>PVLC010000360.1:0-18277 GCA_004027655.1 Graphiurus murinus | reverse complement strand
TGTTTCTTATTTCTTTTCTTTTTTTTAAATTTTAATACTGTTTATTCAACTTCAAAAACATTTCAGCATTCTAAACATACAAAAAATAACAGAAGGTTGCCAAGTTGTTTAAGTACAGGTTCTTGAACTTTCATTGATGCAGTGGCCTTTGCTTTGCTGACAATGAAAAGTTCTGTGGTTTGTTTAAAAACAAAGTTTAAAAACTACAGCACTTAACTAAAAGAAAAAAAAAAAAACCAAACACTTCTCATGCCAGCTGACCCCCCTTTTTCCAGAGCTAAGAAAGGCAGCAGAATGCTATGTCACTATATACAAAAACAAGACAACCTGAAGCTAAATGGATGCCCACTGCTGTGTCCACAGGTCCGGCCTCACAGTGCACGCCCTGAGCTACGGCCCATCCCCCACAGCCTCAATGCCAAGCAAGGCGCATGGAGTTTGTCTCGGTTGCTTTGTTCTTTTTACAAACTATAGACATGTACAGTCGATAACTCAGGATTTCTAGTCAATAATCATAGTTAACACTACCGTACAAATTTCCAAAAGAATGCCAGAAACATCTTCAAATGCCTTGTCACACCAACAGCAAAGTGCAGAGTGAGGAGAACACGTGCGTGAGAGTGCCTTTTCATTTTTAAAAATGTTTGGAAATATGTACAACTTTGATACAGTTTCAGGGTGCTCTGGACGCCCATGGCCACTTCATGTAAACCACTGACGATTTCTAGAGCACTTTGAGAGACTACAATATCGAGAGCCAATTTTGTAATTAAACCTAATGAAGGCAACAGACACATCTCAAATAAGAGATGTGTCACCATGCCACTCCCCTACTCTAAGGTATTCACAAGGAGACAGATAAAAAGTTTTTTATTCATCCTCCTCCTCTTCCTCTTCCTCTTCCTCTCCTTCTTCGTCTTCCTCCTCCACCTTTTTCCGGGGAACTTTAGTAGGACCCTTTGCACCATCAAACTTCCCTTTAGACTTATAGTCAGCGACATCCTTTTCATATTTCTCCTTCAGCTTTGCAGCCTTAGTGATGTATGGCTGCTTTTCGCTGCCACTTAAATTATTCCACATCTCACCCAGCTTCTTAGCGACATCTCCAATAGAGATACCAGGGTTTGTGGATTTGATCTTAGGGCAGAATTCTGAACAGAATAGGAAGAATCCAGACGGTGGTCTTTTGGGGGCATTAGGGTCCTTTTTCTTCTTGCCTCCCTTAGCTGGTCCATAATCCTTCATTTCCCGATCATAACGTACTTTATCCGCCTTGGCCATTTCATCAAATTTAGATTTCTCTTTCCCAGACACTGTCTTCCACCGCTCAGAGCACTTCTTGGAAAATTCTGCAAAATTGACAGGGACCTCCGGGTTTTTCTTCTTATGTTCTTCTCTGCACGTTTGCACAAAGAAGGCATAAGCAGACATCTTGCCCTTTGGTTTCTTGTGGTCACCTTTCGCCATCCTGACTGTACTGTTCGCTAGTCTGGGCAGCGCAGGGCCCAACGCGCGGCTCAGCACTCCCCAGCCTCGCGCTAGCTGCCTCCACAAGAGCTGCCTCATTTCTTATTTCTTATTTTAAAAATGTTATTGTAAGTCAGGCATGGTGGTGCATATCTATAATCCCAGTACTTGGGAGGCTGAGATAGGAGGATTGCAAGTTTAAAGCCAGTCTGAGCAATTTAGTGAAATTCTGTTTCAAAATAAAACAAGACTAGGGTGTAGTTCAGTGGTAGAATACCCCAGGTTGAATCCCTAGTACTGCCTGCCCTCCCCCCACCAAGTTCTATTTTCCAGAAATTGATAACCAATACCTCATTCAGATATTTGATCTCTCCTTGATTGATTTTTATGCTTGGGTTGGATAATTTCACAATTTGCTACCAAATTAGAATCTAATATTAGTCTCTTTGCTCCCTTGAGTATTCATCTTTAAACCACAGAGCTGAATGTGTGGTGAGTCCAGAGGCTCCTTTTGGCTTTAGGATTTTATGAGTCTGTTTTAAAATTTGAGGCCTGAGAAGAGGAGAAATATCTAGATTGATTTGGGATATTTTTGACATTTGAGGAATGATAAAGTTTTCTTGAAGATAAAATATTTCTGGTCAACCCTATAATTGTAGAGCTAGAAGCCTAGGATCACAAGGCCCTGAGGAGCTGAGCTAGCAAGGAGGGGCAATGCTGCCTCCTACTGGGCTAACGGGGAACAGCAAGTATAGCTGGGAGGGGTCCCTGGGCAGGTGCCTGGCGCTGGTCACATTCCAGACAGTGAGGGCAATAACAGCTCAGGCAGCAGATATAAAGTGTGGGTGTATGGGAGACCGTGACATCTCCTCTACAGTCTTTGCCCCCACACCCTTTGCTAAGGGTGTAACATTTGATTTGAATGGTTACTGTGCCCTCCTACTTCAGCCTCAGGGAGATAGCAGGCCTCCCAGAAGGCACCTGACTAGCCAGGAGAAGTCACGGGTTAGTCCAGGCTAGCTAGCCCACATTGGGCTTCTACCCCTTTTGATCCAGAGACCTGACTAATGTGGTCTCCAAAGGAAGAGACTTCCTCCTTTACAGGGAGATGAGTATACCTCCTGAGTAAATATAAAACGATCTGTAATCGAAATAGAAAAGGGGCACATACCATTTTCTGTCGATATGAGGTATATTCATGAGAAAGAGAATCAGAAGCACACAGGGAGACATAGCCATAGTGTGAGACAGAAGTGTCAATAAGCCCAGATGGCTTTGGTTACTTCTGTTCTTCCCTTTCCCAGAGTCCCCCATCCTAGGACCACTGTCCTCCCAAACTTACCACTGCCATGCTGTCCTCCACATTGTTTTCCATCTCACTCCATTTTCACAACATGTAGGAAAGATACATTCATCCACACTGTGCAAACACACACACACACACACACACACACACACACACACACACACACAGAGTCTGCCACCATCACCACAAGACCTTTGTGGCAAGGGGCACATGAACCTGTGCTACTTCAAGTGAAGGAGGGTTTGCTGGTATACATGGAAATGAGGAAGACAGGAATCTCAATACTGTTACTGGGACTCTCAGGTATGGAGGGAAAGCCACAGACCCTCCAGAGAAGAGTAAGACCCCCAGCATGGCAGAGCAGCAAAGAACCCAGAATTAATTATGGTGCCTGGGAACTCATTTAGTAGCCGTGCTGTCCTAGAAACCAGTTATCTGGTTGTCTGCCCTCTCTCTGGTCTTCTGTCACCGCACAAGCTGGGACTTGTTGATCTCCAAGAGGTTAACCATCGTGGGGTGCGTCTCCTTTGTGTTGCTATCTCCACATGCTCTACATGAAAACCTCCTTCTCAGCACGCTTGTTAACTCTGCCTCCTCACAGCTCCTGCTTACCCTACTCTCATAACTTGGGTCTTTTCTTGGTCATTGAATAATCTTTCTAATCTTGCCTACCTTTTCTCTGTATTTTTTCCTCTTCCTGCAAAACAGATTCCTTATATCTCCACTTTATATTTCTGATAATCTCCCTGTATCTCCATTTGATATTACCAACACATAGAATCTGATGTCTTAACCACTGCTATTTCTGTAGGGCAGAGATTTCTCACCAGTCTATCTCACAGGTTTTGGACAACTCTATGTTGGTTGCCCTTGGGTTGAGTGTCCCTCTCTTGTTCAATCATCTACAGTGCAGAATGGGGTCACTCAGCACAGAACATGGCTGTTTATGCTCATGGAGCAGGAGCTTAGGGAATAGCTCTGAGTATAACCCTTTGTGAGGGGCCAGTGGGGTGGCAGGTTCCAAGGCTTTTCTTATCCCACGTTCATCTGCAGACAACCCAAACTCTCACCTACAATACCATTCCCCTGTCCAGTGCTCATCTTCTTGGTCCAAGATCACATTCTGAACATTGCTACCTGCCTTATTTGATGTACCTGCTTTATCTTTAATGGAGAGTAAAAGATGGGATGGGAGCTGGGCATAGTAGCACATGTCTGTAATCACAGTACTTGGGAGGCTGAGACAGGAGGATCACAGGTTCAAGACTAGCCTCAGCAATGTAGTGAGACTCGAAGCAACCTACTGAGACCTGTTTCAAAACAAAAAATAAAAAGAGCTGGGGATATGGGGTGGAAGGGTGGAATGCCCTTGGGTGCAATCCCCAGTACTCACCCTGTCCACACACACATACACAAAGATGGGGAGAGAGCTGGTATGATTTTGCTTCTTTAATCAGAAAAGACTTTGAGAAATAAGGAAGTGTTTTATAGTGATATGTAATAGCATCCATGCTTCTTGTACCCTCAGGGACAAATGCAACATGCTGGGCTCCTCCCTTAAGAAGAACTTTTGGGGGAAGAAAGTATTTGGAAAGTAACTATAGGCATCTATCCTAAACTGTCCTTTTGTAGTTGCCATCACTGGTCCTCTAACTGTGAGGCCTTGTCTCCTGGGGCAGTACTGGCTTTGGGGCCACCCCACTCCTCTATCCTTTCTGTTTAGTCATTTAATGCAAACCCAAGATCTTTATTCTAACCTCTGCATGCTGAATCTTCTAGTCTCTTTAAATAGCTCTGCGTGATTGTGCTATTCAGAATCTTTGCAAGAGTGTAATTGCACCCTGCATACTTCAATGCCCTGGTTTCCATGGTCTCTGAATGAAATAACTTCAGAGAAATCTAGATCTGGATGGGCTGACTGGTGAAATCTGGGGAGAACTGAAACTGGGGAAAAACACCTGGCATTGTCTTCCTCCTGGCAGCATTCTCATGTTTCAGAAATGTAGACGACTAAACTCTTCTGCAAAGTTCCCAGACTAAACTCTTCTGCAAAGTTTCCAGTCTGTCTCCTGCACGTTGATGGTGACCCTTACTCTGCTTTAATCCCAGGCTGTTTTCTAGCAAACTCTTGGGTTTCCATAAGTTTCTACTAGGCCCAAGGCTCTGCTATAGGAATGACAGGTTCATGCTGATCAGGACAGATGTATTTGTTAAGGTAATTCTAGAATTTGTGACAAACTCAAGAATGTGTACTGATTCAAATATGATGAAAGTTTCTTTTTCCTTCACAAAGTTCACAGTGGGAGTTGCTGATGAGTGGGTGCTTCATCCGAGCAGATATTTGAGGACCCAAAATTCTTCCTCTTGTGACTCTGATATCTTCATCATGCGGCTTCAGGTTTCTGGAGAGCATGGAGGGCTGCTTGTGGAGGAGTTTGTGGCCAAGCCAGGAAGGACACCTATAGCTTCTACTCAAATTGCATTGGCAGATACTCAGTCACATGAAATCTCATATGTGAACAGGAAGCTGCAAGGGGAGGTACTAATCTAAGGATGTTATATGTATAAAGAGAACAGAAGACTGAGACTAAATGAACTAAGTCAAGTCATGTGGCCTCAGTTATAGAGCCAGTGCATGGTCCATGCCCCAGGTAGTTTCACTCCAGAGCTGGGGTTCTTAATCTTATGCTGTATTTCCTTATTAAATGAGTGGCTCAGTAGTCGGGCGTGGTGGCGCACGCTTATAATGCCAGCATTCGGGAGGCTGAAATCGGAGGATCTGGGTTCGCTGCCAGCCTCAGCTATTTAGTGAGGCACTCCACAATTTAGTGAGACCCTGTTTCAAAATAAAGAATAAAAAAATATGGTTGGGGGTATAGCTCAGAGGTAGAATGCCCCTGAGTTCAATCCCCAGTACCGCAAAAAAAAAAAAAAAAAAAAAAAAAAAATGAGTGGCTCAGTTATAAAACATTGACATTGTGCTTTCTGCACCAATCTCTTATGAATTTAGTTAGGGCGAAGTCTGGTCTCTCAAACTTAATTTCTCTATAGGCACTGGTAACATTAAATTTTGGGATGTATAGAGTAGAAACACTGGCTCTCTCAGCACTGAAGTCTTTTCCCCCTGCTCATGAGGCAGGTATTTTGTTTCTACATTCTACTCTATGGTCTATCCTTTGAGCTTTGGTTTTTTCAAGATTTTCTTCCTATTTACCTTGATAAAAAGTCAATTTTGAGACTCAAACTATGCAAAGCCTTATTTACTACAGGTAGAATCTGTCCTCCATTCCGGGGACCCGTCCTTAATGGTGGAAGAGGATAAAAGAGATTTGAACAACAATAACAACTCTGAATTATTAACAGGGGAAAATACTTTGCTATTTAAAAAAGTTACATTATAGCCGGGCGTGGTGGTACACGCTTGTAATCCCAGCATTCGGGAGGCTGAGATCAGAGGATCCGGGTTCACGGCCAGCCTCAGCTACCTAGTGAGGCATTCTGCAACTTAGTGAGACTCAGTTTCAAAATAAAGAATAAAAAATAGGGCTAGGGGTGTAGCTTGGAGGTAGAATGCCCCTGAGTTCAATTCCCAGTACCGCAAAAAAAAAAAAAAAAAAAAAAAAAAAATTACATTATCACTCTGTGACTTCAAGCAAAATTTCTATGGTCTTTGCTCCTAAAGAGAAATACAAAAAGCCAATTAGCCAATTATAACGTTGTTTTCCATTTGTTAGTGAGTTTTGATTATGTGTTACTCATGATAACAGATTCTGGGAAAATAAAGTTGCAAATGATGTAGGCTAAACAGATAGAAGAAGATGAATTACCATACCCACTAAATAAGTGTATGAGGATAAATATATGAAGAAAATGTGGTAGGATACCAGAGGACAGAGCAAATACTTTAACTGTGTTAAATTATAAAAACCAGAGCCATTTTAAGTTAAATAATATCATTAAGTATCTTTTTTTAAACTTAATGTTTAAGCTCTCAGTATTTCATATTAAATATTTGTTCAGATGTTCTCTTTCCTCCACATTTGGAATAAATCTTTGCAGCCTTTTGTTTATTTTAAATTATTAATTTATTTTAAATTAATTAATTAACTAGGTATTAATTAATTAATTAATTGTACTGGGGATTGAACCTAGGAGTATTCTACTTCTGAGCTACACCCTAGCCCTATTTTACTTTTGAAACGAGGTCTCATTATGTTGTGGAGGGCCTCTTTAAGTTGCTGAGGCTGGCCATGAACCTGCAGTCCTCTTGTCTCAGCCTCCCAGCTGCTGGGATTACAGGCATGCGCCACCATGCCCGGCTATTTACTTTTTGATTCTGGAGATGGAATCCAGGACCTCACACGTGCTAAGCAAGTGTTCTACCACTGAGCTATACCATATCCCTCTTTGTTAATTTTCTGAAGAAGGTAAACTGAGTGGGGACTAAGGGATGAGTGGCTAGAGGAGGAAGAGCCTGAGGGCAAAGAGGCAGCAAATAGGAGGCTGCTACCTTCTTCAGAGGCTACACAGAGGACCAGAATCAGGGCAGTGGCAGGTAGGGCCTGGGGCGGGGATGGAACGGGAAGATGTGTTTGAATCCCAAGGCTTGGTGAGGAAGCCTTCATGATTTCTGCCTTGGGGTGTTGACAGAATTAAGTGTGTTTGAGAAGATGGCAGGTGGCATGGGTTAGAGAGGATGATGGTGGGATCTATTGGGCACATGTAGGATATCTAAGGTGACATGGAAAATAGGTGATTGGAAACACAAATCTAGAAAATGGATGAGAAACCAATGTTGGACAGAGAGCCCTGGACACCCACCAATGTGTGTTGTACCTGGTAGGTGGCAGTGAAAGTCATGGGACTGGGGAGATCCCCATAGGAAAGTGGGCAAAGCGGGGAGAGAAGAACCCCACTATTAAGGGTGCAGGTAGAAGAGGGACAGCCAGCCAATGAAGCTAACAGCTGGTTGCAGAGTCTGGATAAAAACTAGGAGAGTATAAGTATAGTTAACATGTTACTGAATGTCTACCAATGCCTGGTACTATGCTAAGTACTTTCTTATTCATGATTTGTCTGTGATAACAATATAATTGTTATGAAGTTGATATTATGCCCATCTTATAGATAAGGAAATAAAGGTTTAGACAGAGTAAGTAACTTCACAAAAGTCACTTGTTAGCTGTGGCAGACCTAGGATTTGGACTAAGATTCATCTTCCTTTAGAGCCTCATGGAATCTAAGCAGAGATGGAGTTTAAGAAATAAGGGGCGAAGGCAGAGGAACAAATTTGCCTGTCTAATTCTGTCTTCAGCTAATATCAACAAGTGTGCAGGCCCTGGCTCAGGATAATCGAATGAAAGAATAAAGACCCCAAATTTGAAAAGATCCCAAGAGATGCCTCAGTTTGGGAAGAAACATGAGAGCAATTGAAACCCAGAAAATTCAAGCACAAAAGATACTGGAGGCAGGTGGAAGGTTAAGTAAACTTGAGCCTCTGACGGTTGAAAACTCGAGATGTAATGATTTCCAGATTCGACTGAAGGTATTACAGCCAAGTTTCACAGGGTCTGGGAACCCAGATTTCTCTTTTTATTAGTTTCCTAATTCAGAAAAACTGTAGCACACATCCTGAGCTCAACATCAAAATACTAAGTGTGTAAAATATCTACTTTGTTAAATACCCTGAATGTTAAATTTTCTGAACTGAGTCTTTACCTCTAGGGCAATAGTAACTATTATTAGTTATTGAGTCTTTAGTTTGTACTAGGAACTGCCTTTAGCACTTTACATATATTAACATTTCCAAGACATATCCTCTCTAAAAGGTAAGAGTGATTTTTAAACTCATTTTATAAATGAGGTGAGTCTGACTGAGTCTTTAGTCTTAGGCTCTGTGTCCTCAGGATGAAGGAGCTATGCAGCTGGGTCTTCCAGAAAGCTCAGGAATCCTCTCATGCTTCTTACATATCTTATTAATTATATTGCTCAGGGTATATTTAGGGGAGAGTTTGCCATTAACAGTTGTAATGTACATGCATCAGCTAGGTATGTTGGTGCATGCTTGTAATCCCAGTACTTGGGAGGACGAGACAGGAGGATTGGAAGATTGCAGGTTTGAGGCCAGCTCCTGGGAACTTAATGAGACCCTGTTTCAAAATCAAAAAGAAGAGCCGGGCGTGGTGGCGCACGCTTGTAATCCCAGCATTCGGGAGGCTGAGACCGGAGGATCCGGGTTCCCGGCCAGCCTCAGCTACCTAGTGAGGCACTCCGCAACTTAGTGAGACTCGGTTTCAAAATAAAGAATAAAAAATAGGGCTGGGGGTATAGCTCGAAGGTAGAATGCCCCTGAATTCAATCCCCAGTTCCGCAAAAAAAAAAAAAAAAAAAAAAATCAAAAAGAAAATAGGGCTGGGGTTGTAACTCAGAACTAGAATGTCCTGGGTTCAATCCCCAGCACTACAGAAATGTTATTGTAAAACATACTTTATATACAAGTATATATAAATCATATCTGCACAATGTGAAGATTAATAATACAGCATATGGATATCTTGCACCTGGGCCAGGAAACATTTCCAAAGCCCAGCAGCTTCCTGTGTGGTCCTCCCAAATGCATTTCTCTCCCTTCTTCTTGGAGGGAACAACTACCCTGAATTTTGTGTTAATTAAGCCTTTTATTTTCTTTATAGCCTCATCACCTGTATTTGTATCCCTAGACAATGTGTATTCTAGTTGTACATGTTCTTTAACTTAGGTTTAGTGGGAGCATACTCTTTTCTTGTTTGCCTCTCTGTCTTAGCATTATGTTCTTGAAATGTGCTCCCATCTTTGCCCATGTTGTGATTTATTCTCTTTCCTACCACATACTGGGCCATTGTTGGGTGATACCATTGTTTATCTAGCCATTCTCCCACCAATGGGCACTAGGGATGTTCCCAGCTCTTGGCTCTCTATGACAGTGATGCTTTCAATATTCTGGTACCAACAGTGTGCAGATATATGAGTTTCTTTGGCATGGACTGGTTAGGGGTGGGGGGACTCTGTCATCCATCCAGTCTGCAATCTTTGTAGTTTTCCTCTACAGGGATGTTATGAGAATGGCTAGACTACAGCAGCATAATATGTGGTTTAAGCATGCCAGTTCTGCCATTGTTCTGCTTGGGTTCAAATCCTGGTGCTGCCCACTATTGTGTGATCTCAGCAAGTGACTGAATCTCCCTGAGCCATAGTTTCCCCATTTGCAAACTGTGGTTAAAGAACAGAGCTTATTTCTTAGGGTTATTTTGGGGTTATGTGAAGTAATGTTCATTGAGGAAATGATCAGCAGTGGCCCCAACTGGGAAGGGTTTGGAGAAATGTGTCTTCTCCACCCCTTGTGTTTCCAGGTGGAAGGAGTGTAGTTAGGGTGACACTCCTGTCCCCTCTCACTCCCTCTTCCCCAGGAGAAGTGATTTACTTATTTGATGTGGGATCTAGGAGAAGAAACTGAGCTCAACACCAGCAGACAATGGATGTTGAAACAAACCAAGCCACAGAGGAGTGTGTTCTGGTTTCCACATATGGTAAGTTAAGGGGGACAAGTGACAATCCTACCCTGAGCATCAGGTTGCAGAGTGCTGCTTTTAACTGGAGATTCAGCCCAATTCAGGGAGCAAGTGTTGCATGTTTGCTTGTCCGCAGTGTAAAGTCCTGGTCCACAATTACCCTGTCAGTGCTGGGGCTGGCTTGGTGGTCTCCACCCGTCCCTGTGTCTCACTGTGCAGCTGGTTTCAAACCCCGGAAAGGAAAGACTTCCCAGATTCCAATGCTAAGTGCTGCAACCACAATTATGATAATGCAAAATGTTTTGGGAGCCTCCAAGTTTAAGGCCTAGGGCAAGCTCCCTTGTGTGGGGCAAGAGTGTGATTGAGCTGTCTAGGCAGGTTCTGAAAAACAAGTTCCATCTGGAAGTAATCACAGATATCTGAATCCAGACGATCTTTGTAGTTCATTTCATGATATGAATGAAATGGATGCACCTTTTTAGTGTTGCCTATGAATAGGCAGCTGATATAAGGATTAAGGCTTCCCTGGCTATCAGTACATCTAGCTTCCAAAAGAGGATACATCCTGGCAGCCTGACGCCTTCCTGATTTGCCAGTCAGCCGAAGATCTGATTTTACAGTTCTAAAGTCCCAGAAGGCAGTGTTTCACTGAAGGTCATAGAGGGGTCAGGCTGGTGTGTGTGTGTGTGTGTGTGTGTGTGTGTGTATTTTATGTATGAAGGGAGACAGAAGTTAAAGATAGGTGCTGGACATTTTGAATATTTGTTGCTATTAAAAAAAGTATTGTTCTGAATCTTTCACAAGTGTCAGAACTTCCTAGATTTGCATGATTCAGACTAGGTATGAGAGAAACAGGGAGAATGACAGATAGACACAGATGCAGAGACATACAGACTGAGATAGATAATTAGTGAAACAGACAGACAGCAGACAAAGACTGTGAAAAAAAACATTAGTAAGAGATAGAGGGAGATAGAGACAGAGAAACACACACACACACACACACACACACACACACACACACACATACACACACAAAACACAGAGGGAAAACAGCAAAAGAGACAGAAGAGAGAAGGGAGGGAGGGAAGAAAGGAGGAAGGAAGAAAAAGAGGGAGGGAGGGAGAGAATATGAGTCAGAGAGCACAGAGTAGGACAGGTATAAACCAGGAGGAAAGCAGATCAGTGAGTCAGCAGGGCTGGGTGCACCCCTCTGTGCATTTAACTACTGTTAAATGCTGTTTCCCCAATGACATTCACCACACTAATGAGTTGTTTTCAAAGAGACTGAAAGCATTTTTTGGAAAACACTGATGTGGATCTGAGTTGCACAAGCCCTGAGTGCCCCTGGTCTCCCACCTCCCCACGCTCTCCAGCTTTCTTCTGATTGCAGTGGAAGGGCTATCTCTGAGACAGCTGGGCACACAGCTGCAGACAGAGGTGTGTGTGGGTAGATGTGATCGGGGCCGCACGTCTTCCTGCTCCTGTGCCAGGCACCAGTGAGTCCCCTGCTTGTGGTTTCCAATTACTATTTCTTCCAAGAGCAACAGGTGTAGAAGAGCAAGATGGCACCATGTCAAGAGCTGCAGGTTTTCAGGTCTGCTGCTTTCTGGTTGATAATCAGTTCCTTCATTGACTGGGGCCTCTTTGGCTCTCTGTCTTAGGGTTCCATCTTGCTTAATTGAATTGTTGGCCGCTGTATATGATTTAAGTTTGGCCTAAAGATCTACCTGTACATCAAGAACTGCAACCTACCTAGACATGGAAATAGGCTGTAACCTACTCTTATAACAAGTAGTGGAGTATCAGCCAATCACAAGTGTCCAGTGTTTACAATGGTTTCTTGTAACATAGATGGCAGCCCTAACCAATCTTGCTGCCTCCCTACCTCACTTCTGTTTTCTGTAGGCCACTTCCTTTTCTCTGGCTATAAATCAACCTGCTCAAGTTGCCCAGAGGAGCAGGGTGCTCTGAACTAGGTGTCGTCTGGGCTGGTTCTCCAATCTAGAATTGTGAAGGCCTGCAAAACTAGATCCCCATTTCTCTTCTCTGGATGTTGGAGTCTTTCCGGGACTGCTGGCTGTGCTGTCCTGTGCTGTTGGTCTCTGCATCAGTGTACTGACCACCTCCAGTCAACCTTCCTCCATGTCCCGCCCACATGCTGGGCTTCCACTAATATCTGGGGGAGTCTGATGACAAAACCACTTGAAGTGTGTGGCCAGATAAGACTGCCAATGTTGACAAAATACTGAAGTATTTCCTAGCCTCTACCTTGGGCCCCTCAAGTGTCTATCTTCTGTCCTTGCTCAGACGTGTCCCTCAGGACCCCGCCATGCTCTAGCAACCAAAAGACTAGTACAGGTACAGCACAGGGCCTCCAAGACCTTGCTCCACCTGCTGGCACTGACATGATTGGCACTGACATGATTGTGCATGCCCATAAACAGGCCAGGGGAGGTTCTGATGCTCAGACTTGGTGCAAGCCAGGAAGGTGCCATCGTAGAGAACAGGGGACAGGACTGCCCAGCTCTGCAGGGGAGAGTTGTGAGCTGGCAGGGGTTACCACCAACATTGCTCTAGTGAGCATTGCCCTCTCCCTCTGCCCTCTACATCCTCACTGAGGTCTCACAGCCTCAGGTGGTAGCCAGACTGTCTAGATTTTAAAGCCAGCTCTACCAAAAATTCCTGTGTGATTTTTAGGCAAGTTACTTAACCTCTTTGTGACTTAGTGTTTTCCTTTGTAACATAGGCATAATGATTGTAGCCTTCACTGAGTGAGGGAGAGGCTGAAAGGAAGGTTTGGAGTGCTCCACAGTGGCACTAGGTACACATGTTAGTTATAATCCTCTCCAGTGTATTCTGGAAGAAACGGACATACAGGCAGATTGTTTGGCTTCCTCTGGGAAAGCAATTAAATAAATAGTGGAATTGGGGATTCTAATTCAGGTAGTTGGAATCCAGAACCTGTGTTCTTTTAGTTACAATGCACCCAAACCCCACATCTGCACGGCTTCCAGAGGCCCACCCTACCTACGCCTCGGGAGCCAGTCAGCTTTAGAGCACTAGAATTCTCTCTGCACCTGTATTTTTTCTGACTGCTGTAGCAAACCACCACTAACTTAGTGGCTTAAAACAACTCAGATTTATTCTCTTATAGTTCTGGAGTTGAGAAGTCTAAAACCAAGGTGTTAGCAGGGCTGTATTCTTTCTGGATGCTCCAGGAAAGAATCTGTTCCCCTGCATTTTTCAGCTTCTAGAAATGTGTAGAAGAAGGGGACCATAGTCCCTTCTTCACATAACTCCAACCTCTTGCTTTCATCATCCTACCCTTGTTCTGATCCTCCTGCGTCCCTCACATTAGAACCCTTGAGATTGCATCCTCCCAGGATAATCCAGGACCACCTCCCCATCTCAAGAGCCTTCACCAAACCACATCTGCAAGGTCCCTTTTGCCATCTCCACAGGTTCCGGGAGTTAGGATGTGGACATCTTTGGTTGTTGGTGGTGGGGGATATTATTCTGTCTACCACACTCATAAAGCTGTCCAGTTCCCCAGGTAACAGGGTGATCCCTGTGTGTGGCTGCTCTGGGCTTTATGTCCCAGTTGGCTCGTCAAGGACAGGAAAGAAGACAAGAGTAACGATCAAAATTCACATGCTCCATGGACAAGGACTTCCTCACCAGATGTATTAAGTTGTTCAAATGAGAGGCTTTTCATGCAAAAGCATGAAATGGACTTGTTTTAGCTGTGCACTAGATAATTTTATTGAACATAATAAAAATGACATGGAATTGGAGCACTCCTAGGAAATACCAGCATAGTTTTGGACTATGCTTTCTGCATGAAAAATCTTGTCTTGCCCCAAGGTGTCTTCTCCCATATTACTCTGCCAGAATGGCCACAACAAAGTACTACAGGCTGGTGGCTTGAACAGCAGAAATGTATGACCTCACAGTTCTGAGCTAGAATTTCAAGATCAAGATGTCAGCAGGTTTGGCGCCTTCTGCAGCCTCCTTCCCCCCTTGGCTTGCAGGTGGCCATCTCCTTGCTGCCTTGTGCTCACAGTGTTGGCGCTCCGTGCACACACATGTCAGATATCCCTTCTTGTTCTTATAAGGACACCAGTCTCGTGGGATTAGGCCTGTATCCTCATGCCTCATTTGAACGTATATCCTTAAAGACCTTATTTCCAAATTGGTTACATTTTGAGGTGCTGGAAGTTAAGGCCTCAATATATGTTTCAGGGGAAAAAGATTCAAATTCAGCTCATATTTCCCTTCTGCCTTAAATTCCAACCATTGATCCCTTTTAATGGTCTTTATCAAATTTCTGTTTTAAGCCGGGTGTGGTGGCGCATGCTTGTAATCCCAGCATTCGGGAGGCTGAGAACCGAGGATCTGGGTTCGAGGCCAGCCTCAGCTATCTAGTGAGGCACTGTGCAACTTAGTGAGACTCGGTTTCAAAATAAAGAATAAAAAATAGGGCTGGGGGTATAGCTCGGAGGTAGAATGCCCCTGAGTTCAATCCCCAGTACCGCAGGGAAAAAAAAAAAGTTTCTGTTTAAACCAGTTTTAGACATTAGCCAAACCCAGGGAAGGTTGTCATATTAGGAACAAGAATTTATCAATATGATTAATGAAAGTAAACATATTTTCTTTAAAAAATTAGAATGCACTAAAGCAGTTAGTGCAATAAAACAAAAAATATATACAATTTTTAACTAATGTTTAACAAATACCAATTATGGGTCTAACATGGCTCATTATCCTATGTTAATTCTCTTAATAACTCCTTGGGACAGTTCTGCTGTACAGACGAAGAAACAGAACCCCAAAGACTTAAGAGACTCACTCAAAATTCCACAACTGGGAGGTGAGGGCTCTGTTGAATCCTGGAGACTGCATTGGCAGTCACACATTGACCAATTGTCTATTTTTATGTTTCACTTTGTGGTTTTTGTCACCTGATTCTTCCAACATATCAGAGGGTTAGGCATTGTCCATTTCATGTATAGAAATGGAGGCACAGATTGTTAAGTATTCTGCTTGAGGTCAAACATAGGAATAATGGGTGGAGAAGATGGGGCAGGCTCAAAGCCAAACTACTTCTACCCCCCAAACACTCATCACTGTTTTTAGACTACTATTGGCATCAGAAAGAGCAGTTCTCAAGTTTACTATCATAATATTTCAGATGCAGGGATGTTAATCAGAGGATGTCCTGGTTATTAGAATTTCAGAGACCGGATCCGCTAGTTATGAGACAGATGCGACTCCAGAATGGATCTCAAAGGCTCCACACCCTTCCTACTCACAGTGTGGCCTATAGATCAGCAGCACCAGCAGCACCCAGGAGCTTGTCAGGACTGGATCCCCTGAATCCCAGTCTGAATCCACAAGACCCCCAGGTGAGACTTGTGCACATAAGGAATGCTTTAAAAAATTATACTCCTGATTACAAGACAAAGCTATGGTCATTTAAATTTCTGTTCTGAAGGGCTCCTCTGTTGCTGTTGAAATGTAACAACTAATCTTCTGTTGTTCAGACCAGTGAAGCTATATAAGTAGTTCTCAGATTCACTGTGTTTTAGAATCACTAGGGATATTTGTAAAAACACACATTGCCAAGCCCTATTTCCAAAGATCCTGACTTGGTGTCTTTGAGGTTGGACCCAGGGCTCTACATTTTAACAAGGACTGTGTGCTCCCCCATCTCCTCCCTGTTCTGTACTTTTAAAATGCTAGTTGTCCTTGGATTGTGTTTGGAGATTTTATGGTGTTGTTGTGGTGGTGCTGGGGATTGAACCCAGGGGTCATTCTACCTCTGAGCTATACCCCCAGCCTTATTTTATATTTAGTTTGAAACAGGGTCTCACTAGGTTCATGAGATTCTCACTACTTGCTGAGGCTGTCCTCAAACCTGTGATCCTCCTGTCTTAGCTTCCCAAGTACTAGGATTACAGGCCTGCACCACCATGTCCCTTTGAATTTGGAGAATTTAATTAAATATAGTAATGCTATTTTGTGACTGTATTTGGAGATTGCAAATGCAAATTCCAGAAGCAGCAAAGGGTTAAAAAGATCAGAACTGAATTCTGTGATTCTTCCTTCCTATGTATGGGGGCCATTGAAATTGTGATTATTGAGACTGAGCCACTACCTTTGCAATCAGCTGTGTTCACAGTATCTTTTACCTCATAACTTCCTACTGGTCCCCAGCCAAAAGAATCAAAATTTAATGATAAAGAGGGGAATTTTAACTTGGTCAGCCTTGCAAGCTATATCAAGTGTCTTCCTGACTAGGTGTAGCTTGTGATACTATAGCCATGATGCCTAGGAGAAAAGGCAATACCAATTAAAAAAAAAAAAAAAAGGATCTTGAGTCAGAATCTTGTATTGATCCAAAGTTAAACATGTTTTGCACTGAACCTATGAACAGTGAATTGTTTCTGTTTCACAGATATTTTATAGATTTGGTCTAACTTTAGGGCAGCAAAGAATCAACATCTAACATGATGCAAATGCAGGGAAAAAAATTGTACCTCCTCTTGGGGAGTGGTGTGTTAACCTTTTCTCAGATTTCACAGCGTTTGCCACTGAAGCCCAGTGAAGTCCTGGGAGGGCTGCTGAGCAGAACCTTGCTCCCAGGGAGCTGGTACATTTCCAGGGCGCTAGGGAGGGAGTAGGGACTGATTATGGCCTGTATCCCTTTCTCTGTGAATAGACAAAAATAACTGTTCTTCAAATGACATTCTATTTGGAGATCTTGAGGCAGTACAAGAGAAAGAAATAGCACAGGGGTGGTTGGTGTTCTGAATTGAGGCTGATAATGATCAAGGAACTGGCATGTGGAAGGGTCCTGTGTAGAGAGGAAAGGTACCTAAATGACACCAGCTCAGAGGAGATGCTCAGATGTATAAAATATCACATTACTGGAAGCTCACCCTTTGGAGCACCAACTTTTTTTTTTTAAGCATAGTTTATAAAACCCTTTCTAACACTATAGCACACATTTTTCAACTTTTTGTAAATAGAGAATATTGACTACAACTTAATGTTAGGGTAGGGAAGGCTAATAGAAATCATCTGACTCAGTCTCTTTGATTTGCAAATGACAAAAATTGGGGGACTCACAGAAACTAAAGCTGGTCATGGTAGTACCAGAACTTCAAAGAAATATTTGGATAATTTGTGTGTGTGTGTGTGTGTGTGTGTGTGTGTGTGTGTGTGTGTGTGTGTGTGTGTGTTCAGTCATGGCATTATTTTTCTCTTTAAAGTATTATTATTTTCTATTTTTGCCAGTTACACTTCAGATAGAGGTCTAATATCTAGGATATACAAAGAACTCAAGAAAATCACAGCTAAGAAAGCAAATAACCCAATCAAAAAATGGGCAAAGGATCTAAATAGACACTTCACAAAAGAATAAATACAAATGGCCAATAAATGTATGAGGAAATGTTCCACATCATTGGCAATCAGAGAGAGATGCAAATCAAAACTACCCTGAGATTTCACCTAACTCCAGTCAGAATGGCAATCATAAAAAACACGAACAACAACACCTGCTGGCGAGGGTGTGGAGAAGTAGGATCCCTAATACATTGTTGGTGGGAGTGCAAACTCGTGCAACCACTGTGGAAAACAGTATGGAGGATCCTCAGAAGAATGGGAGTGAACCTACCATATGACCCAGCAATACCACTACTGGGTATATACCCAACAGAATGGAAACCAAACTATCAAACCGATGCATGTGTATCTATGTTTATAGCGGCTCAATTCACAATAGCCAAACTATGGAAGCAGCCAAGATGTCCATCAACAGATGAATGGATTACAAAACTATGGGATATGTACACAATGGAATTTTACTCAGCCATAAAGAAGAACAAAATCATGTTCTTTGCAGGGAAATGGATGCAACTGGAAAACATTATGTTAAGTGAGATTAGTC
>PVLC010000359.1:154805-228631 GCA_004027655.1 Graphiurus murinus | reverse complement strand
TTTTTTATTTTTTTTATTTATTTATTTTTTTGCGGTACTGGGGATTGAACTCAGGGGCATTCTACCTCCAAGCTATACCCCCAGCCCTATTTTTTATTCTTTATTTTGAAACCGAGTCTCACTAAGTTGCGGAGTGCCTCACTAGGTAACTGAGGCTGGCCTCGAACCCAGATCCTCCGGTCTCAGCCTCCCAAATGCTGGGATTACAAGCGTGCGCCCCCATGCCCAGCCAATAAATTTTTTAAAAAGAAATAAAGATTACTAGATTTGATTATTTGTGAAATATAAAATTCCTATTTTATCACAATGCCTGATTTCAAATTATACTACAAAGTTATAGTAACAAAAACAGCATGGTTTTGCCAGAAAAACAGATACATAAATCAATAGAATAGAAGATACAGAGACATATACTCACACTTATAGCCAGTGTTTGACAAAGGAGCCATAAACTTATCATATATATATATATATATATATATATATATATATATATATAATGAAATTAGGCCCCAATCTCTCCCCCTGCACAAGCGTCAACTAAAGATGGATCAAAGACCTAGAAATTAGACCAGAAACTTTGCAATTACTAGAAGAAAACTTAGGGCTCACTCTATCATACAGGGACTAGTAGAGATTTCCTCAATAAGACATCCATAGCTCATGAAATAAAACTGAGAGTCAATGAATGACTCCCATCGGATTAAAAAGTTTCTGAACAGCCGAAGAGTCTGAAGAGAGAGTCTACAGTATAGAAGAAGATATTTGTCAGTTATTCCTCTGATAGAGGAAATATATCTAGAATATACAAAGAACTTTTAAAACTTAATACTAAAAAAAACCCAGTCATAAAATGGGCAATTGAACTGAAAAGACACTTATTTAAAGAATTATAAAAGGCCAATAAATATATGAAGAAAATGTACAACATTATTAGCCATCAGGAAAAGGCAAGTTAAAACTACCCCGAGAGTCTATCTAACTCCAGTTGGAATATCAATCATCAAAAATACAAGCCGGATGTGGTGGTGCACACTTGTCATCCCAGTACTTGTGAGGCTAAGTCAGGAGGATCACAGATTCACGGCCAGCCTCAGCTACTTAGTGAGGTCCTCTGCAACTTAGTGAGACCCTGTTTCAAATAAAGAATAAAAAATAGGGCTAGGGGTGTAGCTCGGAAGTGGAATGCCCCTGGGTTCAATCCCCAGTATTGCAAAAAATAATAATAATAAAACAAATAATAATAAGTGCTGGTAAGGATGTGGCAAAATAGGAACTCTTCATGATCTTGGTGGGACTGAAAACTAGTAAAATCACTATGGAGTTCAGTGTGGAGGTTACTCAAAAGACTAGGAATGGAACCACCATATGACTCAGCTATACCACTTCTTTATCTCTTTCCAAAAAAATGAAAGTTAGAATACTATAGTGATGCCTGCATATCCATGTTTATAGTTTACAATAGCCAAGTTACGAAACCAACCTTGCTGACCAAGAAAGTGTGTATAAACACACACATACACACACACACACACACACACACACACACACACACGAGTGGAATTTTACTCAACCATGAAG
The DNA here is from genome assembly GCA_004027655.1 of Graphiurus murinus. Lineage (NCBI taxonomy): Eukaryota > Metazoa > Chordata > Mammalia > Rodentia > Gliridae > Graphiurus > Graphiurus murinus. The sequence goes on along the minus strand of PVLC010000359.1, from coordinate 227,050 downwards.
AAGAACAAAATTATGTCATTTGCAGGAAAATTGATGGAACTAGAGAATATTATGCTAAGTGCTATCACCTAGTCTCAGAAAGGCAGGGCTCCTATGTTTTCTCTCATATGTGGATACAGTAAGGCCCTCTGAAACTTAGTGAGACTCTGTTTCAAAATATAGGACTGGGGGAGTAGCTCGGAGATAGAATGCCCCTGGGTTCACTCCCCAGTACCACACACACAAAATAGACCTCCTATTTATGAAAAACAAAACTATGATAACAGATACAAAACAAACAAGGATAATATTGGCATCCAGATCAACAATGCTTTCAGTTGCTCTGTTTTTAAAAACATGTATAAATAATGAAGAAAACAAATCACAATAGATAAATACACAAAATTAATGAAAAGAAAATGAATATAAGGAATTAAGAACAGATAACAAAACCAAAAGGAAAAGATTCCATTCTCAATAATAAAAACTCAGTGGTAAAACTGAATATAATTTCAGTATTATAACTATCTAAAACATTCATTAAATGTCACTTCTCCACGTAAAGCCTTTTCATTCTTTGCCACTATGCCTAAAGTAAAACCCAACTGCTAGAAATGGCTGGCAAGACACCACAGGGCTTGTATTCTGACCCTTCCACCTCCCCATGGAGAGGCAAGCTCTCAGGCACACATGTTCTTTGTACAGCCCAACCTGGAATTTTTCCTCCCCTCAGCACCTCAGCTCCTGGCTAACTCTTTCTCATCATTCAACCCAGCTTGAGGTGCTTCCGCTATTCTATGGCTTTAATGGTGTCTCTGAAAAAAAATAATATGCTGAAGCTTTCATCTCAGAACCTCAAAATTGACTGTTTGTTTGTTTGTTTGCTTGTTTTGTGGTACTGAAGATTGAACCCAAGGGCCTTCCACCTCTGAGCTACCCCTCCACCCTGATTTTTTTATTTGGGAACAGGGTCTTATTAGGCATCTGAGGGCCTCCCCAAGTTGTTGAAGTTGACCTTGAACCTGAGATCCTCCTTGTCAGCCTCCCAAGTACTGGGATAACAGGTGTGCACCACCACACCTGGCTCAGAATTGACCTTATTTGGAAACAAAGTTGTTGTAAAGGTATTAGTTAAGATGAAGGGCTTTCTGAAGTGGGATGGGCTCCTTAGCCAATATTATTGGTGTCCAGGGGAAATTTGGACACAGACATGCACACAGAGGAAATATCATAAAAAGATGAAGGCAGAGATGGGATGATGTTTTTACAAGCCAAAGAATGCCAGCAAGCCACCAGAATCTGGTGGCATAGGACAGTCCCCAGAAGGAAGCAACCCTGCTGAATTTGTCCATGGACTTCCAGCCTCCAGAACCATGAAACTGACATTTCCATTGTTGACATCATAGATCTATCTGGCATGTGGTACTGCGCTAAAGTAGTCCTAGTACATGAATACCCCAAGAAAGTCCCTCATTCCCTTTCTGGGTGAGAGCCGGCTCCTTCACTAGTGTGGAGCAAGTTCCTTCCCTTCAGCCACTTCTGAGGTACTTGAACAGTGCCTACCTTCACCCTGAAAGAAAGTACCAAGAAACAGGCACAGGAGAAGGATTCCAGAAGTGTCTACTCTGTCAGGAAGCCTTGGGGTCTCATGCCTCTCCCTGGAAGACATGAGACCTGAACAGAGGGATTAGAACAAAGGACAGAGCAATTTTAATAGAAATTGAAGCATACCTTCATAAAGCATGTACCTACATGAGCCAGCATTGTTTCCAATACTTTACCATTAACTCAGGCCAAGTAGGTACTTTCATCATCCACACTTTAGATATGAGGAAGTGGGGCACAGAGGAATTACTGTCTAAAGCTCTGCCCAATGTGGAGAATCAAGATTTGAACCCAGGCAGTATGCACCCAAATGCACACTCTTAACCTCTCTGAACAGTGACTCTCAAGAGTGTGCAAGTAAGCAGGTACAGGTAACAGGCAAGACAGGTACAAAACAGGTAAGCTCCTGTTCTACAAGTGCCTCTGTGGTTAAGAAAATCAAGTTAAGTTGAGACATGCTCCAAATCTTTTTTTTTTTTTTTTGCAGTACTGGGAGTTGAACTCAGGGGCATTCTACCTCTGAGCTATACCCCCAGCCCTATTTCTTATTCTTTATTTTGAAACCGAGTCTCACTAAGTCGTGGAGTGCCTCACTAGGTAGCTGAGGCTGGCCTCGAACCCGGATCCTCCGGTCTCAGCCTCCCGAATGCTGGGAACATGCTCCAAATCTTTAAGAAAGAGAACAGACCCTCCCTCCCATCTACCTTGATGGTGCCATGACAGATAGTGTCTTGGACCAGAAAGTCACAGATCTAACCCAGGAGGAATATTATTGAAGTCTAGGTCCTTTGTATGAGATATTATACCAGGGTTTTGCACTAAAGGGATTATAAATGACAATTTTCAACCTAGGCCAGGCCTTACTTAGTCAAGGACTATCTAGAGGAGGATCAAGCACACAGGCTCTAGAATCAGAGGGCTAAAATCAAATCCCAGCTCTACACCTACTAAGTGTGTGCCCTCAGGGAAGATATTTAAACTCTCTGGCCCTTAGGTTACTCAGCTGTAAAATGAAGATGATAGTAGTATTTGCCCAACTAGTTTATTAAAAGGACAAGTTAAGCATATCTAAAGCACTTCATTCAGCACCCCACACATAGTGAGTACTCAATAAATGTGAGCAGGTATCACTACTGATGTTGCCGGTGTTGTTTTCATCTTTTCTTATCAGGTGGGCCCCAATATACTCAGTTGGCAGGATGCTTGCATGCTCTTTGATTCTGGAGATGCATCATTTCAAGGGATCTAATTATCCAAATCGTATGCCAAAAATTTTATAAAACTATCAGATATACTAATTACCCTAAATTGGTTCATGTCTGCAATACACACACACACACACACACACACACACACACACAAACACATGTACACACTATAAACTATGTCGACACTTTGTGTGTGTGTGTGTGTGTGTGTGTGTGTGTGTGTGTGTGTGTGTTACTGTGGATTGAACTCAGGGGCATTCTACCTCCGAGCTACACCCACAGCCCTATTTTTTATTCTTTATTTTGAAACAGGGTCTCACTAAGTTGCAGAGGGCCTCAAAAAGTAGCTGAGGATGGCCATGAACCCGGATTCTCCAGTCTCAGCCTCCCAAGTACTGGGATTACAAATGTGCACCACCACACCCTGCCAACACTTTTTTTTTTAATTGGTGCATTGTAATCTTACATCTTAATGAAGTTCAGAGTGGTTGAGGCATACATACACACAGCACTCTTCTTGAATCTGAGTTTGACTTTTTGAGCATAAGAGTTTCAGAAATGTACCTTTCTCATAAACAATTTGACAATGTATGCCTAGAGTCCCAAAGTTTCTCCACTAGAAGGCTCTCCTAAGGAAATAATCTAAAATGCAGATAAAAACAAAGATTTATGTATCTCAATATGCATTACAACATTTTTAAATACTGAAAAATGTAAAAAAATCCAAATCTCCAAAAATGGAGGAATAAATATTTAAGTAAATTATGGAGCAGCAATATAATACACTATTATGCAAACATTAAAATTATGTCTGCAAAACATTTTGAATAATATAGAAAAATGCTTCGTCAAGCTTTACATAAAATAGGAAAGAAAATTTGTTATACAAATGGATCTCAATTATGTAAAAATGTACAGGGAAAACAATATATACAGTTGTGCATGTACCAAAACTTCACAATGGTTTAGAACTGAATTTAGATGGTTGGTATTTTTAAAATTTCTCTTCATTTTTCAAGGCTTGGAATTTTTTTATTAATGACATTAGTACATTAAAAATAAAATATGAAAAAATAAAAACTGAGAGCTTAGGAAACTTATTGTTTTTTTCTTATTGGCCAGATGAAATCTCAGAGAGTATCTCAATTCTCAACTCTTGGGGAATCCAGGAAGATGTGCATCAGAGGAAGTCAAACATCGAGTACATTACAATGATGTCCCATCCCAGACTCCTCAGTCTTTATCATTACTGCCCACTGCACCTCTGCCCATCTCTCTACAGGAAGCATGTGTAGAGGAATGAAACAGAGTAATCTTAAGAGTACACCCATCATCCTTTATCCTTTGCCTCCCCACTCTCATTGCAAGAGGTTCAGTGTCTCCCACAGGACCCCATGCTTTCAGAATGTCAAAATCTGACCTTTTTCCTGAGTACAGCAAGTCATCAGAGCCTGGCTCTGATAACCCTTCCAGGTAAGACTCAACGAGGCCAGTCATCTCACCTATCCCAACAGTGCAGCAGCTACAGTTAGATCCCTGAAAGCCACAGATTCTGAGGGAAAAGGAAGTCTCAGTTTCCCATTGAAGAAAGAGGCTTTAAACTTGAGCCTCCTGTCTTCCTCATTCTCAATGAATTAAACAACAGATCACCAGAAATTCTACAGAAGTTAACAGATAACTAAACACACAAGCAAACAAATGAATGAACAAATAAGAGGGAGAAATGGTATGACTGTCATAGTCTCCAAACTGTTCCTCCCTGCCTACAATTTTCCCCAACACTAAATCGTCCTTGCTAAACACATATTTCTAAACATATTTATTCTTCTATGTTCTCTGTTAGCAGACCTTTGCTCCTTCCTCTATACCCTACAATAAAGGTTTTAAGCCATTCAATCAGACATCAAAGGCTTCCATACTGTGGCTTTCACTTCCTGTCCAGCTTCTTCCTTGATCACCCTCCCAAAATCACATCTACACTTGAATTCCAGTATCTCTTAACCACTTGCTGAATAGTCTCTGGTCCTTCTCTTCCTCTTGATTGAATCTCTATCTAGCATGTCCACTCCCTCGTATCACCCACCGAAGTCCTTCCCTCCCTCTCAGGCCTGCCTTATACACTGCTTCTCACCTAAGCATCCTCTGATCTTCCAAATTTATAATTAATATCCTTCTCTACCATACATTTGTTTTAAACTTATTGTTTCCTACAGAATGTCATACAAAAAATTTATATTCTCTTTTTCTTTTTATTTATCTCTTTCTCTTCCTTTATATCTTTACTTTCTGCTCTTCCTTTCTCTATGTCAGTCTCCTAACTCCATCATCACATCTTGCCCTTAATTAGACTCTCAGATGAGAAAATCTGTTCTGTGTCCTTGCATGGCCCACAGTACCTAAGACAGGTGCTTCATACAGTAGGTCTCATTAAATGAATTGAGCCAACCCATGATTCTAGTAAAGTAAAATCTCCTAGGCCCAAATCCCTGACTCTGGAACCTCACACTGTCCCATGATGAACTCAGAAAGCACCTAGGTTCTAAGTCCACAGTAAGCATTTGAAAGCAAACACCAAATTACTTGAGGAATATTACAGCCACAAGATCAACACAAGAAGCAATCACATTTCTATTTCTATTCAGTAAAAAGAACAGGCAGAAACTAAAATTAAAAACCACAGTGTTTTTCACAATCTTTCCAAAGAAAAAAATATTTAAATATACACTTAGTAAAAGATGTACAGATTCTGTATGATAAAAATTACAAAATTCTGCTAAAAGAAACAAAATGCCTAAATAAATTAAAGAGATGTACTATGTTCATGAATTCAAAGATCCAACATATCATATCACATATATTATATGTGTGTGTACAGTTCTCCACAAATGCCTCTGTAACTTTAAATCCTCTCAAACACCAGTAAAGTTTCTGTTTTGTTTTATTTTGTTTTGGTTTTGATTTGGTTTTGGCAAACACAAACAAGCTTAATCACCTAAAAAACATACAGAAAAGTACAAGGCCTAAAATAGTTTTTTAAAATCTTAACAAGTAAGAATAAAGGTACAATAATCATTCTACTTAAAACTTAGCTAACTCTATAGCATTAACAGTATGATATTGTCAGAGGAAATAGATAAACCCCAGTGAAACAGAATAGAGAACCCATAAACAGTCTCATATAAACATATGCAGGGCAAAAGTGATAGCTTTTTGACAAATGGTACTGGGGCAACTGAGCATACATAGGAAAATAAATGAATCTTTACACACACCTCACACCTTAGACAAAAGTTCATTCAAAATGGACCATAGAGTTAAATGTAAATCATAAAACTATGAAAGTTTAAAAAAATAAAAATAAATAAGAGAAAATCTGTGCGATCTGGGGCTGTGTAAACAGTTCTTGACTTGATCCAAAAAATCTGATCCATAACAGTACATTTTATAAAGTGGATCTCATCAGAACTAAAAGGTCAATCTTTAAAAGCCCATGTAAAGAGTATAAAAATTCAAGCTAGAGTTTTGAAGGAAATAAATACCAACATATACAGCAAACACTAGTACTTAAGGCACACAAAGAAATCCCAAAACTCTATAGTAAAGCAAATAATCCACTTTAAAAAGGGGAAAAGGCATAAACAGACAAACAGACAACACAGTGACAACAAATGCTAACACAGATGTGAAGAAACAGGATCACTCATACACTGCCAGTAGGATTACAAAAGGGCACAGCCACTCTGGAAAACAATTTGTCAGTTTTTTTATCAAACTAAACACATAATTACCATATGACCTAAGAATTGCACTCTTACACAGAAAAAATGAAAACTTGTGCTTGTACAAAAACCTGTACTCAAATGTTTGTAAAAACGTTATCCGCAATAGACAAATACTGGAAACAACTGAAATATCCTTCAAGAGGTAACTGGTTAAACAAAATGCGCTACGTCCATACCATGGAATACTATTCATCCATAAAAAGCAACAAACTATTAAGATGCAAAAAATCTGCATGAATATTCAGGGAATTTGCAAGGTTAAAAAAATCCAATTTTAAAGTGAAACATAATACATTATTCCATTTTTCTATAACACTGTGTGTATGGGGTGGAGGGGTACTAGGGATTAAACCCAGTGGCACTCTACTTCTGAGCTATACTCTCAATCCTATTTTGCTTTTTTATTTTGAAACAGGGTCTCCCTAAGTTACTCCATGCTGGCCTTGAACCAGTGATCTTCCTGTCTCGGTCTCCCAAGTACTGGGATTGCAGGTGTATGCCACCTGTAATCATTTATGCCACCACACACGGCTTCTATAACATGTTTTAAATTACAACATTTTAGAAATGGAGACCAGATCAGTGGTTTCCAGGGTTTAGCAACTAAACGGCTAGAGGTAAATGAGGCCGAAGTGATTTTACAAAATCAGCACAAGACATTTCCTACAATGGGGACCATTCAGTATTTTGACATGGGGACAAAAAAACCTAGCCACCCCCCAACACACACAGAACATACAATTAAAACTGAGAGGATCTGTATAGCATTGGTGAACTGAATCAATGGCTATGATATTATACTATAGTTTTGTTAAATACTGCCACTGGGGAGACTGAGTAAAGTGCACATTGAATCTATCAGTTTTTAAAACTGACTTGCAAAAGAAATGAATATATTATATTATCTTAATAAAAACTCCAATTAAAAATGTATGTAAAACAGCATGCTCAGCCTAGGTAATATTCACCAATCACTCTTCATAAGAGGCATGGAGAGTCTGTCAATGATTAAGAGTATTCTTGTATCTGGGTGAGGAAGTATGAGGGGGCGTTAAAAGAAGAAACAAAAATTTTCAAGAACAGATCTGCCTGCCCTTGTCACCTTCATTTACGAAGATCTTATTAGGACTACATTACACTCTCTAGGGTTACGGAGAACAGATGTGGAAATTCAGCACCCAGGACAAAGTGCTCACTAACTATGTTAGTCAGCTTCCCATTACTACAACAAGATACCTGAAATGATTAACTGGTAAGGATAAAAGGCTTATTTTGACTCACACTTTTGGTAATTTTGGTCCATGATTGGTTGGCCCAGTTGCTTCTGGCAAGACAGCAAAGCAAAACCACTCACTTCATAGCCAGGGAACAAAATTAAGGAGAGGAAGGTTCCATTTCCTTCAAGAGCACACCCTCAGTGACCTAAAGAGCTCCTAGTAGGCCCTACTTCTTAAAGCTTTCACTGCCTTTCAAAAGCACCACAGGCTGGGGACCAAGCCTCTAACTCATGAACCTTTAGGAGACACTTACCAAAACTATAGCACTAACCAACCCTTAAATAAAAAGCTCTATGAGGAGGCAGCAATGACCAAGTGAGACAAGCTTGGACTCTGGAGTTTGCAGACCTGAGGCCAAACTGCATCTCAATCACTAACTGGCTATCAGAATCTCATTTTTATCATCCAGCAATGTGGTACAAAGTTCTTGCAAGGTTGTTTATGTATGAAGTTCCTAGCATATTCCCTGATATAAAATAATGGGTAGCCTTTAAAATCAACAGTATCACTGAAGGAATGTTCTTTAAAATTTTGCATATTTTAGATCACCTCTATATTAAAATCTAACAGAAAATATGGTATCTGTGAAGGCCGTTGGTCTAGTATTTCCAGAACCCTCCCTTCCCTTTCTCTGGTGGTCCTAGTCTTTCTATGCATAGAAATGAACAAGAGAGCCAGGGTAGGCAGGAAATTCTCTTCCCCTGAACACAGAGCTTTGACTATGTGCCCCAAGGGGTCCCTTCAAGTCTCTCTGCCAGGAACTTGGACTACAGACTAGCAACTATTATCTGCTGGCAGCTCACAAAAGAGTAGAGTCATGACATCCAGGAGGGCTAATGTAACTCCTTGGGATGCCTAGAATATTGTTCACCTCTTTCTCCAAGTGCTGAGCCACCTCAACGTTCTTCCAATAAATCTTTTATCTTCTGTAAGTTAGCGATTATTTCTATTGCTTTTGATCAAAATCCTCTTTAGGAACAGAAAGCCTTCTAATGCCACCTTCAAACCATTCTCTATTCTGTGTGCTTTCTGATCCTCCATGGAGCCTAGATTCCAGCTGCCAACTCACCCTCACAAGGTTTATCTCAAGGCAGAAAGCAGCACCTTGGAACCACTCTCTTGTGGCAGCGCTCTCTAAGATCAATGTTAATTGCTCAATTAGACAGGCCTGATGCTGACAGAATGTGAACTAATTAGTAAGTGCCAGAGCTCATTCCAATTATTAACCTTTATGGTTGTCACTTAAAAAGATAAAGGTGCAGCTACAAATATTTGCATGAATGATCACACTTGTCACTCTGCATGGGCAGTAAGGAAAATGGGTAGAGGGAAAGGTCATACGGCGGTGGTGAGAGTCTGCCAAACAAGTTTTCATAGGTATTTTAGAAGCCAAGATGGTCATGAAGTCTCTTAGGTCAGGGGCTCACTTACCATAATATTCTCTAGGTCTATCCATTTTCATGCATATAACATTATTCTGTTCTTCTTTATGGATGAGTAAAATTCCACTGTGTGTATATACCATATTTTCTTTATCCATTCATCTGTTGACAGGAATCTGTATCTTGATCCCAGAAATTGATTCCATGGGTTTGGAATAAAGCCCAGGAAACAGACTTTTCTTAAATTTCCCAAATGATTCTCATGATTCACCTGAAGTGGTATATCCAAGGAAACACATTCCTAGTCCCCAAAGGAGTCCCTCGGCCATAGATCTCTTAAGAATTATGAATGGTTGCTGAGCAAGAAAGACCCACAAAGACTGATGGCTTATCTAACAGCAAGAGCAAGAAGGTGCTGAGAACTGGGAGGCCTCGATTCAGGTCCGAGACCTGAAATCACTGACCACCAACCCACTTGAGACCTTGGTTTCTCCATCTGTGAAATGGAATATTCAATGGCATAGGCCTTATGTTCCTGCCAGAAATATGAGAAGTGTCATGCTCTCATGTGATCAATGACTATAAATATACAAGTTTAAGAGAGTAGTATTGGGGAGTGTGTGTGTGTGTGTGTGTGTGTGTGTGTGTGTGTGTGTGTGTTATCAGGGATGGAACCCAGGGACATTCTGCCTCTGAGCTACACCCAAAGCCCTATTTTATTTTTTATTTTGAAAGAGGGCCTCACTAAGTTGTAGAGGGCATTAACTAAATTGCAGAGGCTGGCTCCAAACCTCCAATCCTCCTGTCTCAGCCTCCCAAGTACTGTGATTATAGGAGTATACCATCACACCCCACTAGAACGGTTTAAAAGATTAACCTTGTATGTTGCAGTTGAAGACTTAACTTTAGCTTGAACTTAGTGATAAGACATCTGGAAGCAACATATGAAATGCTTCCTTTTAAGTTCAATGATTCCTATATAAAAAAAGCCCTCTTCACAAGCATAAGACATAGAAAAGAGGCTTTCTTACCAGTTTATTGCTCCCAAATAATGTCTAAGGTAGTGGTTTGTAATGACATCTACAGTCTATGTCAGATAAAGTAATTGGCCATCAAATGATGAAAAAATATCAATGAAAGCTTGACTACCTAATCCTTATAGTCATTATACATAAAAGTAGGACAGGGGTATGCAAAATCCATTCTCCTATTAATGTGGAAATAGATCGCCCCTCTGTGAATTGAAATTTTTCTCTTTTCTTTTTGGCTTCAAACCACATTCCAAGAGCCCACCTATCATAGTTTTCATGCATGTGGACATCTGGCAGGGAAATAAATTAAGACCTACCTTAGAGAGAAGGGAAATGCATCCATTTCTAAATGTTATTTTAGAAGGGACTGTCTAGTCCTGTTCACTTATTAACTTCATTAGAAGGCTAATGAATCTACTGCTGAGAAAATAAGACATAGCTCAGGCTATAGAAAGGGATGGGGAGAATTTCACACCCCTTCTCCAAATGGTGGGGTTATTTATGATTGTGATAAAATGGCACTGCATTTGGAGGAAAGGGAAAACAACATAAAATAACAATCAGCAGACACAACCCATACAAAAGTGTTACATTCTCTCAGCCACTGGACAAAAATCAAGATTTATGCATGTCAAGGTCCTGCCTGGTGGAAGAAAAAAACTAGGCCATAAAAAGAAACCCTCTTTCTCATAACAAATAGGAGAGCATTAAATCCGTAATCCAGATCGGCTTCTCCAGTGTTCTCATTTCTCTATTCTCTAGCAAAGTAAGATGTCTGATGACCTAATATTTAGAGCAAGCTCCTTTCTCTTTCCATCTTTTCAGAACAAAGACATTTAGAGATTGGATGATGCTCCCTATGTTTAATGAATTTAAACTAAGTAGTCTGGACAGGTGTTCTGGCTAATGCCTGCCAACTGGCTAATATCCATCAGTGAACAGCAAGTTAACAGAGTACGCTATGTTGTTGACGCTTGGATTGCACTTCACCACCAGATATTTTAAGGAGGGTGGCTGCACTCAGGGAAATGCTGTTAGCTCATAAAAGATATCTATTGGGAATCGTAAATCCTGCCTGTGCTTCCTTTTTGGCTTCCTAGGATGGTAATGTCTGTGGATTCAGGGTTGAAAGATATTTGAGAGATCATTTCATCTAATACTTTTATTTATGAGGAAACAGAAGGATTGCATAGTTATCCAATTAATTGATAACAGAGATGGGCCTAGAATCCATGTTTCCTCTGAGCCCAGTGGTTCCCAACCCTCCCTGAAAATTAGAATCCATCAGGGAACTTTTAAAATTATGAATGCCTGAGTGACACCCAGCCTCAGTAAATTGGAATCTCTTAGGTAGGGCCCAGAAATCTAGATTTTTTTTAACACATTCCACAAGTAATTTGGTGGATGCATCAAATTTGAGAAACATGCATAACTCCACCCCACCTATCTGGTTAATCACTTGAGAAATTACAAAGCTCCTCAATTAGCTTTCCCCTAACGGTTGCATTAAAACTAAACCTATAAAAGATGAAATAACTCAACAGTATGTTAGGAGAATTGAAAATAAAATAGTGCTTTGCAACTTGCATGCAAAATCACCATTGTTGACAACATCATTACCATCACCTGGTTATGAAAAGCAAGAGATATATTAACCTTCAACTTTTGTCACATACAGATGAGTACCTAAAGGAGAAGACTTGGAAGATCCTTTCTCAAATAAAGCCACAGAACTTCCAGGAACATGTGCCTAGGAGTCTAGATTAGTTCCATGCCCCACCCTCTTAAAGATATCAACAGGGTTGTCATTTGGAGCCTGGTCAATGCTGCTGGGCAAAAGAATTTCAAATTCCTTGAAACTAATATAATTGTTATAATTACAAATAACCATTTGCAATAATTAAATTATTTGCATTCATAATTATTATTACAAATAGTAATTATTATATTAAGTACTGACTAGATTGTCAGCATTTTGCATTCCATGCAGTATCTCATTGCATCTTCACAACCTCTGTAAGACAGGTCTTGTCATTGTCGCATTATATATATTTGTGGGGGGAGGGGGTAACTGGGGACCAAACCCAGAGGCATTCTACCTCCAAGCTACACCCTTAACCCTTTTTAGTTTTCTTTAAAAAAAAAAATCTCACAAGGTTGCTAAGAATCTCTAAATAGCTGAGGTTGATCTTGAACCCGCAACCCTCCTGTCTCAGCCTCTCAAGTACTAAGATGACAGGTGTACTCCACCATGCCAGGTTTTATCCCATTACATTGATAAATAACCTGAAGCTTAGAAAGATTAAAAAATTGCTTGCTCAAGGGGATACAGCTACTATGCAGACAAATTAAATGCAGGACTATCCTTCCTAAGCACTACATATACTTAATCCCGTATGTCACCAGGAGCTTCTAAAAAGTATAGGAACTACTAGCATAGGAAATACAGTCAGCCCTCCACATCTGCAGGTTCTGCATCTGACAATTCAACCAAGAGAAAATTAAAACTCCTTGGAAAAATATTTCACATGGACTGAACACGTACAGACTGTTTTTCTTATCATTATTTTCTATACAGTGTAGTAGAGCCACTCTTTACATAGCATTTACACTGTGTTAGGTATCATAAGTAATCCAGAGATGCATTAAAGCATAATGGAGGATATGAATACAGCATATGCAAAAGAGACACCATTTTATATAAGAGACTTAAGCATCTGCAAATTTGGTATCTGTAGGGGGTCCTGGATTCAGCAAATGCCCCACAGATACCAAGGGACGACTATAGTCTGTCATCTTAAGAGGCTCACATTCTAGTTGATAAATATGATGTGTTGTGTTAAAAAGCAAAATAAAATAAATGTACCATATTGATCTCTTCTCCAATTCATTCCTACAATTGTTTTCCATGCTTTATAGAAGGAAGTGAGGATATAATTATATACATAGGAGTATTTCTAGAGCAGGACCTCTTGTTGCAGAAGGCATGTATTCTGTATATATGTACATATTCTCACTTATGTCTGCTGTTGTTTTCTATCTACCATCATCCTATCTTTCAACCAAAGTAAGCATTCCTTGAGGATAACAATCATAACATGCTCGACATCTCCCAGCAATGAGCATGTGGCTGCTTACATAATGCATGTTCAATTAATATCTTTTCAAATGGATGCTCTGTGATCCATTCAGTTTCCACCAAATTCATAACCTCTGAAAGCAAATAGGAGAAGGTCCCAGTCATAGCGGGAGGATTTCAGTCTCTATCAGTCCAGCCTTTGGGACCTCACATGGGAAGAGCCTCGCGAATGGGATGGAAATCTTTTAATTAACAGCCTCCCCCCAAAATGTCATTCCAATCTGCAGTTTTGTTTCCATTAATTCGCTCAGATTCAGGAGGAATTCCACTAAGGAATTGGGGTGAGCAGCTGCAGAGGGAGGGAAGCACATAAATAAATCATGAGTGTCATTAAAATTTGTAAACTAATAACTTCTGGGAAGTCTTAGCAATTATTATCAGGGTTTTCTTGGCAAACAAAAAATTAATAAATTCAAAAGGTCTCCACTTTCTATTTAAAAAGCAGCATCCCTGAGAAAGGTCACTGACAGAACAATTAGGGAGGAAATAAATGGTTCAGACAACAGCTTGTGAACCAGATGAAAAGTCACAGGATTCCCAAGTGGCAGGAGAATGAGACAACTCAATACAAAGGGACAAGGCAAGGAGGTGGGGCTGGTGCTGAGATTGGTTTGGGGCTACTGGAAACTTCCATTCAAGCCTTTAAGCCCTTACGAGGTGTAGCCTAAACACCAGGCATTGTAGATTGAGAAACAACTAAGGCACAGGTCCCTAACTTCAAAAGCTCACCGGCTGGAAACAAATCACAACACAGTGCAAGGAAGTGAAACTAACAGGAAGCAGAGAAGGGGGATGGAACCCAGGGAGGAGAGTCAGAGAAGTTCTCCATCAATATGTTCCTCAGAATCAGTGTGTTCCATAAACACCTTAACCAGGAAGGTCCTTTGCTATGTGGGTCCTGAAGTCAGGCATCCAAAAGGAATAGCTATGCAGGTTGCTTTACTAAGAGAAAAATGTCTTCTGTACTGCTGGGCTAGCAGTGGATGGATGAAATGAAGCAGGAGAAGAGAGAGGTAAAGATCAAAGTCCACCAAATGAGGGTGACCATTCATTGAGAAGGACTCCTTGATCCTCTTATGCCTAGACAATTGCAAATTCACTTAGCTCTGAAGGAGCGAAAGGAAATCTCCTGTGGAGACCGCATACTGTGGAGCCCTCACCTGTGCAGTTCTCCTGCCACAGTGTTGTTATCTGAAGCTGACTTTTTCATGGTTGGGACCAAAATATCTGACACAAACTTAGAGGAGGAAATGTTTATTTTAGCTCATGGTTTCAGAGGTTCAGTCCACGGTCAGGCAGCTCCAAGCCAGAAGCATGATGGGCGGCAAGGCAAGGCGAAGGACAGCAGCTCAGCTCATGGAAGCTGTGCAGCAAAGAGTGAGAGGAAGGGACCAGGCACAGTTACAGTCCCCAAGATCATGCCCCAGTGACCTGCCTCCTCCATCTCCACCCCACCTGCCTACAGTTACCTTCCAGTCACTTCATTAAAATTATGAATTCATCACCTGAGTTTATCCACAAATGAGACTGGAGCCCTCATGATTCCCTTATTTCACCTCTGAACATTCCTGTGTTGTCAATACATAAGCTTTTTCCGGAACATTCCAGATGCAAACCTTAACAGGAGGACATGTAACACAGGAGTCTCAGACTGAATGCCACAGAGAGTTCTTAATCTCAGCCTTATAATTCAGGGAACCCAAGGGAAGCCCTGGGTCCTTTAGTAAAGTCAGGCCCACCTCATGAATTCTCTAGCCTTGAAATCCAACATGTATAGCGTTCTTTGACTACAGGATGACAACAGATGGTTGTACTAAGTGACAAATTTGTGTAGCCATCCTGGTGCTAGTGGAGAAAGAATCTTGGTCACCACCAATGTAACAACACTAAATAGTTCCAGAAAGAATGTCACAAGGACATGGGGCTGCTATACTACTGAATGATTTAGTTTTTTGTCTATTTAGAAGTAGAGGGCCTCTGAATTATTAATCCAGTGAGGCAAATAATTATATCACATTGTAACCTGGCAGGGGGTGTCATCTTGTCATGACAGTTGCTGCTCCAGGGCTTCTCCTATTGTACAGAAAATTGAAGAAGAATCACCAAATTCAATTTCAACCAGTTAAGCATGTTGGGCCAAATCATGAGGCTAAAGTGGTACATGTTTAATTTATTTTCTTTTTTCAGCCCACTGTATTAGGATGGAAATATCATAGTGCTCTAGGCTCTAACTGTGAAATATGTCATCATTATCAGTACAGAAAAATAGAATGGGAGACAGAGAACTTTAGGGGATTCCTGGAGAATGCAGTTGAGTGTTAGAAGACTCCCTGCAAGGCCCAGCAAGGTGGGAAATCCCACAAATTTCAGAAGCCGTCTCTTTCTTCATTTGCACTCCATCCAGGAGATTCTAAACTGGGCTTTATCACGTCCATGAACTTCCTGAAACCTAACATAAAACTATATTCATCTATGACACTGATCCAGAGGGAAAGCCTTTAATATCCATCAGTTTTTCAAACCCCCCAAAGGTCACTCCCTTTGGAATCTGTTTTCTGTATGCTGAGCTTTTAATAACCACCTTTGGTCAGGCCCCTTCAAAGAACCATGTCGGACTCCACCTGCTCCAGCCCAGTCCAACACTCAGCCTCCTACTTGGCTCCATTCTCTCTTGTAGACCAGCAGTGTCTGGCCTTTGTCCTGCCTGTGCTTTGCTACTTGTCATTTGCCAAACTGCTTCCCTTCTAACATTCCAATACCTGCATCAGAGAATCTCTTCTACAGAAGAATATCTGCAACCAGGTAGAAGTTGATATTCCAACTCCCCTGGGTTGGCCCAAGGATGAACATTCTAAATCACTCTCCTCCCCTCCCAACCCCCACCTTGCAGAATACAGAACACAACTTGGTGTCCTACAGTTTCCCTCCCACAGACCTCTGCAGCAATGGTTCCTCAAAAACAAAGTCAATAATGGAATGAAAACCCTATACAAACACACAGGGTTCTAATAATCATTAATAATTACAAGGAAGTAAGCACTTCCTACATGAGTTACTATCCTAAGTGTTTTCACATTTATTATTTAATTTTTACAACAAGCCATTTGCTAATTCATTCATTGAGCAAACATTTAGTAAGCACCTCCTGTGTGCCAGATTTTCTTCTTGGTGCCAAGGGCACAGCATTGCATTAAAATGCAAAGAAAAGAAAAAAAAAAACTCCCTCTCAAAATCTTAGATATTAGTGCGTATAGCTAGACAATAAATAAATCAATAAGTCAATATTTAGTATACCAGATAGTGATAAGGACTGAGAAGGAAAATGTAGCCAAGTGAGGCGATGTGAAACTCTGGGGAAAGGCCTCACTGATTAACGGACCTGCACACAGAGCAGAGAAGAAGGGAGGAGTCCACCCCATCACTAGGAGCTCAAGACTGAGGAGGGATGAGTGCAATGACCCTGGAGGAGTGTGGGGCATGTTCCGGAGCAATTGCAAGGAAAATGTGGCAAGAGCAAAGGTATGTTCTGTTCTATCCTCAATTTACAGGCAGGAAACTGAGATGTGGAGAGCAAAGTAGGTTGAATGGTAGACTCCCCTAAAAGATATAAACACACCCAAACTCCTAGAATCTACAACAGGATCTTATTTGAAAAATGGATCTTTGCAGATTCCCTTAAGGATCCTAGGACATAGTCATTCTGGATTATCAGGGTGGGTCCTAAATCCAATAACAAATGTCATTATGAGAGACAGAGGGAAGATACACAGACACAGAGAAGACCAGGTGAGGATGAAGACAGGACTGGAGGGAGGCAGCCACCAGAAGCTGGAAGAGGCAAGGAAGGACTCCCCCCCACAGCCTGCAGATGAGTAGGGCCCTCACAGCACTTTGACTGCAGAATTAGCCTCCAGAACTGTGAGAGAGTAAGTGTCTGCAGTTTTAAGTCACTTGGTTTGTGATCATTTGTTATGGCAGCCCCAGGAAATGAATACAGAGAGGTCAAATAAAGTGCCCAGAGTTACAGAGCTCACTGGGTGGGCAAATGGGCACTTGGACATCTGGGTGCCCTGGAGCCCTAGACTATACACTGAACCTGTTGAAGAACTTACTGGCTCTTGTGATTGTGAGATCATGTCCTTCATCATTTCGGTGCCTCTAGCATGCAACTGGTCCAGGGACCCTGGGTTTGCCTGGTATGTTTCTGGAACCAGCCAAACCTTTTCTGAAACATGGAGGGTCAGGATAGATGTTTCCCAATATAGCACAAGATTCCCTGGCTTGTTTCATGATTTGGCCAAGCCAACTGCACAGGAGCAAGGCTTAAAGTCTCACATGGCTTCACTGTGCTCTGATGTGACAGGAGTTTTCTGAGCTCTAATTCATGGGAAGTATCACAGGAGTGGAAATAGGCAGGCTTTCATCTGCTTGGGGTACATTGGTTGCATATACCTCTGCCAATTTCCACTGAGCAGCAAAATTAGGTATAAGACATACTGCGTAAAGAGGGGCAGACCTCAGTCAATTAACCCCAAAATATTTAATGGAAGCCATGACTGCTCCCTTTCATGGAAAGACATTCTGACTAGTTGTTTGCAAACAAACAGGTCAGGTGAAGAGGCATCTTATATCCGTGATTCCTCTGCTCCAAAGCCCCAGGAAACCCCAGGACATGGTACAAGTGATGATGCAGTCAATAAACGCCCTTTTGTGACAGTGTCCTTCCCATTGTTGACACATGACAGAGGAAATAGAAAATGTGCAACCGTGTGAGTCCCATGGAGGTAAGCACAGAGCGTGGAGCCCCAGTCACCGTTGCTGGTGAAGCTTGCCATTGCCCGGGGTGACTGAATGCCAATATATGAGTGTAAGTGTGTGTAGGTGTGCATGGAGGTGTGTGTAAGGGTTGTGCAGGGGTGCTCCCTGTCCAAAGGAACTCCTAGTGTCACAGCCTCATTAGAGCCCTCTTAGCCTCTCCACATCCCTCTTCCCCCTTGTCCTGTACTCCTGCATTTCCAACAGAGCCATCTCATCCACTACACATAGAAGCTACAGTGTCTACAATTCACAATACTTTCAGGGGCTCAAAATAAAAAATAAATAAACTTTAAGGCTAGGTGTGTGTGTGTGTGTGTGTGTGTGTGTGTGTGTGTGTGTGTGTAGTACTGGGGATTGAACTCAGGGGTGTTCTACATCTGAGCTATACCCCAGCCCTATTTTATTTTTTATTTTGAAAGAGGATCTTGCTAAGTTGCTGAGGGCCAAGCTAAGTTACTGAGGCTGGCTTTCAACTTGTGATCCTCCTGTCTCATCCTCCCAAGTACTGATATTACAGGTGTGCACCACGACACTCAGCATGGAATTTTGTTTGAATACATGATATTAAAGTATTTGCCTTCCTACCAATTGTTATAATATTTTATAATATAAAATTATTTTAATATCACTATGGGAGAAGGGCCCATGAAGACAAAAACATGTGGGAACCTTGAGAGTCGTTGTATAGACTCAGACTCATATCTGTGTCTATTCCCATAGACACGCTAGCTCGTTAAGACCACAGTACCTTCCAGATGCCAAGGCTTAGAGATGTCCCTGGGCCAAGACTCACTCCCAGGGCCAGCATCCCTCCTGCAGCAGCTAGTCCCCTCTCAAGGGGCTCTACTTGCTCAAGGCATGCTCTGCTGACCTCTCCAGCCAGACTCTGCCTTCTTCAAGTGGAACAAGACATAAACTGCCAAGGTGCCAAGGTGTATATATGAGCAGCCCCAAAAGAGTCAAGCAGAGTGCTAAGTGAATTCACAAGTGGAGGTGCTTGGTGTCACCTGAGGCATGAAAGTAGGCTTCCAGGAGGAGACCAATCTCCTGCACCCTCTGAAACTGGCTTCCCAACTTCTTAGCCTGCATTTCTCCTGAGCCAGAGTGTGGCTCCTTAAGAATCTCTCACTCACTTACCTCCAAAGAGAACTCTCAGTCACGCTCCCCAGGTTGAAGTCGTACAGCTTTGTCAGGATCAGTATGACCTGCAAGGGGTGGGATGAGGGCAGAGGAGGGGGAAGGAGGAGAACAAAGGAAGCTTACTTTAGTTTGTGTAGCAGTATACAATGTACCTCATTTCACCCAGAGGAGGGCTTAGTATTTATCCTTTAAGTTGAGGGGTATTATAGGATCAAGCAAGGGGGAAAATTATTAATCTAATACATCCGTGTGACTGGTGGCCTTTATTTTAATCCTGGCAGTGCTTTGCATTTGAAATAAAACATGCCAACAGGAATTAATTGGATCTAGGCAGTTGTTTCTCCACATCTGTCCCCACTCAAGGTCAAGCCCAGGCCAGCTGGTGTCGTTCACCGCCATGGCCACCCAGAAATCAGAGGACAGGCTTGCTTCTGATCTCAAGAGGACTCTGATGTAATTTAGAATTGGATCTAAAAGGGTGAGACAGAACTGGGTTTGCTTCTTCTGTCTACGGAGAGGGTTCAAAGAGATTTTGTGTTTCCATCAGCAGGGCCTTAGCAGGCATAAATCCTTGAATGGCAGTAGGTTCAGTCCCCAACATCCTCTAATGCCATCTGCCATTGATCATGTGGCATCTGCCCCACCATGCAATAAGCAGGTCATGGGACTTCCCTGGACTCCGGGACCACTTTCCTGACTCTGGTTGAAGTTAAGAAACCCAAGTTGTACATGTCAGACAGCTAGAGCTGCCTGTAACAGGCTTAGTGGTTCTCTAAGCTGGTCAGGTTGTTCCCACATCCTTAAGACTTCTCCAGCTGGGAATTGAATATCAGATGTCCCCCTGCCTGCTCCTTCTGTGCCTAGACACTGGCTTAGGCACAACCTTTTATCACCAAGAATGCTAAGTGCCCACACCTGAAGCTATTTTAATCAAAATGCAGGTGGGTAAAGCCCATCGCCTGCCTGTGCGTGTGATAATCCAGTTACATATAATCGTGTTTATCTAAATTTAATGCACAACTCATCTCACTTTTCTCGGCTCCATCCCATTCCACAATTTAACTCCCTCCAGTTCATTTGCACAGCAGCCATTAAACTCTTTCCGAGGTAATGAATTTCTGCTTCCAAGATGGGACTTTCCCGTTCTAGGTACTCACTTAAGATTAAAGAAAAATAATCAGCCATTATATAGAACAATTTTATGGCCCTTAACTAATAACAAAATGCTTGCTTTGAGATTTATTCTCATCTCGCACTCCATGGGGTCAATCAGCCCCATTTCCATTTCTCCTCTGTAAACAAAGAAAAAGATGAAAGGCAAGGATGTGACCCATTATAGATCAAAGAGAGTCCATGGTAAAGTTAGTTTGGGACATTTAACTCCTCTGCCAGGCCATCACTGGGGCGGGGGGTGAGGGGGGCCTCAGAATTCCTCCCAGATTGTGTCCTGCAATGGAAGTGGCAGGCTGGGAAGAAACATCACCCATGGCAAGACTATCTGTATAATAGTGGGGTTTACCAAGCCACCTGTCTCATTGCTACAGCACAACAGCAAGGAGTGGAAACTCTGCAATGAATTATCCCCACAGCCACTCAGGAGCCTTGCCTCTCCATTCATGCCTAGTTTCCTCATTTGTTAAAGCCACGGCCTAACAAAGTCAAGGGTCTGATCCATACCTTCCACAATAAAACACCTAGCAGTGTGCCAGATTGTTTCTGTTCATCAAATTCACAACACACACACACAGTATTCCCTCTTTTATTCGACTTTCTTTCATCTAACAAGTCATTCTCAAAGTTACCTTGTAAAAAGCATATGTATAGGATATCCCAAATTTTGAAAATGCAAGCTCAAAATGATGCTAATCTACTAAGCATGAGTCAGAATGATCATTTAGGACCCCGCAAATCAGATCTCCCAATATCAATCCTTCAGGGCCTTCAGGGATATCAATCTCCAAAAAAGCACCAAACCCAGGTAGAAAGAAGAGATCCAGAGGATAAAGATTCTACTAGATTAACTGACCTTCTAACAACTGGATCTAGAAAACTTCTTGCTCAAAACTTAGAGCACCCTTCTTTCTTTCTGTTCTCCCTCCTTCCCTTTCTTCCTTCTCTTTCCTTTATGAATAACTGTGATTTTCTGGCCACTGGAGAATACACACTAAATAGTCAGAAATAGAAGTTCCAGATCCTGCCCTCCAGGAGCTCAGAGTCACAAGAATGAATCCACAAGAATGAGCAGACGAACCCCTACAAAGAGTGATGGGTGCTGTGGTGGAGCATACAAAGGGAAGTATGAGAATGTTAAGGGGTCAAATCCAGAAGGAGGCCAGGGAAGGGTTCCCAAAGGTGAAACCTAAGAAGAATAGAAGATAACTAGTTACATATGGATGGGGGAGGGCATTTACATAGAAGAAGCAAAATTATCATGGCAAATTTAACTTTACAAACAGGATAGGTCCAGGCGGCAGGAAAGGTGTGAGGAGGACTCTTCAGCAAAATCACACAAGAGGAAAGGTCAAAACAGTGAGAATCGAGGGCTGGAAGCTTCCTTTCCCCTGGAGCCCAACACAGAAAGACATTAATAGAGTGATGAAAAGATGATAATGTAACCTTTAGGCTTAAGACATTCTGTACTGAGCAAACAAAACAGAGAACAAGAGAGAGCCTGCCGCCCCTGGTCTCCCTCACCACTCAGAGCCTTCCGAAGGCCACCAGGGAGGAGGGAACAGCCAGGGGAGTATGCTGCCAGGCAAGTACTCAGATCAGAAAGAAGAGATGCTCCTGTGTCCCAGGAACACCAGAAGATGCTTGTGGCATCCAGGAAGTGGGGCAGGTTAGTCCTGGAACCATAGGAGGCCTCCAGCTGATGCCCCAGCATGAGAGTAGGCAGTCATAGACAAATGAGGAAAAGCAGGGAAAAATATTAATTGAACCCCTACTATATGCGAAATACTACACAAGGTGGTTCTCAATCCTTTCAATAAACCTTTTAGACAGAATAGCTATTACATCTCCATTCTACAGATGTGGAAACAGGCCCAAGGTTAAGAAAACTGCTGCCATGGCATCAAACCATCCAGAGGCAGAGCTAGTATCCCCCCACCCCAGGCCCACCTGACACAGCCTTGATGGTTCTGCTCCAATATGATGCCCTCCGTGCAGCCAATGCATATCTGGACTTGCATGCAAGGTATTGAGCAAGAACCTGGAGAGGAGAAAGCAGCCCTTTGCCCTCAAGGAGTTTATTATTCTTTCATGAATTCTACAAATATTTACTGAGCACCTCTTATGTGAATCTGAAAGACACCTGCTAAACTCTGAGAATCAGGGAGAGATCCAGAGCTCAAGGCCCAGGGGTGAAGATAACTTGGATTTTCTTTGTTCTCGGAGAAAGTAATCGCAAACAGAGATGTCTGGTGAGAAAGGAACCAGACAAATTGTTAGGAGAGCCAGGTTTGTCAAATAAGCTTTGTCAAATAAGTACCTATTTGACCTAACTGGCAACAATCCTGGGGGGATTTTAGACAGCAAGAGAAATGAAAATAAATTGGAATAATTCATGAGTACCTCATACTTCTTTCTTCTCATAAGCTATATACACACATACATGCACACGGAGTAGGAACGAAGTCCATGTGTGTGTATGTGTCTAAATATAGCTGGAACAGTTCATACATATTTATAAAAATAGATATAGGCACATATATAACCTTATTTTAAATTGGCACATGGCATGTCCTCTAAAATTACATTCTGTCAGACACTGCTTGTAACTTTTATCACACTGGGTCAATATGACTTCCCCATATGTGTTTTCTCTGTGAGACTGTGACCTCTTTGAGGTCAGAAATCAGGTCTCGTTCAACTCTGCATCCCAATGTCAAGCAAAATGCCTCACACGTGGCAGATCCTACCTAAGGTCCTTGAGATGAATTGTAAATGTATGACAATAAAAAAGGGGATGGAATGATACATGTGGGAGATAGGTATGGTAATGTGCTATATGCATCGAGAAGAGGAAGCAATTAAGTCCAGAAAATGTGATCAGTGAAGTCTTCATGAAGAAGGGGTCCTGTGTGCTTTCTTTAAAGCTTGGCAAGAATTTGGATACACTGCAATGGAGCTGGCTCGTGCATCTGCTGTATGTCTTGTCTTTCTTTTTAAATTGGACAGAAAAGAGCAGGGAGGAGGAGCACTATTCCAGAGATGAAAAACAGCTCAGAGGCAGAGCTGCCTGAGCTCTGAAAGGGGGAAGAGCACCCACATGTTGAGTGCTGTGTCCATGAGCCCCTCCCAGACGGCGCAGGTGGGCTGTGCCAGGGTGGTAAAGAGGCAGAAGGGAACTGGAAGGCATGAAAACAAAGGAGTGTCAATTGGGTGTGATAGATTTGGGGTTAATAAAAGTTTTAAAAGAGGAAGAAGAGGGCTAAGGATGTAACTCAATGGTAGAGCTCTTGAGGTAGAGCATGTTTGAGGTCCTGGGTTTAATTCCTAGTAACACACACACACACACACACACACACACACACACACATGCCAGGAGCTCCTGATATATATACACATACATATATAATCCTAGTACTTGGGAGGTTGAGACAGGAGGATCACAGGTTCAAGACCAGCCTCAGCAACTTAGTGAAACTCTCAGAAACCTGTTTCCAATTAAAAATTAAAAGGAGGATGTCGGATGTGGTGGCACATGCTTGTAATCCCAGTACTTGGGATCCGGGTTCGCAGCCAGCCTCAGCTACTGAGTGGGGCTCTCTGCAACTTAGTGAGACCGTGTTTCAAAAATTAAAAAAAATTACAAAATAGGACTTGTGGTGTAGCTCGGAGGTAGAATGTCCCTGAGTTCAATCCCCAGTACCGCAAAAAAAAAAAAAATTAAAAAGAGGGCTGGAGGTGTAGCTCAGAATTAGAACCTCCCTGGGTTCAATCCCCTGCACCACAAAAAAATAAAATAAAAAATAAGAGGAAGAGGGTAGTAACAATAAAGGAGTATACTCTAAGGGACTATATATATACATATGTATGTGTATGTATGTATACACACTCACTCACACACACACACACATATGTGTATATATATATATATATATATATATATATATATATATATAATAAGAGATTATTGTATAGTAAGGACATGGCAGCCTTCTTACAAAATTAGCTGGCACTGTCTTTGTTGACCATCCACTTCCAATTTTCAGGCCAGCCACAGATACAAGAGTGCCAGCAACTGATGCCCTCTTTTCTCACTTCCCTTTTCTCCTTCACTCATCTATTTCTTCCCTCTGCTGAGCACACCATATTCTTGTTGATGAAGTGATAAAAAGAGAAATAGGCCCTGTTATCAGGAAATACAGAGTCTTCCTTACCTACTGCCTTCTATGCTCATCTGTATTTGAACTAAAATTCCAGGTCAAGGGCTGGAGAGAGTGAGATTTGGAATGAGAGATTTTCTATACTCTTCACATGTCACTTTCTATGAGAGAAAGGATCCACACGGAGAAGTTTCAGTCCCTATTCCACCTAGGAATCCTTTTAAATTCCCCAATGTCTGAACTCACCGACCTTGTTGGTACCAGCCCTCCGCCTCCTGGATGGGGCTTGCATGGCTGCAAGAAAAGAACTTGTGACAGAGGGCTGCACTCAAGGTCCAGCCCGATTCCCTGAAGTTGGAATAGT
The DNA here is from genome assembly GCA_004027655.1 of Graphiurus murinus. Lineage (NCBI taxonomy): Eukaryota > Metazoa > Chordata > Mammalia > Rodentia > Gliridae > Graphiurus > Graphiurus murinus. The sequence continues at coordinate 201,995 of PVLC010000359.1, read as the reverse complement.
AACACAGGGTATTTGGTGGGGAGGAGATTCAGATTCCAGAGTTGCTAAGCTCCTTCTAAAAAACATGCCAACAATTCGAGACCACAGTGCGATACAGGATGCCGCAAATCAGAGCCGGTGTGTTCTCTCCTCAGCTTGGGAAGGTAGGCAGGAAGCCCCAGGGGATTCCTGTCCTCTGAAAGGATAATGTGTAATCTGCAAATTCATAAATCACTAGGACGCTCCCGCCCATGAGCACATTCAGTGAAGTGAGGACCTTTAATGCCTGTAAAATTTTACTCTGAAGGAAAATTACTTTAGTTCATTAAACCTTTCTGAAATCTTGGTGCCTTTAAATCCACAGGGCTCTGCACTTCCCCCTCCAGTTTTCCCTTCATTTCTCCCTTCATTCCTCTCTTCCTTCCTTCCTTTCTTTCTCTCTCTCTCTCTCTCTCCTTCTTTCTTTCTGTTTCTTTCCTTTTCTCTCTTCCATCTCTCCTTTCCTTTCTCTTTCTTTATTAATGTGCAATAATTGTACAGATTTATGAAGTACAGCATGATACTCTCATACATGTATCCAGTATATACTAATCAATCAGGGTGATTAGTATTTCCATCTCCATATCATTTCTTTGTGTTTGGAGCCTTTGAACTAAGGAACTCTCAGGTCATGGCAGGAACAAGGTGGTCAGAAGGGAAAGGACTTTGTCCCTGACCCACCTTCATGGTTCTTTGCTTCCTGTCAATTGGAAAAGGAACACATTGTCTTTCTGTACCAAGAATAGTAAACAAGGTAACATAAGCAAGATAGGCATACACTTTAAGTCTCAGTGGAGTCTTACCAGGGTCCTCCTCCCACCTAGGAGAGCCTCCTGCTACACAGGGTAGGAATTGGAAGTTTATAATCCAGAGCCCAAGTGACCCACAGTAGGAGGATATCTGGGTACCCAGTAGGTGCCCAGAATAATATACAAGTGCTTCTTGCCCACCATGAGTTTCCAGTCTAGTTGGTAAGACAAAGAATTAATCAGCCAGGTGTGGTGGCGCACGCTTGAAATCCCAGCATTCGGGAGGCTGAGACCGGAGGATCCGGGTTCACGGCCAGCCTCAGCTACCTAGTGAGGCACTCCACAACTTAGTGAGACCCTGTTTCAAAATAAAGAATAAAAAATATGGCTGGGGGTGTAGCTCGGAGGTAGAATGCCACTGAGTTCAATCCCCAGTATGGCAAAAAAAAAAAAAAAAAGAATTAATCAACACAAGAGATGCCAACTTTACCATTAAGTGATGCATGGCATGTTGTGAACGTAGTAAGCCCCTCTCCCTCTTTGTTGTAGAGAGTATGGTCAGCCCTAAGGCCCAAGCCAGAACCTCAGTGTGGCCCTGGAGTCCTTCCTCATCCCCCCACCACAGGAAGACAGAGTTTTATGAAATGTGCTGCAGTCCACTACATTGTCTAAGTTCAAGTCCCCACCATTTTTTTTTTATTCATTCACCAAATCTATCTTTATGAAATGTTTCCTTTCTGTCAAGTGCTAGGACTCTAGGAGAAGAAGTTTTGGAGGAAAGATCAGAAGTTTAGCATTGGATGTTAAATTTGAGATGCCTAAGAGATATTCAGTGGATATAGGAATCTGAAGTTCAGAGAAGAGAATCTGGGCTAAAAAAAAAAAAAACAAAAAAAAAAACCAGGACTTTGGGAGTTGTCAGTGACTAGATGGCATTTAGAGACATAAACTAGGTGCGGTCACCAAGAGATGGAGTGTGTATAGAGTAGAGATAGGGATTGGAAACTAGGGCATTTCACCTGGAAAACCAGTCAGTTTGGACTCTGAGACTGGCACAGTGTGTGTGTGTGTGTGGGGGGGGTTATCTGGTGTGGAGGCTCACAATGGAATTCACTACAGAGAAGTCTCTCAGGAACCTGATGCACAAGACAGCTCCTCTGCTGAGGCCAGTCAGTCTTCTTCCCCACCCAGCCCTCTGCCTGTTCTGTGGTTCATGTATGAAGCAGCTTTTGTGGCAGAGGTGGAGGCCTTGCCTAGGCTCAACATGGACCCCTTCGCCAAGGCTGACATGGATACTCTCACCACTGTGTCCCCAACCTGGAAACCAATTCTGAGCCTCAACACCGCACCTGGTAGCAGGTTAGTTATACTGTGCACTTCCTATGACAGAGGAGGAGCAACTTCTCACTGGAACTGCTTTCCATGCCTGAATCTCTCCATTTCAGAAAGACTTATTCACCATCACAACGTCCCAGGCTACATGACTGCTAACTCCGGAGCTCATGTCACAGCAGATGAAGTACAGTAATGGGAGTGTCCACAGAATTCATTGGACTTACTCAAACCTGATCACCAGAAGCAGCTGGCCTGATTCAGGGGCTAGTGGACTTTTGAAGACTTGAACAATGTTCTTGTGAGGTTGTGTGTTATCTTCCAGGATGTATATTTCACCAAAAATGTAGTCAAAATACAAAGATCTGATAAACTAGTATCAAGAGGGTTATTCCTCTGATTGTTATGAAGCTATCAGAGAATATTTCCATCATGTCCCTACAACTCTGTGGATAGAGTAGTCCTGGTTTCCAAAGAGGAACTGTCACCAAGAGAGAAAAGATCAATTCCACTGAAGTGGAAGAGGAAGCTAACATTCATGTTTTGAGCTCCTTCTGATGCAAACAGGTAAAGAAGAGGTTACCTACTGGCTGGGGTGATATATCCCCATTATTAAGAGAGAATAGGTGGTATTATGCAATGAGGATGGGAGAATGAGGTGTGGAACCTCTCCTTGTTATGTCTCTGATTAATATCAAGTCCTCTTATTATTTTCAAGTCCGAAAGTAAAAGTTAATGGAAGACCGTGGAACGTGAAACTATTAAGAACTTGGTCTGTTCAGGAGTAAAGTTTTGGATTGCTTTGTCATGCTGCCAGCTGAAAATCCTCATTGGCCAAGGTGCTTGCTAAGGGCAAAGGAAGCAGGAGAAGGGCAGCTGAAGGAGAGTCAAGCCTGTCAGCAACAGTCTCGTGCCTAGTGCCAGAAATGAGCATCATAGAAACTATGCATATTTTTCTTGTTTGTTTTATGTATATGTGTAGATAGAAAAATAGATATAGATAAATTAGATAGATAGATAGATGAGAGAGATGATAGATGGAAAGAGATGGTACCCATCAAATTATTCTCTTTTCTCCTGCTCTCCACATGCCTTTTATTTTAAATAAAGGATGCTAGTGGTGGTTAACTTCACAACTAGTTTAGGTTACAGGACATCCACATAGGACTTTGACAGGACCCCAAAAGTAATTACTCAGAGAAGTAAGTACTCAGAGAAGGTACAATGACCACTGGACTTTATATACCACTTCTTCCAAGAGAGAAAAGCATCCTTGTTGTGGAAGAAGCTATTGTGTTATGTTGGGCAGAATCACAATGTCAAATATGAGCAGAGGGTGGAAAAATGCACTCACAGGAGCAGAAGGCTTAGAACGCCCTCTTTTGGCCCACAGTCCCACCTGTGTGTGGTAGGTAACAGGGCCTGCAAATTGCTCTCTAAGACTTGTTGTGGGCTAGCCTCCAGCTTTGTTCTGCCAATGGAAACAACTGGTGTGGACTGGTAGAGAGAAGTCACTTGCTCCATGCTTGGGGTTTCTGGTGACAGCACAGAGCAGCACCAGACCTGGTGGAAGCAACAGCAGTGGTGGCTCCTGAGCTCCTTCCATGAATGTGAGCAGGTGCAGATGGAACCTGGCTGGGGGACCCTAGGTGGGGGAGGCCCTCAGCCTCCAGTCAGTCCTGCTTTCTCTCCTCCTGTACAGGAGTATGATGGTTCCTGCAGTCACTAATTTTTGAGAAATGTTGCCTTACTTTTTCTTGCTCCTCTGGACTTTCCAGAACACTCTTCTTTTTTTTTTTTTTTTTTTTTTTTTTTTTTTTTTTTTTTTTTTTTTTTTTTTTTTTTTTGCTTTTTTTTTTTTGAGGGGGGAACAACAATTAATTTTTTGAAAGCTAATTGTTTCTGCAAATTTGGGGAGGATTTTTAGTATGCTTTTATTGGTGCCTTGTAGTCTCCAGCACCCTTCTAATCAATTCCTACATTCAATCTCTTCTTTTAGAAGAAGCTAGAGTCAGAGACCCTGACTGACCCAGCAGAGGCTGTGAGATCCAGGGAAACCCTGGCAAGTATAGGTTTGGAAGCCACGTGATGAAAGCACTTCAAGGAGGGAGCGAACAGCTGTGTGAAATGTGATGGGCTGCTCACATGCAAGGACATGAGGTAGACCACGGAGCTTAGCTACTGGATTGCTGCAAAAGCCTTCAAAAACACTCATTTATAGCCGGGCATAGTGGCACAAACTTGTAATCCCAGCATTGGGAGGCTGAGACCAGAGGATCCAGGTTCACGGCCAGCCTCAGCTACTTAGTGAGGCACTCCGCAACTTAGTGAGACCCTGTTTCAAAATAAAGAATAAAAAATAGGGTTGGGGGTGTAGCTTAGAGGTAGAATGCCCCTGGGTTACATCCCCAATACCACAAAAAAAAAAAGAAAACAACACACTCATTTATTTGTGTTTTTGTTTTTTTTTTTTTTTTTTTTTTTTTTTTTTTTTTTTAGCAGTACTGGGGGTTGAACTCAGGGGCATTCTATCTCCGAGCTATACCCCAAGCCCTATTTTTTTTTGTTCTTTATTTTGAAACCGAGTCTCATTAAGTTGCGGAGGGCCTCACTAGGTAGCTGAGGCTGGCCGCGAACCCCGATCCCCCGGTCTCAGCCTCCCGAATGCTGGGATTACAAGCGTGCGCCACCACGCCCGGCTTCATTTATTTCATTTCTGATCCTCACTCTCTCCCACCTTTACACCAGAATGGCCTGTCTAAGGTAGAGGTCAAGTCCTGTTACCCAAGGCCAAATGTCTTCTAGTAGCTTCTTGCTGCCTTTAGAACCAAAGCCAAACTCCTCAGCATGACATTAAAAGTCTTTTCAACCTGACCCCAGTTGTCATTTTAAACCTCTTCTAGAGCCACTTGCCCCAAATGATCTCTAGATTCTAGCCACACTGGAATATCATTCTGTCCTGTTTCACACACCCCCGCCCCCCCCACACACTCCTTCACATGAGCTCTCCTCCCCCCTCCAAGAACCCCTCTCCCATTCCCCATTCTATGCTCTCTTCCCATTCTTCAAGGTCCAGCTTAAATAGTGCTAATACCCCGATACCTCATATGGACCCAAAGACAATTGATCTTCCTTTAACCTAAGTTCTCCTGCCTGGCAAGAGCTTCCAATTATGCTACTCAACAATTTATAACTTTCTCCTTGCATATGTATCTCCACCGTTAGACTATGTGCTCCTTCAGGATAGGAACCTTCTTTTTCTCATTCTTATGCTATAAGAGTATTATTGTATGCTTCCTTGGCATAGAGCTTATTAAGAGAGATAAGACATATCTGCTGAATTGAAAGTAGTGCCAGAACATTCAGTGGAGACGATGAATCTGGACTGGGACGGGCAAGACATCGTCATGGCAGATGAGAGACTAACGTGAGATCATAAAACCTGGGGGGGGTGGGAATTGAAATGATAGGCCCTTTATTTTCTGGGAATACTGCTTTTGGGGTGTCACTTCCTTAGATAAACTAGTATGCCTACTCTGTCTAGAAGGGAGAGTTCCAAGTTGCTTGTGGAAGAACTACAAGAATTTCCATAAAAGAGAAAGAGAAAAGGGATACAGGAGCAGGAAAGAAAAGTAATGAAATAAGACTGTGTTAAGTTTTAAGGAGTTTCAATTCTCTAGGGTCTTCTAGAGAGGACAAAGGTATACCTCTGTGCTTGATGGGAGGTGGGTTAAAGAAAATACTAGGCCTCTAGAAAAAAACATGAGTTAGTAAAGGAGAGTAGTTTAGACAGGAGCAGAACAAATACAGAAAGGGTGCACTAACATTTATTGAGCACCTACCAAGAGTCAGCCAACACCCGTGGTGCTCTATGTGTATTTCACAGAAAAGGAGTATGACTGTGGTAAAAAGCAAATAGCGTTATCCACGCTTCCTAGATGAGAAAGTGGCAAGGGCACGCTGCAAGAAGATATACGAATTTGCCCCCTGAAACAGGTTTATCTATTTAGCTGAGGAAGGGATAAGAAATATAGAAACTAATAAGCATTAGTCATCCTTAAAAGTTGATCCACTATGAAGAAAGTATTTTGTGCATTTGGTAGCTTAAAAAAAAGTGAGTTAAAGAAATGGTGTTGTTGAAACAAGGAGCTTGTGAAAAATGGCTGTTGAATAGTGGGGGGTTATTCTGGTTTTGTGTAACAAGCCATTAAAATTGAATTAAAAACCCATTCACTCTCATGCCCCAAGGGACTTTGAATAGAAGAGAGAAAACCATCTCTTGGAAACTATTTAGGTAGCACACAGCTCAGCAATAAGGGTGGGACCAAATGACCCCAGGATTCCCTGCCAATTTCTGTATTTCATGATCATAGCTCTCCAGAACAAGTGATAATTTGTTCCAAAGTTGTGTCATTAAGTAGGAAGCTGAGCTCATCACTTTCTACCTGCCCATCACACCATCTATGCAACCACCTCCAGCACCACCCTGAGCAGGAGGTCAACGGCAGGAACAGATGTGAGCAGATACAAGATGAAACCCTGGCCCCAAAGCCACTAAAGCCACGCTTCCAGAGATCATCAATGGAGAACTCACGCGTGCCACCTGTTTCTTTAGGAAAAGAGCAAAAGCTTCAAGCCAGGCAGTCTTGGTGATGAATCCAGCTTCTGCCACCTACTTTCTGTGACCTTAGGCCAAGAACTTACCCTATCCAGACTCAATTGGGCCACTTCTTGGAAAGGAGCCAACAGCCCTTCCTCATTGGGTTGTTGTGAGGATTAGATAAGCGGTATCTTATTGCCAGGCACAGAGTAAGCCCCAGCATTAAATAAATACATACATACACACACATATATATACACATACATACATATGCATAGTGCATATATAATACATGTATGTATTATACGTATGTATGTATTATACATGCATGTATGTGTGTATTATACATATAATGTATGTATTATACATATAATCTCTAAATAGAGCAGGTGATCTGCTATCTGAGGAGGAAACTGCCACGTTCCCAAGAAGGGGAATGTCTACTTCTTCAGTGGTGACAACTTAAAGCTCATAAAATACAATACAGAGCAGCCTTGCCAAGCCTCTCACTGCTGGAGAGATGAAAGCCCAGAATTCCCCCATGACGGTGCTGGCTGTGTGTGGACAGGCCTTGACATCTACAGTGATGGGAAGATCACAGGTCTGTGCTGTCCATGTTGCCAGTGTGCACTCCCATCATGTCTCTTTCATTTCAGGGGCTATCTCTGCAGGTCCCACCTGCAGGCACCCACCCCCCTTCCTTCTCCTGCTCTGGTCAGGGACAGCACTCCCTCTTGGGTCTCAGGAGCTGAAAGAGCCCTCAGCCAAACTCTCTTATCTGAATTTTCTGGGAATTAGCAATTCCTCAGATTGGAGGTAGCTACTAGCCTGAGATGCTCAGATGAGACCAAAGGTGAGGACTTGGCTGGTTTAAATATGCCGCAGGGCAAACACCACAGTCTGTTTTATTTGCGGTTACAGCCCTATGCCTGAGAGAGTTCCCAGCAGCTCAGGGATCCCTCGTAAATCAAGGTGGATCAAATGACCTGCACCCACTCCATGATCTGGCATTGATCACAATCTGTCTCCTGTTCAATCTTCAAATGGCTGCAGAGTGTCTCTTATGGGCAATGCAGCAAGCCAAGCACCGAAGCGGGTGTAAGGATGAGAAAGAATCCATGCCCTGATGCATTTTCAGTGCAGGAGGAAAAAACGGATATTTAACAACTTCCTATGGTGAAAGTCAGACTGGGGTGGTTTACACTAGGTTGGAGGGCTGGCACCCATGGTCTCAGGCGAGCCTCACAGGAAGTCTGAAAGGTGGACATAGGATAGGACAGGATGCATTACTTCCTAATGGGATGAGCCAAGGATTGCCCTTCTTAGAGACTTTTAGGATAAAAGTGACATTCGAGCTGCTCATCTTAGTTGGTGATGAAGGATAAGGGAGGGCTCTTCAGAATAAGGAAGCAGTGTGAGAATAAGCAAGGAGGCTAGAAATTGCCTGTCATGCTTCAGGATGAGGGAGTGGTCTGCTGAGACTTAGGGTGCATAGAGAAGGCAAGGGAGGCAGACCAGAGCCAGAAAATGATGTGGTTTGGTTTGGAGGTTTGGTTTGGTTTGGTTTTGTGTGTGTGTGGTGCTTGGGGATGGAACCCAGGGGCATTCTACCTATGCACTACACCCCAAACCCTATTTTATTTTTGAAACAGGGTCTAACCAAGTTGCTGACAATCTCACTATGTTGCTGAGGCTGGCTTCAAACCCGCAATCTTCCTATCTCAGCCTCCCAAGTGATAGGATTAGAGGGGTGCACCACCATGCCCGATTCAAAATAATGATTTTAAATACTATGTGTGTACGTTTCTTATTGCTGCTGTAACCAATGATCACAAATTTAAAACAAAGCAATTGTCCCATCTTATAGTTCTGGAGGTCAGTAGTCCAAAATGGTTTCACTGCCGACACTTAAGGTGTTCACAGGGCTGTTCCCCTATGTCCCCGGGAAGGCTCCAGGGAAAAGATGTGATCTTGTGTTTTTAACTTCTAGACACCACCCCACTCCTTGCTGAGGGCCCCTCCAATCTGCAAAGGCAGCATTGGGTGGTCAAGGTCTTCCATGACATCACTCTGACTTCAGCCTCCCTCTTCCTCAGTTAAGGATACTTGTGATTACACTGGGCCCAGCCAGATCATCCAGGATCATCTCTTTATCTTAAGTTCAGGTGGGTTACAACCTTGTTCTCATCAGGTATCTCCATCTCCCTCTGCCACGTGACCTAAGAAACTCACAGGTTCCAGGGATCAGGATATTGATATCTTGGGGAGGCCACCATTCTGCTGACTGCACCAGGTTAAAGGGCTTCGGCGCCACTAAGCAAACAGCATGGAGATGTGTAAGGTGCTTGAGAAAGTCCTATCAGGAGTGTGAAGATGAAATAAAAGATGAATAGTAGGAGCCTCGTGAGAGGGATACTCCAATGATCCAAAGAGAAGAAGTGAGAGATCTGAATTGAAGCAATAGCAGTGGGAAAGGAAAGAAGGGAGGTGCTAGTAACTGCAAATAGGATGATAGGAAAGAGAAGAGATGCCGCTGAGGCTCCCAGGGAGTGAGTGTTTTGTTGAGGTCACAAAGTTGGGCTTGAAATCCAGCTCCAGCACTCAGAGGAGCCCCATGCAAGTGTCCCTCTGGCCTGACAACCTTCATTTCAGGTTCCAGGTTGGTTGCGTGCATTTCCAACTTACTTCCTGAACCTGTGCATCCTCCCTTTCTTGGAAAACTGTTCATGGTCCTGGTTCTCCCTCTGTCCCATCTGCCTAAGGGATCAATGGGCGTATTTGTTACTGCACAATTACCGAACTCCTGGGACTCTCTTTTCCCTAATCCAACATTTCTCGGCCTCAGTCATATGTCCAATCACCTCCTTTCAGAAACTGGCCTGGATCTCACCTGGCCCAGATTCTATGTTCTTCCTACATCAACTTTGCTCTAGGTCTTAACCAGAACAGCAAAGAACTGGGCCATGAAGCCACATCCCAAGACAAACAGATGAAGAGCTGTCCACTCATGGGGGCGGGGTGCGGAGGGGGATATTCTTTAATCTGTTTAAGTTCTTAGACAATCCTCAGAGATCTGCACTGCATATCACAGAAGAAAGACCATCCATTCAACCAGGAAAGTGCTCGTAAATCCTAGACAGTAGAGGGAGAAGAATTTAGAGTGTAATCAAGGCCATGCCAGACCCTGAGAAGAATTGCTCCTCTCCAGTCTTTTGCAGAGGCCAGCATCCTCTGGCAGCCTGGCCAAGATCCCCACCAGAAAGTTATCTGGATTGCCTAAAATAACAGAGGCCTGGGCTTTGTCTCCATATAACTTCTCGAAAGGAGAGGAACCTCCAGCGGCAGATGGCAGATGATTTAAGAGCCCTCTCACGGGTAGCCCAAGACACAATAACAAAGCACACATAATTTATTTGTATTGATTCACCAGCACACACTTGATCATATCCCCCTTGTCCTTCCTTTTCCTAAGAATCCATGGCCAAGGTCCTGAGAAATATATCTTTTGCAAAATATCTCTGTAGAAATAAGTTCCTCACATATCTTAGCTACAGCAGGAGCCCAGGCCAGGGAAAATTGCCAAAGCAAGAGGGAAAGAGACACAGCAGTCCTTCTTGTGTGTGGACTCTGGTCTAAAACATCTCCCTCCGTGATAGGAATTAGATGAGAAGTGCTTGGGAATTAAAGCCTCATGATCTAAGACCTGGACTGTCAGATACAAAAGTGGAAATTGAGCCCTCATTGAATTCCTGCTCTGAGGGACTAAGCAGCACAGAGTTGCTGGTCAGACTTTGAGACAAAGAAAAGGAGTAAAAACTAAGAGGCAGAAGCAAGTCTGGGCCTCATGCTAGGCTCCGATGGCATAAAAATGCCCAGGTGTTGAGCTTTCCTTTCCTTCAACCTGTGATGCGTAAACTCCATTCAAGTTACTTCATTCAAATAACCTTGTGCTGAGCATCTTCTACGCACCCGCACTGCTCCAGAAACTGGAGAAAGTCAGACACAGAATCTTCTCTCCAGAGACTCTCAGTCTAACAGTGGGTGTACAGGCAAGGAAGCATACACTTGATTTGGTGTGATTGCTGCAACACCAAGGGTGCTTGCAATGCTAATCCAAGGATTTGATGGCTCCTCCAACCCTAAGGTTCAGAGGCTCCTCCTACCCCACAACAGAAAACAGAGGGAAAGGTCAAGAGAAATGGCTTTGCAGGGCACACGCCTAATCAGCCTGGGTGGGCCCAGAGGACTTTAGACCTGGGGTTGAATGCATTTGCTGGGAGGTGACCTAGACTGTCACCATTTGCTTTAACACTGTTAATTGCCTTGGCATTCCAAAGAGGAGGCCGCAACACACTGGAGCTCTTCAGTTGTCCTCAACATCAGACACTGACCTAGAAGACCCAGAATGGAGCAAAAACTCTCCCTCTCACCCCAAGTATGTGTCTTCCTCTCCCCAACCCTGCCTGCCAGCACCTAGCACCCACCCTCTCTCTCCAAGCACCAGCTCCAACCTGTCCCCAGCAGGGAATCACCCCCATTACCCCAGTCCAAACTCAGTTCTCCATCTCAGGCCCAACATGTCTCCCCAATGTCTCCCACCCCGCATGCTTATCCCACAGCTGGGCCTTGACACACCCTTTATTCGGTGGTGGGATCCATGCCTTCCTTTGGAACCAGATCAATCTTTGTGACTCCCACAACCAATAGAGTATGACAGGAGCCTGAAGGAAGGCAGTACGGACCCCAAGGATGCAGCTAACACTACATAAGCCAGAATAGAAGTACTAAGGGAATCGAAGACCTTCAGGATAGCTTTTGAGCTACTGGATCAAGCCTGATCTGATGTGCTTAACCTTTATTCTTTTCTTATCAAACCAGCCAATCAATTCTCCTTTTTGTTTCAGCCTATTCATGTTCTTACTACACTTGAAAGGCTCCTCCCAAACTTTAAGTCTCAGGTCAGAAGTACTTCCTTCATAAGGCACCTTGAGTCCTCCACAGATGCTTCAGCCCTTCTTTTATGGGACTCTCAGTGCATCCTAGCAATTCAACTTCCTCTTATATTTGAATATTTATTTCACAATACTTTCAGATATTTGAGAGCAAGTTTTGACCCTTGATCTTTGTCATCAGTAAACAGTTTGACTCCTGATCTTTGTTATCAGTAAACAAACAAACATAGCCTTGTCTGATACACATATATTTATAGATCTCTGCTAATCAGTAAATTTTTATAGAAGGAATAGTAGCCAATTGGCAAATTCCAGTTAATAATAATAACAATAAGACTAGAAGCCAATATTTACGTTCATTATCTCATATCCACTATCCTCACAAAAGTCCTATGAAATGTAACTGTTGTTATTTCTCCTTCTTCTAGGGGTGAAAGAAATCTTAGAGACATTAAGTAAGCAAAGTCCCACAATATATAGGCAGCAGCGACAAGATATTCTTACTCTAAAAAGCTGTTTCCTTCCAATGTTTCAGATTCCACCTCCTTCCTGATTAGACAGTGTCAAGGAACTCAGCAATTTCAGCATCACTGAAGTGATCCTGGCTGCTGGGTGCATGTGAGCCTCCTTTGTAAGCTTCTCAAGGCCGAGTTCAATGTCAACCCCCAAATCCTCAAGATCAGATTAGACATAACCCCAAGCCATTGTTGTATTCTAGACTCCCTGCTGAAGGAGGACACAAGAAACTATGAGTCTGGTTTTATAGCTGCCCGAGGGACCTCAGCTCTTTGTGAGTAGGGGCCATGGCACTCCCTGTGTATCTCTCCCGCCTCTCTGCTCTCCTGAAACCATGGTCCCCCAGGTACTGAGTCACTCAGTGCTCCTCCAGGCCACCTACCTGGTGGGCCCAGATGGCAATTTACCTCCTAAAGTTAGAATTTTGACTCAAAAGTGTGGGTTCCATGTGGGCAGGGGGTGGAACTGCCAGAGGGGAGAGAACACACCCAGCTTACTAAAGTGGACAGTATGGGGTGTGGTTCTGCTCCAAAGAAAGCTTAAACCCAGAGTTACAGCAGCAGGAGTATTCAGACAGCAAGCATTGACTGAGCTAGCACTTACTGCATGTTGTGGGCAGAAGAGAGGTGATCTGGGTAGACGTATAGGGTGGGGACAGAGATCAGAGAGAGAAAAGGAGGTGCAGATACAGTTACACATAGAGACAGATAGATGAGAGACAGACAGACAGACGTAGATGGATGTCATGTGCCCCAAGTAAGAATCCCTCAGTGTGGCTCATGGACCACTTGAACCACACTCATTTAAGTGACTATTAAAAATGTAGATTCTAGTTGCCCCTGACCCCCATACATTGAATGAGAACTCTGGGACCTGGACCTGGAAATCTGCATTCTATAGGCCATCCGAGTGATCCTTTTACACACTGTAGTGCATCAGCTAAGAATACTCAAGCGATGCTATTTAAGGCTCTTGCAGATCCACAAAATGTTAAACAGAAAAACACCTCTCGCTCCCTGGATTTCTCACCAATCACATTTCTATCAAAATCACCCTGTGGCTACTAACCTTTCTGATGTTTGTTCAGTATCTCCAGCTTGGCTGGATATTTATAACAGATACCAAGTTTGAGTTTTGTTTTGTTTCCTCTCATTTTAATTGTATCACAAAAAGCGACCACCAGGAAGGATAAACAACAACCAGGAAGGATCCAAGTCCCACGGGCTGTGGGTGCCCCACTGAGCCACGCCCACAGACAGTGAATCCAGCCTGGATGCGGGGATGCGTGGTTTGGGCTCCACTCCACCCCACAGAATTCCAAACTGAGACAAACAACTGCTATCTGGGCAGGTTGAGAAGAATTAGAACAACCCATATTAAATTGACCAATGCTAAGAGCATCCAGGGTTAAAGTCTCTGGAAACAGGCAAGGGTCCTGGGGGACCCACAGAAGCCCAGAGGACAGGGGGGCGGGATCCTGCAGGAGCCAAGGACAGGGCTGCAGCTGTGACTCGGGATGGACAGGAGCAGCGGCTGGACCGCAGGCCCTCTCTCCACCTCCAGTCTTGCTGCTGTTTGAGGGAAGGCTCCATCTCCTTCTCCCCTGCCGTCCACATGTCCCAGGACCTGCGCACACACTGAAGCAGGCTCTCTCTTGTCCCCAGTCTCCAATTCCTGGGAAAGGATTCCGAGCAGCTTCGCGTAGGTTAGATCGCTGTTCCAGAGACATAGACATCTATGAAGAGGATGGGTCACGGTGACAAGGGGATGGGCCACGGTGACACGCAGCTGCCACAAGCTCAGCAGGGTAACCCTAGTACTTGGGAGGCTGACACCAGAGGACTACAGGTTCAAAACCAGCCTCAGCAACTTAGTAAAACTCGGTTTCCAAATAAAAAATAAAAGGCTAGGGGTATAGCTAAGAGGTAGACCTCCCCTGGGCTCTATCCCCAGCTACTGCCCACCCCCCCCAATAAAAGACAGGGAGAGAGAACCCTGAGAAGCTGTCTGTGGGTGTCCTGACTAACCATGTGCCACAGCTGACCCAGCCCTGCTTGGCCAGGTCTGGCTGGAGGCACACCGTGTGGGGTTAGTGCTGCCAGGTGGCAGTGTTACCGCCACGTCAGGTAGATGAGGGCGACAGTCTGGCTGCAGGTTTCAGAACTAGTGCACCTCCCTTGGGCTTGGGAGAGACTGGACACATGCCACCCAGGAGACAGGGAGCTGGGCCGCCGACGGGGACAAGGCTGTGACAACTGGCCTCTCTGTGCTGCAGCAGCTGTGTTCCCTGCAGCCGGCCCTATCCAGAGGCGGCCTCCCCTTACTGCACAGGGGCCATGGGATATGACAAGGAAGCCCTCCCTACCCAGGCCTGAGTCATCCTTGGGGCTGCTGGGAAAGGCCAGAGAGCACACCGACCTCGTGAAAAACTGGATTTGCTGCCAGGACTCCAGTGACTTCAGATCTTCGAGAACCTCTGAGGAGTCCCTGCAAAAGTTACTACCTGGGGCTGGAGTGGCCATCCTGCCAGAAACGAGATTGACAGACACGGGGAGCAGGGCTGGCGTGATGGGAGCCACACCACGCCTCCTAATGACCCCCAGGTGCTTATTCCTGGAAGAAGAGGCAGGAACCTCCACTTGGGGGGCCTTTATGCACAGCATAAGCCAGGTTAGCTTTACGTACATGAATCACTGAAATTCTAACTTAAGCAGTGTGGATGGAGCAGAACAGGGCCCCACCTGGGGTGGGGAGGTCCCACCCGACACCCAATATGGCACCGCACAGCCATGGGGGCTTGCGAGTCACCATTGACCACACGTTCTTGTGGGGCTGGTGGAATCAATCGCCTCTCTCCTACACTCACCTCCACCAGACAGCCAAGGCCAGCGCAGGACAGCGCCCCCTGCCTGCTGAGAAGGGCCCAACCTCCTGGGCTCTCACAAGGTGCTACACTTCTCCTTAACATCTGCATTAAGGACTGGTGCTCCGCCCCAAGGAGGTGCCTGACAGAGTTGGTTGGCTGAGTGAACACAGGAGCAAACCAATATGTGATTAATGAGCTTACAGGGACAGGGGCCACGTCTGAAATATAAGGACAGGAAGTGGAGACATAGAGCACTGCAGCCTGGCATCCTGCTCTCAGCAGATTAAAGAAAAGCAAATTAACTTGTTTCTGAGATGCTGGGGTACTGTGGGAATTAATGTTGAAACAGGAGGAGAGGAAGTTCTCTACACAGAGACAGGAGTGCCGCTGCCCTCCTGGGGACCGTGCGCTGGCCCAGGACTGCCTTGGAGCAGGGAGCACTCTGGCAAGATGACAAAGCTTTTTATGTCCAGTCACCTGCTAATCCCACTTTGGGTAATGCCCTGGTGCCTTCCATGGAAATCATTCAGAAGTAAAAGAGAAATGAAGCTATTTGTATGGAAATGCTTATAAGGGTGCTATCCCTCTCAGTTTAAAAAAAAAATACAAAAAGCAATTAAACATCCTGCATACCCAATAGCGGGAAATTTCCAAGCAATTAATAGCATATTCTATAATGGATTCTACACTGTTACTACAAGTTAAAAACTGAGACTACATGGTCTATCTTAGCACAGAGAGAAAGGGAGAAACACGCTTATTTTACAACTTACAGCAAAAAGTATGTTCATTCTTGCTTTAGCTACCTGTAAATACATACATATATGCCCACTAGTAGTAAACTGGCATTTGGTATTAATGAGATTATGTCTTATAAAGTTAAATACATAATGAAAAACTATTTTTGTTTTATGTATTGACTTAGCTGGAGGCCTATCTAAAAAAATATGTATGTCTATTTAATATGGAAATGACAACCGGGACAGAATAATATTTTTCAACAAACAATCAGAAGCATGGTGAATCTACTTATTATTTCAATGTCAAATCTTTACTTATTTACATTTAAGTGCGTCCAAGAATATAATGTTCCAGGATCCCCGGAAGGCCGACTTTCAGACTGTTCTTCACAGTTTTGGTTAGTGATTGTGCTGGGGCTTCGCTGACAGCTCGGGAATAATCATGCACCAGTACCCTCCCTCTCTTAGCACCGTGTGTCTGTCCTCCTCCCTCCTGACTGAGCACTTCCTGAGGACGGGGATTGTGCAGCTGCCCTCTCCTTGCCACTCTGTCCACACAGCACTCTGAATGCTTCATTCACAGACCTTCATCAGGTTTGATGATGAAGAGAAAGAGAAAGGGAGGAAGGATCATGATGATCAACCACATTTCCAAGATGTAACAATGCCAGGAGACTTCAACCTAACAGCTACAGCACGCATAACTAACTTGCTGTGCTTCATTCTAGCACAAATCTGTAAGCAAATAAAATGCTCTTCATAGTCAACTAATTAGTGAGCGGCCTCTCGCGTGTCCTATTGATGCAAAGGTAAGTTACACCCAGTCCTGCCCCACCCCTAGAGTATTTCACATTGAGTGAGTCAGATACATAAACATATCATAGCAATATAATGAGAGTGTTCTTGATCGAGGGGAAGACAAGGTGCTGTAGTGAACTGGCGACCAGGGAAGGCTTCTAGGAGGAGGTGACAAAGAGGAAGAATATGGAGCTGCAGCATGGAGAGGGGCACTGGTGGAGGGATTGGATGGGAGCAGAATTCAGGCAAAGGGGATGATGTCTACAAAAGCACCAAGGCAGGGTGGTCGGTAAAGTTCAAGGATGGCTGAGTTGCAGGCTCAAGTTTAGAGCAGCCGAGGTCGGGACGGTGGAAGAGCCTGGCCTGTGAGGGGGGGTGCAGCTCCATGGTTCTAGGTGGTGTGTGCCCCTGACATGGGTAAGGGGGGGCAGGAGGAAATACAGAAAAGGGCGGCAGCTCCGCTCACCACAGAGAGAGAGAGAGAGAGAGAGAGAGAGAGAGAGAGAGAGAGAGAGAGAGAGAGAGAGAGAGGCAGAAGGCTGGCCTCCAAACACAGCCTCTAGCAGCAAAGCAAAGCTGACCCCATGTCCCCCAGAGACTCAGAGCCCTGCCGCTCACGCTGGGTAAATAACTAGTTCCTCAGAAACTATTCAGATGAGAAAGACTCTAGTAGCATCTGTGCGTGATTAAGAGAGGAGAGAACGAATCCCAATTTCTACAGCATAAGGAGCAAACCTGCAATTAGGTGAAAAAAATCATGAGTTTCCCTAAACTACTCATAGAAACCAGAAAAAAAAAAGAGAGAGAGAGAGACTCCCCCAAGTACACTTTATCAGTGAAAATGTTTTTTTCCTGCCTGAAGAAACAGCTTTTAGAATTTCCAGGATTCCAGGATGATCACAACAATGATGGAAGGAAGCTCGCTCTCGCTCTCTCTCTCTCTCTCTCTCTCTCTCTCCCTCCCCCCTTTTTTTCCCTCAACAAACCCATGAAAACATCGTTGTCCTGGTTACTATTTTTGTTTCATGGCAGAGATGGATCATGTGTCTCTACCGTCATCCTTGTGGCCCCGAGAGTATCTTTGGTGGAATCTTGTCATCCGAGGCCATCAGCTCCATCCAATCAATGGAGAGAGGTCAATGGGCCCAAGCCCAAGGAGAGGGGAGTCCCCTGCTCCAAGGATGGGTGATGTGCGCAGGCATAGTCATGCCAGAACCATTTAAGAATGCTAAAGAAAGTCAGGGAGATCACAGGGTAGTGGAAAGATGTGAGCTCCACCAGGAAGATGGTAGAGCAGGCAGGGGCTTTGCAGGCCTTAGGAAAAGAAAATGATGCTAAAATAATTGGGAAGCTAAGAACCAAGGACCTGGGATGTGGAGTTCGAGGTGGGGGCAAAACATGGTGCTACAAGAAAGAAAGAGGCAGGCTTTAATTTCTGGCGCCAGAACTTGACACTCCCGGAATCCACCCAGAACACCCCCATCAACCAGGGTCATCCATTGGGAACTGTCCCTAGCTCCTCTGGCCCTACTTTCCCAGGCTGAGGTTCCTGGGCACTCCACAGCACTGCCCTGACACCGCGGGTCCCAGCCCCTGCTCACCAGCCAATCAGGAGCTGAGCTCCACCTGCTTTGTCCAAACCACAAAATCTGGTTCCAAATGAAAGCATCTGCTGGAGGCTGAGACTTCTGGATCAACATCTCTCCTGTCCTGCACCAAGACCACTGTCTGCCTTGCTGGGGTATCTCAACATTGTGCATTGCTGCTATTTAAGAAAGCACAGCTTTTTATTTTGGGGATCACAAGCTGGGAGTAGAGATGGAAAATGAAAAGGAAATAATATTTGAGTGGAGAGGTTTTGTTGATTTGCTTTGTTTTACCTGAAATAACACAACAACAGAGATTTTTCTACTATTTTATGAGTTCATAAAAGAATCTGTGTAGCAAATAAAATCTTGCAATAACTAAGGATGGGCCTAACTCATTGAGAAGTGATCACTGGGCTAAGATACACCAGCTTCCTTCCTCTGATATTCCAGGTATGCTACCACTGGAAGCCGGACAGGTCTCTAGGAAGACAGAAGCCTCCGTCCACCCCTTCTCTAATGCTCTGGGGTTCTACTACCAGGTTAAACTTTTTCAACGCACACCACCAGGCAGGCCACTCTTTTGTTCTCAAAACATCAATCAACTAAAGCCCGTAGCCATGGGTTTAGAATGCAAGGCTCCCCATGTCTGGTCCACTCTCTTCTTCCCTGTACCTCTCCTCTAAGTGAACCTCTGGTCTCTCAGCTGCCTGCGCACTCTGAGCTTCTCCCTGGGAGGTGCAAACCCTCACTCACCCCAGCTCTAATCCATCCTTCAGTGCTGATCCTTAATCTCAGCTCCGCTCTTGGGATCCAGGGACTAATTCAGAGAGCACAGATCTAGGAGGAGTTTGAGGTTCTGTCGCCTTTGAGCTGTGTGACCCAGGGCAAGTCACATAACCTCGAAGCTTCAGTTTCCTCCTGTGGATCCGTGTGAGGCCCCTGCCGTTCCAGACGGTTGTCAGGTGTAAATGAGGCAGCACTGTTTTCCTTCATGTCAAACACCCTCAGTTCTCAGAAGCTGGGCCTCGCCTCCACTGGGCGGCCTCTGGACTCCTACATGTGCAATTTACAGTAATTATCATATCAGCGGTTTCTGTCTGCAGGTCTGACTCCCCTGACATTGGGATTTCTTTGAGAGGGGCACTCTGGGTTTTCATCTTTGTATTCACAGGAAATGAACAAATCAATGGATATGGAAATCACCAAGTCCCCTTTTTGCCACACAAGAGGTGCCAAAAAGAAAGAAAGAAAAGAAAAAAAAAAAAAAACACTTTTCCTTCCTATATGGCACCTTTTGTTTGTTTTTGTTTTTGTTATCTTTTGTTTTTGTGGTACTTGGGATTTGTTTTGTGGTACCCAGGGGCATTCTAACTTTGAGCTACATTCCCAGACCTTCTTTTTGTTTTGTTTTTGTTTTGAAACAAGGTTCCCCTAGGTTGCTGAGGGTATGGCTAAGTTGCTGAGGCTGTCCTTGAATCTTCAATCCTCCTGTCTCAGGTTCCCAAGTACTGGGAATACAAGTGTGCACCACCATACTTGCCCTATATGGCATTTAAATAGGCTGTCCTGTGTTGTCCTTAATTGTGTGTCTCATTTTTTTTTTTTCCTGGATTTTAAGGCCCTTGGAGCTATGAGTTTGTCTTAGTCATTTTTAAATTTTTATTTTTTTTTTAAATTTACATACAGTAAAATTCTCTTTCTTGTGTATAGGTCCATACATTTTGACAAAGGTATAAAACTGTGTAAACCACCTGTCTTGGATTTAAACCTCCTGAGGTACTCAATCATACTATAAATGTTTACTGAATAAATGAATGAATAACCAAGTCAAAGAAACCCTGAATAAACAAATATTTGCTGGGAAAGTTTCCACCGCAGCCACCCAGATATTTCTGAGTGGAAAAAAACAGTACAGAAGATGAGATTATAACTGCTATGCACCTTTCTGCAAAGCAATTGCTCCAATATCTATCAGAAATCCTTAAGAAATGCTTATACCTCCTGGTGTAGTATTTCCATTTCTAAGGTAATATCCAGAAGAAATAATCAGATGTTCATGACGGTTTAGGTTCCAAGAAGGTCACAGAGCATTATCTATAATAGCCAACTATCAGGATCATGAATGCCCAACTATAGAGAAATGGTTAGTTAATGAAACTGGGGCACTTTAATACCATGAGGTTAAAATTGTATTTTCAAAGCCAGGCGTGGTGGTGCACACTTGTAATCCCAGTACTTAGGAGGCTGAGACAGGAGGATCACCAGTTCATAGTGAGGCCCTCTGCAACTCAGTGAGACCCTGTTTAAAAATAAAAGATAAAAATATGGCTGGGTATATAGTTTGGAGGTAGAATGCCTCTGGTTTCAAACCCCAGCACCACAAAAAAAAATTGTATTTTCATATTCTTACTTGATATTGAATATAATGTATAATTGTATAATGTCAACTGTCTATAAACACAACCTATAAATAGTATATGCATTAACAAATGTTTGAAAAATACACATATATATCTGTATATACTGTATAATGGCAATGCTAGCTAGAAATTTTTATATAAATATTAACCTAATTTTACAAAATAAATCTTCATGTATGTTAACATAATGTCAATGGATGATAAATCATTTCTATTTCCTTCATTATGTGTTTTCAGATTTTGTAATTCCCTACAATAGATACTGCTTTTTTATAATCACAAAAAAGTTATAAAAATAGAGTTGAAAGCCCTTTATTTCTGCTTTAAAAATCTCATAACCTTTATTTCATCTCTAGATGATTCAGTGGTGGCTAAATTTTAACGTTCGAGATGTGGCATATGGCTCTGCTTACAGAGGAACGTGCTTTCTGTCGGAAGCATGTTCAGAAATAATCCAGCCCACCGGAGGATGACACATTCCTCACAAACCTCCGGGAAGCAGCCCCTGTCCCAGGGGCTGAGGCGGCCACCTGGCCACATCGGGACATCAGGGAAAGGACGTCCGAGCAGGGTCCAGACTGAGGAGCGACTGTGCCTTCACCACCAACAAGTTACAAGATTGCCCTTAACCCCAACTCTGGGACTGTGTGGTGTTCATTTCTGCAGCCCCAGCAACTAGTGGAGCGCAGGCCCACACAGCAGACAGTAATGCTGTGGGAGAGCTGTGAGCCAGGGCTGCCAGGCACTGCAAGGCCCTGCGAGGTGTTCTCCAACGCCAGAAAGCAGTCCCCAGGCCCGGAGAAGTGTGGCCGCCCGCCTGCAGCAGAAGCCCCAGCACCACTCTGCCCCGTGCCCACACCATTTCCAGCTGTGACTTGCAGCTGCTCCCATCAGGAGTCACCCTCTGTCACCTAGCTTCTGAGTCAGGATTGCTTTTGGCTTGCTTTACCCCACAGAAAATGGAAGAAACAGTGAGGGTGCAGTATGGAGCCCTCTACTTGCTTTTTTTTTTTTTTTTTTTTTTTTTTTTTTTTTTTTGCAGTACTGGGGATGGAACCCAGGGACATTCTTCCGAGCTACACTCCCATCCCCTATTTTTTATTCTTTATTTTTGAAACAGGGTCTCACTAAGTTGCGGAGTGCCTCACTAAGTAGCTGAGGCTGGTCACGAACCTGGATCCTCCCGTCTCAACCTCCCAAGCACAGGGATTACAAGTGTGCGCCACCACGCCCAGCTTCTTTAGAACCCACCCAGCACCCTGAGAGAGAGCCTGGATAGCCTGGGGAGGATGAGACATGCCCCACCCCGCTGCTGCATTACACCCAGCCCAGAGCCAGCCGGCCCTCTGGAGTAGCGCCACCTACCTGCCAGGTGCATGACTGCAGAGATAGGAGGGAGCCCGGAGAAGCCTGCAACAACTGACCAGCTGAGCCCAGTTCAAACTGCAGGCTCACTCGCAGACCCCTAAGCATACACACACATCCAAACGCACACACATGGGATTGAACCCAGGGACATTCTACCTCTGAATTACACCCCAATTATTATTTTTATTTTAAAACAGGGTCTTGCTGTATTTCTGAGAGTCCCGCTAAGTTGCTGAGGCTGGTCTTAAACCTGTGATCCTCCTGTCTCAGCCTCCCAAGTACTGGGATTACAAGCATGGGCCACCACAACCGGCTTTTTAATCTCTACTTGCATATTTTAGTGGTATCTAAAACTCAGCACACAGTTGGGCATGGTGGCACACACTTGTGTGCCTCAGCTACCTACTGAGGCACTCCGCAACTTAGTGAGACCCTGTTTCAAAATAAAAAAATAAAAAATAGGGCCGGGATTATAGTTCGGAGATAGGATGCCTCTGAGTTCAATCCCCAGTACCGCGCAAAATAAATAAATAAATAACTCAGCACACTTAAACTGAACTCATGCTCTGCCTCCCAAAATCTAAACTGTTCTTGAATGACATGACTATCCTCCTAGAAGACAAAAATCTAGACATCATCCTGAAATCCTTCTCTGCCCTCACCTTCATTCTTCACCATTTTACGCATTGCTAAATTCTGTTGACTTGGTTACCTAATTATTTTTCAAATCCATTCAATTCTATCACAGCACATCTTCAACTTACAGGGACCCATTTCTGTTGTGTAACCCTTGACAAGCTTCTTGATTTCCCTGTGCCTCTATTCCCTTGACTATAAAATGGTGATAATGTCCCCTGAAGAACTCCTGTATTAATTTTCAGAATTGACATAATTAAGTCATGAGGATTGTAATGTCATCAGTAGATAAATCCATTACAATGGGGGTGTGGCTGGGAAAGGGGGGTCCCTGGGGCTGCGACCTTAGAGATCCTGCTTGTGTCTCTAAATCCCTAAGAGCGGAGCCTTGTGCTCTTCCTCTCTCCACCTCCTGCCCTGATTCCCTGACCTCTGCAGACGTCTCCAAGACCTGTGAGCAAATAAATCTTCCTTCCTCTAAGCTGTGTGGTCAGTCGTCTTAGATTATTATTTTTTTTTTACTTTTTATTTTTTTGCAGTCCTGGGGATGGAACCTGGGGGCATTCTACCTCCGAGTTATACCCCCAGCCCTATTTTTTATTCTTTATTTTGAAACAGGGTCTCACTAAGTTGCGGAGTGCTTCACTAAGTAGTTGAGGCTGGCTGCGAACCCGGATCCTCCAGTCTCAGCCTCCCAAATGCTGGGATTACAAGCACGTCTTGGATTACTGAAGTGAGAATGTCGACCAAGACGACTGGTAACTACTTCACGGGGTTATGTACATCCAATGAGATGGTGCATATAAAATGCTCGGTAGAAGATCTGCTATAGAGTAAGTACTCAGGAAATTTTAGTTAATTTTCCTTAATACAATGGCACAGAGACCACGTATGATGGGCCCCAGTCTTCTCATTGACTGACAGTTTCTGCCATCTCTCTTACATAGAAGCAACAGCAAACAGCCTTCACCCAGGGTCTCATTCCCTTGGGACTATAGGCCTTTACATGTGCTTTGCCCTTCCATTGCAGGTGAACTCCTATGTACCCTTCAAAACCCAAGTCTTATTTTCCCCTCCATACTTTCACTGTTACTGCAACCTGTGGCCTGTATATATCCTTAACCACTATCTCTCACGCTACCTCTGTGTTCCATGCATGCATGCATTTCTGGTATTGCACATTCTCTTGCCTTACTTACTTATGTCTGTTTTATTGTTAACCAGTTGAAGCAGCCACCATGCCTTTACATTCCCAGACCTAGATTAGTGCCTAGAACATAGTACATGCTAAATAAATACTTGGGAAATGCATAAAAAGACATGCTCTTAGCCAGGTATGGTGGCACATGCCTGTATTCCCACAACTTGGGAGGCTGAAACAGGAGAATCACAGGTTCAAGGACAGCCACTTAGCAACTTAGTGAGATCCTGGGTAACTTAGTGAGACCCTCTTTCAAAATGAAAAGGGCATGGGGTGTAGCTTTGAGTTACAATGCCCCTTGGTTCCACTCCCAGTAACAACAACAAAAAAAGATCCACACATGTCTTCCAACAACTCATGAAAGCTAGAACATGTCCACAATCAACTTCCTCTGCTTCAGGAGTCCTAGTTATTTTGGTGTCAAAGCAACTAGTACCCATCAGAAAAATTTTTGCTGTCACTCCTCCACCCAGACTCCAAATTCCAGTTCAAAGCCAAGTGCGTGTCTTCCTGCCAGGGCAGTCCACGGCTTCACTATGGCTCCCCCATCTCTCCCCTGTGCATAAGCTTAGCTATACTGTTTACTACCATGAACGTCATCACAATATTTAAATATGCTATAAAGGTCAGACAACTGAGCCGAACCCTTCCCTGGGAATCCATTTCACACCATGGCAGTCGGGCCTCCCCCTGCTCACTCAAGCCCAGATTCCAAGGTAAATTATGAAGCCTTTTTTCCTGGTGCGAGAACGACCCCTTCATGCATCACATTCTATGGAATAATAGGATAAAGCCATCTGCTACAAGCTGGGAGAGCCGTAGGTGGTGGGAGCCACTGTAGGATCTTAAGTTCTGAGCTATCACCCTTGTAGTCACAAAGTTCAGCTGTAAAAATCAGCCTCACATTTCACAAAAATAAGAAGCAAAGAGATGGAGAAGGCCCTTGGCGAATGCAGGCAGGGTGTCCCTCTCCACTCAATAGTCTGGTTTTAAAATTCATCCAAACCTCATGTGTTGTCAATGCAGACAGGTTCAGAGGTGGTGGAGAGCTGGAAGAGGTGGGTCACTGGAGATGTGGCTTTGACAACTTTATCTGTCCTTGTTCCCCTGCTCTCTGGCTTTCTGCTTCTTGGTCACCAAGAGTTGAGGGTGACTTTTCCTTCTCCACCATGTCCTGAAGCCCTGCAGCCACAGTTGCTGCCTTAGAACCACTGATCATGAGCTGACCTGTGAAACCATGACTCTCAAATAAACCTTTCTTCCTTCTAAGTTGTCCTTGTCAGATATTTTTGTCACAGCAAGGAAAATGCTAACTAAAACAACCATCAAACCAAGATGCTCCAAACATAGAATGGTAAGCTTTTAGAACCCCCCCACCTCTACTTCTTCCAGTCTCCTTCAGTTTAGAGACTTTCATTTCCTTTGTCTTGATGCCTTCAGTTCCATTCTCTTGAATTTAGTGACCAAAAGAGTTCTTAGAGAAAACCATCAAGTGAGGTAGCCTCTCCCCACAAATATGTAACAAAGACTTCACACAAAATGTTCCTCTTGATAGCAGGCTGTTCATGGATTCCCCAAAGCCTCTCCAGGGACTAAGGAACCCCCTCAAAATAATTTGTTCTAAATTGTCCCTCAGCTGAGACTCTAGAAAGAATAAGCAGTGGTAGGTTGAAGTCTCCAAAAACAAAACAGAGAACAGAGCAAGACACATACACACACACACACACACACACACACACACACACACACACACACAGAGAGAGAGAGAGAGAGAGAGAGAGTGAAGGGACCTTAGTGAAGAGATTATTAGGAGCAGATAGTTTCTTAAGAGCAAAAGTCCAGATGGGTGTAAAAACACTGTATGGGAATGCACATTCCCAATTTTCCCAGGGGCATTCGGAATGCAAGAATAAGAAGGAAGTTTGGGTTGTGTTGGAATGCACGCTCTATGGAACCTATCTCTGCCCAAAAAGCTGCACAGGACCCAAAGAATTCTCCAGAGCCATCCAAAGTAGAAAGGAAAACCTTAACAGCTCAGAGGAAGGACTCTAGGGGTTTTTTTCCATATTCTTTCATTCTGAAGATGGTAGAACATCAAAGACAATTGAGGGGGGAGGGAGGTCACCCATAATCACAACAGCCTCTGACAACTATTTTTATCTTTATGACTTCTTTATGATTGGATAAAATATAGACCTTTGTACGGAGTTATGATCAAGTATGTACACCATTTTGAACTAATTTTTGTTTATATCTAACCTATTATAAATGTACTTCCATTTTTTCACAAAGCCTTCATATTTGATCCTTATTGTTAGCATAGAACAAAACTTATTATCTTTACTTTTTTTTCCCTTTTGGTACTAGGGAATGAACTCAGGATCATTCTACCTTCAAGCCATACCTTCAGCCCTATTTTAATTTTTTATTTTACAATAAGGTCTCACTAAATTGCTGAGATTGGCCTCAAAGTTGCCATCTTCCTGATTCAGCCTCCTAAGTACTGAGATTAAAGGCATGTGCCACCATGCCTGGCTTACATTTCCCTTTTTAAAATGTGATTTTCATACAATTAGCATCTTTTTATTTTTAAACAGATCCTTAGGATATAGTCCAATGTATACTATTACTTAGTCAAAGGTCGTGAACAATGGCGTGGCTTTGGGTACATCTTGCAGTAGTGCTTTCCAAAAGAGTTGCTCTAATTTATATTGCCACTAGCATAATAATTCCAGTTCACCGCAGCTGAAGAGGTTTCTAGAGCTGAGAGCATCATTAGTCATGTTCAAAGATGTTACACTGCTGTTATTTGAGGTCACTCTCCATAAATTTATGGTGTCACCAGTAAGTAGTCTTGAAACCTCTATCTTCCTGAACCTATGCTCTTGGCCCAGGAAGCAATTCAGAGAAGAAAGCCAAAAATACTGGAAAGACCTAGTATGTGTATCTAGTCGCAAATGTCCTGTTTAGATTCCTGGCTCTACTAGTTACTAGCTGTGTGGTCCTAGGAAGGACTCTTGATGTTTCTGTGCCTCCATTTCCTCATCTGAAAGCTAAGAATAACTTAACTTACTCATTGTACAGAATAGTAAAAAGGGCCAAAAATATTTACCCCAAAATGTTCATAACTTCTCTCCCAACACCTACCCCTGTTCTATGGAGGTTATAACATAGATCGGGGTAATCTATAGGAAAAGAACTAGAATACCTGAGATTTGGGATAAGAAAAAAAGAGTGAGATTTACCCATGAAAGAGAGGGAGAAGGGAAGAAAAAGAAAAGGGTAGACGGGAGAGCAAATAGGAAGAGGAAGAAGAGAAAGCTCTGTGCAAGGGTAAAGTATGGAGCCAGGCGTGGTGGCGCAAGCTTGTAATCCCAGTACTTGGGAGGCTGAGACCGGAGGATCTGGGTTCGCAGCCAGCCTCAGCTACTTAGTGAGGCCCTCCACAACTTAGTGAGACCCTGTTTCAAAATAAAGAATAAGAATAGGGCTGGGGGTATAACTTGGAAGTAGAATGCCTCTGGGTTCAATCCCTAGTACTGCAAAAAAAAAAAAAAAAAAAAAATTAGAGTATGGGATATGAAGAGGAGGCGATTCTTGAGGCTGCCAACTAAAGAACTGAGAACATGCCCAGGTTGTAAAGTGAGAGGAACTGAGGGCCCGTGTGAGGGGGATAAGACGCAGCATGGGTGTGTGGTTATTAATTACATTTGGTCTCCCTCTGCTCTGCCTGTCCCCAAATTCCACCCTCCTGAAGAAAGTGGTAATGATTGGCATCCCAAAGCCTTCTCAAGTCCTTCCACCCACCACGCAGAAACTCCCCCCATTTCTCCCTGCTGCCGCCTGAGGGAAGTCCTAACTCCTCAGCCCCAACTCCAACTTCCTGAAGTGGACTCCAACCTACCTTTGCTTTAAATGTCTCCCACCTCCTACAGCCGAAACTTTCAAACTCCATGTGAGACCTTGAGGGTTCCTGGCTGTTGTTACACTTCCCATTTCTGAGCCCATGTTCCTCCTTAAGCCCTGATGCTCTTCAGTCTCCTGCTCAAAATCAGCCCAGCTGCATGCTATGGCTCTTCCTCCAGGACACCTTCCCCAGATCCTCCAGCTGGAATTACTCTCATCCACCCCCTGTGCACTCAGGACCCATTGAGTCTCTCTCCAGTAACCCACATCCTAACTATCAGATCTCTGTGCACATATCAGGATTAAGGGACTGAGGGATATAGCCAGGGCCTGCAGCCCCTCGAAGATACCCCCAGGACACGTGTTCAATAGATGCAGATGAGGTGTGTTGGAAACTGAATTGGTTCTATGCAATACCTGGGTATCACCTGAGAGGTACATACGGGTGGCCTGTCTTCTTCTGTCCATCTACTTATCTAAACTACTCTTGCTGAATGAATGACTGAATGAATGAATGAATGAATGAATGAATGAAACATCAGGCTATGTACTCAGTCCCTTCCTAAGGTGCTCAGGAGGCTCACAACCCCCCAGCAAATCCACCTCTCATTTTCCCAGTCAAAATCAAGTAACTCTGCCCAACTCATATGACTTGGTATCTACCCAGGTTTCTGAATGGTATCAATTCTTCACACTTTCTCCTATCTCTACTAGGAATTTTGTTGATTTCTGAAGACTTACGGTCAACTTTTGCAATAAATGCATTAAGGTCTCATTTTCATGGTACAGCTCAGCTGATGGACAGGACCACACCGTGCTCTAGTAGGTTTTTGCTAAGGAGGTGATGGTGGTAGAGTCCCTTCCTCCATGTTGGCCTCTGCATCCACCCCTGTGTAATGCAGACAGCTATTCCCACCCTTCTGACTCCCACAGCTACTGTGAGGAACATGCAGGATAATGTAAGTGAGGACACTTTAGTATCAGGTATGATAAGAGAGGAAGGAGACTAACATTTACTTTGAGCTCCTCCTATAAAGCAAGAACCATGAGAACAATTCCCAAACACCTTTTTCATCCTCTGTAGAATCCAAACCAAAAGTGCATGTGTATGAAAGGAAGTCAGAAGAACTGAGTTCAAATCCTGATTCTGCCACTTGGTGGCTGTGTGAGCTTGGGCCATGCTCCTTAAGCTTTGATGAGCATCTGTCTCCTATCTTTAAAACTGGCATTTAATTTGCAGTCCCACCAACAGGGTATAGGAGTTTCCATTTCCCCACATCCTCGCCAGCATTTATTATTTGTATTCTTGATGATTGCCATTCTAACTGGAGTTAGATGGAACTGCAATGTAGTTTTGATTTGCATTTCCCTGATTACTACTGATGCTGACTCTGAACCTCACTAAGATACATAATTACAGTGCACCAATAAAAGTATAAAAATAAATAATTTGATGATCAACTTAAAAAATTCATTTTAGCCAGGCACAGTGGCACACACCTATAACCCCAGTACTTCGGAGGCTGAGACAGGAGGATCACAGGTTCAAGGCTAGACTTGGCAACTTAGTGAGACCCTCAACAATTTAATAAGATCCTATTTCAAAATCAAAAGTAAAAATGCCTGGAGTTGTAGCTCAGAGGTTGAACACCCTAGGTTCAATACCCAGTATGACGCTCCCCCGCCCCCCAAAAAAATCCCTTTAAGGATGCTCATCTCCCTGGGGTTTGTCAGAATCCAATGAGATGTTCCACGTGAAAAGCTGTGGAAACTGTAAAGCTCTAAGCGATGTCATGGTATTATTACAAAAACAACAACAAAAATAACAGAATCCGGTGTGCCAACAAAGTAATTAGATAACTGATGGGAAATGGGTGATGTACACCTGCTAACCTGGGAGCTAAAATCCCTAAGCAGGTCATCATCAGGGTTGGTGTGGGTCTCAGGGTTGGGTGGCTGCTCTTTCTCTGGAGAGTGAAACGGTCTTGAGTGGGGGTCTGGAGATCTCCATGACAGCAGCAAAGTAGCCCAGGGGGAGCCCTGGAGCCCTGGAGGAGGCAGAGGATCCCCTCCCCCAAGACAGGGCTGGAGGAGAAAGGATCAGAAACCAAAAAAAAAAAAAAAAAAAAAGAAAAGAAAGAAAGAAATGACTGCCTCTAATGAGAACCCAGAAGCAAAAATGGGGTCACTCACCTGCAGTAAGAGCGTGAGTGAGGAAATGAGCCCCAGGACTCACACAGAAACATTAAGCGCATCCCCTACCAACAGCAGCCGGACACCAGAAAGGGAGGGGGGCAAGGTAGAAGGAAGAAAATGCCGGTGACGGTAACAGAGGAGATAATAGAAAGTGCTTACAGCAGTGGTTTGCAAAAATAATTTGGCCTGGGAAATTTTTCTTTAAGGGAAAGTTATGTGGAAATGAAATGCAAAATAGAGATAAACTCAAGGTGAGCTGGTGAAGGAGAGGCTCGGAGTGTGCCTGCACAGCCCGTCAGCCTCTCCATTCCCTGTAGGCAGCTTCTGGGAGCGTGTAAGGGACCCGACAGCAGAATTAGAAGGACACTCGCTTAAGGAAGGAAGGAAATCTGACAGGCTCCAGCTCTCCTTCACTGCCCATCCCCGTCCTCCTTTTAGAACAGCACTGCTCCCAGCAAGCTTCAGTCTCCATCCAGCTGGAGGATTCCCTCCCAGCTTCTGTTGCAGCCAGAAAGGACCATGGGACTCACTCTTGTTCCCTCCTGGTGGAAGGGAAGTGCAAGTTATATGTGCCAACTGTGACCTACTTACAAGGTAACCCACCACTCTCTCTCACCACCAGTGTGGACGTGACAATCCTAGCTTCATGGATGTAAAAAGGACAAATAGAGAGGGGAGCAGAGCAGCAAGATGCCAGGGCCTGGGGCTCTTAGGGACCTTGAGGAGCATGGCCTTCCCTCCCTGCACCACCCAGCATGCCTGGATATGCAGAGAAAGAAATCTTCATATTGCTTAAGCTTCAACACACTGGGTGTCATGATAACTGAAGACTAACCTCTGCCCTAGCCAGGGTGCTGAAGGCACAGAGAAAGAGTGAAACCAACAATGACAACAACAACAACAAAACACCTCAACTGGAGCTTCCTACCCTCTTTCCAAGATCTTCTCTTTTGCCTCTCTTGGTACTGGGACTGAACCCAGGTCCGTGCATCTTAATCATCACCTCTACACTAAGCTTCACTACCAGCCCCAAGGTCTTCCCTAAGTACCGACTCCTGGCCCCAGAACCAGAAGAATGACCTCTTTGATCTTCAGAAGTTGTTCACAGAAACAAATGGTAACAAATTCTGGTGTCATTTCTTCAGGGAAAAAGATTCAGTATGTGCTCAACAGGTCCCAAGAGTGGACCCATGGACCAGACTGTGAAAATGTGGAGTTCCTTTTTTCTCTTTTCTTTCTCTCTCCAACCTGGAACCAGGATTTCATAGTCATACCCACTCTCCCCTTTCCCTACATGGTTTCCTAGTTACTCCCAGGAAGTGCTTTCTGGAGGAGACCAAGGCCTCGTATCTCTTCCTATCGCTCAAGCTGAAAAGTGCTATCTCAATTCTAATAACTGTTTACAAGGTGTTGAAAAAACAATGTTGTATAAGCCATGTAAAGTCCCATCTTTGCTGTGGCAGCTTCCCAGCTATTTTTCTCCACTATTTTCTCATCTTGTATGCTTGATGGTCTTATATAGCCAGAATAAGAAGACTTTAGAGCCACCATCCCCATGATCTGACAGACTCACCCCTCCCTGGCTCCAAGGATTGAATCTTTAGGAAGCCAGTGTTAAATGCTAGGTCATTACTGAAAATGGTGGTGTCAAGGTGTATAAAAGAAACTTAATGCCTTAGAATATAAAAGCTATTCTAATCACTACATCTAATTACCAAGAAGAATGACTCACCAAAATATTTTAAATTCCTTAAAATATAATAAAGTAAAAGGAGAAAATGTGAGCAATTGCTTAGTGAGCTGGCAAGGGGAAGTAGGTCTCAGAGAACACAATTCCCATTTTAACATCAAAAGAAGCCAGGATCTTTCAAAATCACTGTAAGTTCTATTCTTATCAGCGTTTAAACTTAAGACCTTCAAAAGTGGTAGAACTTTCCAATTTTTTTCCCCCACAGGATCTGAAGCTTGCCCTTGCTGTAGACTACAATGACGCTGTAAGCGTTTACACATCTGTAAACTCACATTAAGGTTTTGGTGTTAGAATTGAATGCATCCCTCAATGCTCTGGTGCCTCCTTTCAGGCCCCGCTTCAAAACATACATGCCCAGATGAAAGCTCTAAGATGTAAAAATTATGCTTGCAACAGATTCGTATCTTACCCACAAAGATCCCCCTTGAACTGAACGGCAAGCACATAATTCACTCATTCTCGTTCACCCAGTCTTTACTGTGTCCACAGCACATCAGTGGCAGGCACAAAGAGGGCATTCAAATCAACTGAGCATCGCTGTGCCTAGCACAGAACCTACCCTCTAACAGGGTGATATTTTTACCCTACAAATTACACTGAGAGGTAGGCCTTCTTATCCCCATTTTACAAGTGAGGAAAATAGAGTTTGAAAAGGCTACACTTTTTTTTCCAAGGTGGTAATCAAAAACCTGCTCAGCTGCAGAGCCAGTCTACCCCCTACCTTTTCTCCCTTAAAGGGAGCAGAAGAAGTAGAGAATTCATAAATACAATTGTGCCCTAAACTTGCAGCCCAGACTTCCACTTGATTCCCCTCTTATTGTAGGTAAGGAAGCCAGGCCACAGGGAGATAGAATGACATTCCTGAAGTCACACCAACAAGTAGCAGAACCAGAAATTGAACCCAGGATTTGAACCCAGAAATGGCAAAAAGGGGGTACACTTTTTACCACTACTTTAACATTTCCTCTGTATATGTGAAAAACAGCAACAAAATAGTGACAAATTTCTACAAATTTGGGAAAAGGACCCAGTCCTTGCTAGCTGAGTAATAGAACATTTCATAAAGTAGTAGCATGTGGAACAAGTAACTT
The DNA here is from genome assembly GCA_004027655.1 of Graphiurus murinus. NCBI lineage: Eukaryota > Metazoa > Chordata > Mammalia > Rodentia > Gliridae > Graphiurus > Graphiurus murinus. The sequence continues at coordinate 169,267 of PVLC010000359.1, read as the reverse complement.
AAAGGGAGGATTAGATTCACCATCAAGGGAACCAGAAATTTATTTGCTCAGAATTTTGTCAGTGATTGCCTCATCCAATCCTCCAGTTCTCAACCATGAATGTGCTTAAGAATCCTTTGGAAGCATGTGAGAGACCCTGGGTTCTACCCTTGGCACTTCCAAAAAAAAAAAAAGGAGAGGGAGCGGACCCACAAAATAAAATAATAATAATAATAAAAGAATCATTTGGAGAGCTGTTTGAATATGCAGATTCCTGCCAAATTCCCTAGGACTACAGCTAAATTCCGGGAGCTAAATTTTTCTTTTTTATTATGTTTTAGTAGATTTTATTTTTAGAGCAGTTTTAGATTCACAGTAAAATTGAGCAGAAAACACAGATAGTTCCCTTATACCCCATACTCCCACACCAGCAAGCCTCCCTCATGACGAACATCCGGTGAACATGCCACAGCACCGGAGTGGAGCATCTGTCCCAAGCAATGAACCTGCGTTGACCTGACATTACACCTCAAGTCCATAGTTCACACTGGGGTTCATTCTTTTAGTTGTGCGTATTCTTTGATTTTTGACATATGGGTGATGTTCATCCACCATTTCAGCACTCTACAGAATGGCTTCACAGCCCTAAAAGTCCTCTGTGCTCCACTTGTTCATCTTTCTCTTCCCCCCAAACCCCCCAAAAAACCACCGATATATTTAGTGTCTCCATAGTTTTCCCTTTTCCAGAATGTTATAGGCATGAACGTTTTAAGTATGAAATCATAACCTTCTCAGACTGACTTCTTTCACACAGTAGTATGTGTTTCAGATTTCTTCCTATCCTGTCAGGGCTTGGTAGTTCTTTCCTTGGCACTGGATAATATCCCATTGTATGAATGTGCCACAGTTTCTCCATTTACCAGGTGAATGGAATCTTGATTGCTTACGAGTTTGGGCAACTATAAATAAAATTGCTATCACTATCCATATGCAAGTTTTTTTTTTGGGGGGGGGGACATTTGGCTCATCTGGGTAAATACCAAAGAGCTCTATTGCTAGATTGTGTGATAAGAGAAAGTTTGGTTTTGTAAGAACTGCCAAATTGTCTTCTGAAGTGGCTTTTACCATTCTCCATTCTCACCAGCAATGAATAAGAGTTACTGCCACTCCACACCCTTACCAGTGTTCGGTGCAGTCAGTTTTTTGGGTTTTTGCCATTCTAATAGGTAGTATTACCATAGTTGCATGGCTGAAAAGAGCAGCCCCATGATATCCATACAGATGATTAAAGGCTTTCAGAAATAGAGGTCACATAGGGTTTAAAAAAAAAAAAAAAAGCTTGCAGTTTCTTATGGTAGGATTGCCAGGACTGATACACAACTAGTTATCACTAATTCAGCCACATAAGTTAAAATGATGACATATTCCAATATCATTAGGAGCAAGCCATTGCTCCAAGCTGCTCCCACATGTCCTGCCCTCCCCAAGCAGCCTCAGACCTGCTACTTAGACCTCCACATTTTTATAATACCCTGTGCCTAAGGAGATAAGGCTTGGAAAGGACTGAAAGGCTCTCAGGACTCTGCCTTCAGCAACAGCCAGAGTCCTTCCTAACTGACCAGTGTCTAGGCCCTTACTGATTACCAGACTTTTAAATATCACCTCTGTAATTACCTTATGGGAATATGCATCATTTTCCAGACTTCCCTAATGACTATACACATGCATTTGCTGGACTGACAAGACAGTGCGATCAGAGAGTAAAAAAACCTCACTCTCATGATGAAGCCTGACTCTGTGGTTCTGGGTGGGGACCCAAGAACCTGTGTATATGTGTTCTTTATGTATTTTTATTTTGTTTCTCAAATACTACATATTTTTTCTTTTTCAGTCTTCCAACAATATTCTTTGGGAGTATCTTGCAATTCAAGAGGAGGGGGACAACATTTCTACTGAACCTGGAAAGAGTCTTCTAAGAAAAAGGCAAATGAATCTCAAAAGCATGAACTGTGGATGTAGAGACATCAGTCATAGACATGAAATTCAAATCCTAGACCCAGCTTACCTACTGTGTGACTATAAGCAACTGATGCAACCTCTCTTCTCTAAAGTCACTTTACAGGGTGCTTTGATGAAATAAAGATTACGTGAAATAAATGCATGAGGCACAGAGGAGTTATTCAGACAACTGCAAACAACACTGAAAGTACCAGGCACATTTATGGACTATCTCTCAATTTAAAAAAAAAATTTAAAAAGCCTTGATTTGGGACTTAAGCTTATGCTTCCTTTTCAGAGCAGCAAAATTGGCTAAGGTTAGCTGAGCAAACAGCTCAGCCCATCAAACCAATGGCAAATGTGGCTTATTTGATAACACCTATTTGTAGATATCCCATCAACATCAGTACTTACTATTTAAAAAACACATTTGGAGAAAAAAACCATTTAACTCCATTTTGATTTAGAAAACATTTAACTCAAGCACTATCATATTAGTCAGTTAAGGTTTCATTTCACACACCTCTTACCTAGGCTATTTATTTTTCTCTTTCTATTTTTGCAATAGTAAATATTCTCAGCCCAGCTCTTGCTTTGTTCTCCGCCAGGAGTGGGGGCAAAAAATGTCTTCTTTTAGAGAATCTCACTCCTCCTAAAGGCAGCATGATTCTTGGGAATCCTGGCCTGCCCCTTGTCATTAGGGCTGGATGCCACCTTGTCGTAAGTGCTAGGCTGCAAAGAGTAGAGAAAATGGGTAGATAATGAAATTACCGAACACTCAGAGTGTCAAAGACTGACAGGCTGAGGCTATCCATCACCGATTATGTGAGGCATTAACATGCTGCCTGCCTATCCAGGGACAAAGAGGCAACAAGAATAGTAAATAGTCTGGAGTGGGTCTGTGCAAGAAACCAATAATTTAATGAACTGACAACCAGCCAATACCCTGACAGTGTGACCCGTCCCTGCCCCAGAAGTTGTTTTACACCCAGGCACCTGCCCCTTGAATGATGCGAAATGGCAATGTTACCCAAACTTCACTCCTTCCTTCCCAGCCTATATTCGGGTAACACCTATACTACATTTAATGTATTTATTTCAACAGGCTCCTTTTTACCAAAATTTGTTGATTTTGAAAGAAAACCAGGTATTATACCAAAATGGAAATCACTATCACCTGCCACAAATGCAAAGTAATCATAAAAATAATTGGAAAGCAGGGAAAACAGGGCTATTAAAATATAGTCGATACTATATGATGTTCCCTGCTGGGAGCTGGGAGCCTGAAGCCTGATCTTTCCTTCTGAAAACAGAAGATTGTCAAGTATTAGAAAGGTGTTAAAGACACACTAGTTCCAAACTGAGATTTTCTCCTTGATGTCCTAAAGAGATGAAAAACAAACTGAAAAAAAAAAAGAGATGAATTTATTCAGGAAATGAGCCAATGTTATCTTATTGCCACTTCTATGTACTAGATGAACTCCTACGATTCTTAAACTTTGGAAAATATCATTCAGAGCTTTGGCTACTGAGGGTGTATGCAGCACTGACAGGCTTTTTACAAATACAGAGCAAATCACGGCATTCCCTGGCCCTCCTAAACCCAAATGTAAGAGAATCACAGTGTTCCACCCAGGTAAAAGGAGGGCAGCTTACAGGATCCCTCAGCGAGGAGTTCAATGTGAAACCATTTATAGGTTGTGATCCTCTTCCTTCATTTTATCCCAGCAAAGAGGGACAGCCAAAGCCACACAACTGCTCAGGAAGGTTTTCAGTCCAAAGCGGGGACAGGTGAGCTGGCTCAGAGCCTGGCTATTGGACACTTAACTCATAATGTAGAGAAGGCTAACAACCTGGCAGCTAGAGTCTTGGATCAGAGAGTCAGGATCAAAGAAGCACCATGGTGGTGCATGAGACTTGGAATTGGTCCAGTCAGTAGAAATCAAATTAGGTTGTGCCAAAGCCTATCCAGCACCAGGGACAGCTCCCCATAGGTACTCTTCAGTTCTCAGTCGCACTTGTGTTTTGTGGACATCATCAACTCTAAAATAGTGGTTATCAGTAGGAAAGCTCTGTCCTTTTGGTGGAATTTTCAAAATGTGAGGGGTAGAGCAACTCTGGATTTAATGTACCAAGGTACACTAAATTATTTTTTATGACAACATGAAAGAAACATTGTCTGACATCCTACATGGTTTGAAAATATTCCCCCAAGCCAGGTGTGGTGGGATGCAACTGTAATCACAGTACTCAGGAGAGTGAGACAGAAGAATTTCAGGTTCAAGGCCAGCCTCAGCAACCGAGTAAGAATAAAAAAAATAAAAAGAGCTGAGGTTGCAGCTCAGTGGTGGAGGATTCTCAGGGAAAGGGAGGAAGGGAGATATTCTTCTAAGAAAGAACTCGTTTGTAACAAACTACACCTAGTACCTATATTCATTTTACATAGAAGGATAAAAGAATTTTTCAGAGTGTTAATAGACTGAATTTTTTTAAGAATACAACTACCGCGTAGATTGAGGGAAGACTATCTTTTGTTTTATAAAGAACTTTACAAAAAGTTATACACTATTTTAAGAAATCACACAATAAATGAATGTGTGATTCATTTATTCATAGCATATGAATTTCCAATACCACACACCTGATAGTCTGCCTGTATAGCTGTCTTATTCATAGTGATTCTATGTATAGGAGCACATATCTATTGAATTCATTATATCTTCAAGTACAGTCATACCTAGGCATTTATTGAAATGCACACTGCTTAGTTATAAATTATATTCTTTTATTTCTGCTCTATATTATAGTGAGGGTATTATGTTGATTTAATTATGTGTGTAGGCAGGTTACATTATCTCTGAATGTCACTTCGATATTGTAAAGTAAATATTTCAAAAAAATTGTCACAAAAAGAGGAAATTAGGTTTAAGCATCTTGAGAAGACTGTTTTACGGAGATCAGTCTTATTGTAGTGATTCTACTCTATATACCTCACTGAGTCCCTCTAGGGTCTTCCTTAGGACAGAAAAAGGCTGGCTGCTCATCCTCTCCAAGCCCAAGGTGTGTCAGGCTATGGCATCCTGAGAGACAAAGTGTTTACCAGAGGCTCATCTCTGATGTGTCCCTCCTGTATGTCCTTGTTACCACAGAAGTGGCCTTGTCCTAGCAGAAAAATTATTTGGAGGAATGTTGTTTCCAAATACCCTCTTCAACCATGCAATCTATCTACCTACCTATCTATCTATCTATCTATCTATCTACCTACCTATCTATCGATCTACCTCTCTCTCTCTCTCTCTCTCTCTCTCTCTCTCTCTCTCTCTTTCTCTCTCTCACCCTCCTTCCCTCCTTCTCCCTGCTTGTATGTACACAGTACACACACACACACACACACACACACACACACACACACACACACAATCTACCTTGATATCTCTCCTTGATCTTCTGTTTAAATCCTTCTGATGGGGACTCCTTGAGTCAATTTCTCTGATTTCTGTACCAATTCCTCCTTGGGACTCCTGAAAGACTCTCTGCCCCAGCTTGTTACAGGCACCAGCTTTGAGTTCCAACACCCACTTTATTACAGTTTTCCACTCACAGCAGATAAATGGCTCCCTATAGCTATTGCTTCATGATAGAAAATGTCCAAGCACCAACCCTTACAATAAAACAAGTCATTAGGGAACATCTCTGGCTTCACTCCTGAGAGCTGAGGATTGATATACTGTGATAGCAGATTTTCCAAACCAAAAACCTGAACACAAAGTCTGGAAAAAATACAACCATTAAATCTGACAAGAGTACAAAGAATTTGGAGTCATGGTTGCTCCTGAAATTCAGGGATGACTGGTGCTGTGAGAGTCCTCATAGAATTCTTCTTAAAATTATTAGAACTCTTCATGACCCAAAGATGGCAGCTGTGGATTCCTTATCTCCATCTTGGAAAGTGAGGCAGAAGAAAGGTCCTTGTACTGCTAACAATCTGTTGATATCTTATTGGGATTTGCCATCACTGACTGCCTCCACTCCCCCTTAAGTTTTAGTCATTCCCAAAGTTCCATCTTCAACTCTCCCTCTCCCCCTGCAATCTATTCCTGGGAAATTTAATCCACTATGACAGCTTCATTACTACCTAAATTCCAGTGGATCCAAAATTTCTCTCTCATCCAGACCTTCCTGATCTTCAATCTTGTAAATACAACTGCTTCTTGAAAGATGCCAACCTCTTGGGCTACAGGTAGACTTCAATCAAATGTCAAAATCATACTCATTCTCCTCCCTTTTCTCCTGCTAAGTAAGATCCCGGCTCCTCTATCTGTATTCTTCTTTGTTCATGGTGTCACTCCCCTTCCCAGAATCCATTCCAAAATCTTGAAAGCCTTATTATTGAACTCATTGTCACTAAAACTCATCCTATCACTGTTATCCTAACAGTTCTAATTTTGCAATGTTAATGTGTTACCCTATCTTTTGTATTCCTACAACTTTAGTCCATGTTTCCACCGTCTGCTACCTGAAATATTATAATGCATGGTCCTGAAATGATCCCTCCTGCTTCTTTAAGCCTCCCACCTATTTCCCAACTTCCCACTAATGGTGCCCTATTAAAACTGTCAAAGCTAACGTTTAGCTACCCAACAAGCTTTTGAGGGTCGCCTGTGATGCAGAATCCCAATTACTCTAGGTAGAACTCCATTATTATTTCCTTTCAATCAGGAAGGACTAGGAGCATTTGAATCAGGCAGACCTGGGATTGAATTATAGGTCCACAGATTACTGGCTGTGTGACCTTCTACAAGAACAAGAATACAGACTCATTATTTTAATTACCCTAATTGTAGAGTCTGTGGGTATTGTACACAGAGTTCAACTTCCTATCCAGCCACTCTATGTAAAAAATATTCACCATATGAAAAGGAGTTTATTATATGGCATTCAAAATAACTCACTTCTAAAATGATCAAAATCTCTTTCTCAAAATTGGAGATAACAATGCTTTTATCCCAGTTTTACTGTAATGATTAAAATGAGAAATATATATATATATATAAATATATATGAAGTACTGTGCCCAATTCAAGTTCCAAGGATCCTCTCCTTGTTTGCCAAAGCAAGATGATCATGCAATGAAACTCCTTATCAAGAGATAAACTTGGAAAACCAATGACCCCCAAATCACTCAGTTCCAAAGTAAGGACACAATCATCATGAAAGACCCAAAGAAGCCCACATATCCACTGGCAGTAGAAAAATGTTATAAAAAACAAATGATGGCACATGGCCCTACCAAATTGTAGTTTAAAGAAGGTAAGGCCATGCAAATCAGAATCATCTGAAATTTCATATGGAAAGTAGCTTTCTTAAGAAAATGATCATAAAAAAATAATAATCTTAGCCACTTTGATGCCAATAATACTTAAAGTTGCACTTCCAAAAGCAGGAAATGTCCTAAAGACCATAAGGATAAATGTTCACTGTGTTTCTTCTAGCAACTGAAAGCAGCATAAGTGCCACGAGCAGTCCAGGGGGAATACAACCCTCATTGTTGTGAAGGACCAAATGGGCTTGTGTGGTCATTAACATACTTAACTAGTGAAGCAACACAGAATGGGATGCAGTCAAAAAGAAGGACCAACAGTGTGCCACAGGAGGAGGACACTAAGTGGTGTCAAAGCTGTACTGAATAAGCAGGCAGCAGCAAGCAGACTTGATGCAGAAACCCCAACACAGATTCCTGGTGTTCTCCCCACCAGACCCAATTGCCCAGGTACCTCCAATGGAAGAGATGTTTTAGGAGGTTTTCAGGTAACTCTGCTTTTCTGGATCCTGAATTTTGAATTCAGGCCAGAACCACCTTCCAACCATGACTTTTCTCTTTGTAAGAATGCAAACATTGATCCAAAGTTCCCTCCATCTTTATGCTTCCAATCTATCTCCCTCCTTTCTTTCTGATTAGATTCTAAAACCAACACATAACAACTCTGATTTTAGCAAAATACTTTAATCACTGACTTTGTTAGGGAAAGAGGTATGGAAAATATAAATACCTGTTCTAACCATTAAAGATTCCCCATTTAACATTGCTGCCATTTTGCCAGAGTTGCAGAGAGTTACAGATAGTCCATAGGTGTTAACAGAATATCTAATCTGCTTATAAATGAAGAGAGAAGGGCTGAGGAGACACCTGGACCTCAGGATTCTGGGTGCCTGTAGCTGTTCCATCTCCAGCATAGGAGCCCTCTCTTCCTGTTGGTCTTCTATGCCACTCACACACTGCAGCCAGAGTGCAAAGGCTCAGACACCAGCCTTCCCACGCTCTAAGCTGAGGGCTAAAGGGGCAACCTTGTAGTTAGTCGCCAAGGGACCTGGGTTTCACCTGAACCAAGGGCCTGATTCTGCTGAAATCTTAGAATATTCACAAATGGCTCCACTAATCACCACTGGGTTACCAGCAACCAGAGAAATCTCCTGTGTGGCTTTAGACTTTTCAAACCCCCTTAGCCTCTTGAGAGACTTTTGCTCAGTGGAGGGGATGGCTTACCTGCATAGAGACGGGAGCTGGATCAGATGGCTTTCTGTGTTACCTTTCAGCTCCAACTCACCTTCCTGGCAACTAGGAAAGGGAAATGCTGTTTTCCAAGTTTGATAAGGAACTGACTGAAGATAAATTTGCACAAACATATGTTTGTTTACAGAGTTTTGAGGCTATATCGCCTTCAGGAGCGTACAACCATCAGCAAAATGACCTGTTAAAGAGGAAGCTGTGTGTGGCTTGAGTTCACCAGTCATCCCAGCTCAGGGTGGCTCAAGTGTCTCTCATTCTACATAAGCCCCTTCCCCAACTCAAAAAACAAACACAAAAACAAAAACAAAAAAACCATATGTATATATATACATATATATGTGTGTGTGTGTGTGTGTATATATATTCGAGTATTTTTTAAACATGCATACAAATCTATTGACCTTTTTCTTTTTTTCCCTTTTATAGTACTAGAGATTAAACCCAGGGACATTTTATCTTTGAGTTACATCCCCAGACCTTTTTATTTTTTGTTTTGAAACAGGGTCTTACTCAGTTTCTGAGTCTTGCTAAGTTGCTGATCTCAAACCTGTGATCCTCCAGTCTCAGCCTCCTAAATAAAGGGATTACAGGTGTGTGTCACCATGCCTGGCTTTGACCTTGCCCCTGCATGCTTTTTCTTTAGTTTTCGCTCTACCCTGGAACTTGCATTCCCAATCGCGGAGTTAGTACTATCTCCAGGTTTTACCAACTCCACTTATTCTTCCATTGAAAAAAAGCAGCCAGGAAACTGTGCTGTTTGTAGACTATAAAACAGAGCAAGAAAAGAGTTGCATAAATTTCAGTCTTTATGCACACTAAGAATGTCATTTTATGAAGGTCAAGTAGCCATGGACCTCAATTTCCTCATCCTTAAAACAGGGGAGAGAAGGCTGAGACAGGTTCAGTCCTTAGAGATTGCTCATACACCGTGCAAAGAATAGTACTTGATTCTGCGAAAGGTAAATGCCATTACTACTCAGACCATGTTCTGCTCATCCCAGAATGCGCTAGTAGCACTGAGCGTGGACACATACTACACAGTAAAATGGCAGCTGAACTGTGGGTCACCACGGTAGAATCTCTGTCTTCAGTTTGCTTAGACATTTGTGGGGAAGAGAAATGCAGGGACACAAGTAATCCTCATTTGGGTAGGAAGTCATCCTTAAGAGAAGACAGGACATGTAACAGAGTGAACCTCGTGGGAACTTTGTTTTCATCTGAAGCACCAGGAAAGGCTCCAGAAAAAAACATATTTGAGACGCTGAACAAGAACTATTCCACTGCAGAGATAGGACCTTCCAGTGGTGATCAGTTCATACGGAAATTCCAACTCAGCTCAGGACTAGAGATGCTTCTCTTCCACCTTCTGGGAAAAGATGTCTGTCTGCCTGTTGCTTCCTTTTCTCTCCCCATCTTCCTGGTGCCCATCTCCTGAACACTCCTACCTGACAGGAAATGGTCTGTTAATGTTCTTTCTTCTTCTCTTTCTGTCTGCACTGAGCTAATGGGCTCTGGGCTAAATGCTTGAATTTACACACCCTCCATTGTCTTTTCAGCACTGTTTTCATAATTTAGAGGAACCACCATCTGCTGCCCAGCCCTTATGTAGCACTGTGGGGGCTTTCAACTGTAGTCTGCTGGCTGGTGCTCCGCAGGGAGAGGGGTGAGTGCTGGACGGGCTCTCACTCCCCTGTTCTAGGCAAGAATCCCCTGTGCAGGTGAGCTACTGAGGAGAGTTATAGAGGCTCTGGGGAAAAATCCCTGAGTCACCCACACCATTAAGAAAAGACAAGATGAGGAAGAAAGACCTGAATCATCCAACAAAGTTGAGCGTTGGAACAGCCAACATCCTTGCAGGCCAGAGAAGGCCAGGCATGGGAAGCAGTGCCCCAAGAGTCACACGGCCGGCTCTTCTTTATGCAGGGGTAGTACTATGTAGGCACTGTGTGGGCAGAGGACTAAAAGTGGGGCACACAGCCCTCACCCTCACACACGACTGTACTTCCAGAAGGCAAACATTTTTTCTCTTAATATATATTGCATTTGTATTCCAAACAGACATTGTGCTAAGAATGAGTCCATTTATTTGTTTAATTTTCTCAGCAATTCCAGTTTTTACATTTTCTATCAGAGAAGTATGTCCCTGGGAAGAGAGCCTCCTGGTGGCAATACAATGACCCAGTGACACTGGCCTGACCTGGGTTTTCAAAGAAAAGCCCAGAGCAAGATGTGTTAACCTCTGCCTGAAGTGAGAAGATGAATAAACCTTAGCTCTCCCAAAATCCAAAGGTGGAATCCCCAGCAAGTCAAATAGCTCCTGGCTATCGGGCCAACTCTGCCCCAGGAACCCCCAGCGCCAGGGCTGAGCATCATGGAAGGAGGAAGGCAGGACATCAGGGATAGTATCCTAGCACCTGGACCTCAATCCAAGCAGGAGCCACGGATGTTCCCTAAGCAGAATGTGACTGTTTTCAGGAAGGACACACACTGGACCTCAAAGACCACACCACTTTTTATCACCGACCACACAGCCATATACACACTTATGTTACTTCCATGATCCCCTGATTCTCAGGAAAGAAATTACTAGTGCTCCCAAGAAACAGACGGCCCACCCCACCCTGCAGAGGGATGGTACAAGAGCGGCGGAGGAGGCCAGGGGCCCTGGTGGTAGGAGACAATGATGTCATTGGGAAGGAGGTTCGGTTCGAAATTCTTGTAGACGACACATAACAAATCGGTGCAGAATCAATGCGATTTATGTGGACCATAATGCACTCCATTCATCCCCATAAATGAAGGTGAAACCGTACCTCGCCCGACAGGTTCGAGTTCGTACTTATCATTAGCAGTGATAAATCTCACGTGGTAATGGGAGCTCCCGGAGTCAACCTTTCATTTCTGGGTAGCTCCAGTGTCAGAGTCAAACCACAATTTGCTCATCCATCCAAAAGCAAACCTTGCCAAGGCATTGTTCCATTTGCAATTCATTTTTTAACCTTAAGTGATTTTTGAGAAAGTAATGCAAGTACATCATGGAAAAAAGATAAAGGAACCACACAAATCTGGAAGCACAGAAAGGTTTTCTACCAAAAGCTACTCTGCCTCCGCTGTCCTTTAATCAAGAACTTTCTTAGCAGCAAATACATATCATCACAAGTTTCTCCCACACTCTCCCAGAGATCGTCAGTACTGTTTATGCAAGGTACATATTTACACATCAATCTCACTTTGATGCAAATTAAAGCATTATCCAATAGAAATAAATCCTTATCAATAGAAATAAACCATTCATTTTAACAGCTGCATAGTATTCCACTTTAGAGACAGGCCATAATTGATGTGGCCAGTTCCTGACAGGCATGTCAGTTATTGTTCCAGTCTGCCATACCCATAATGCAACCATAAATGGACTTTTGGCTCCCTTTTAGTTTTCTTTCAACTCAGCTGCTGCCTATTTCAATTTCTCCGTCTTCCTCACCTAGATTCAGGAACCTATCCTGGGAGACAGAACAAATGTCTCCAGAGAGCAGTGGTTCTCAGCAAAATGAAATAAAATAAAAGCCTCCTCCCCTAGGCCCATCTGGAAGGAGTTGTTGCAAGCAGAGTCTATAAGAATAATAAATCTCTCTTGACACAGGAGCTGGGAAGAGGCCGCCCAGGACACAGCAACGGGCTTCTCCGTTCGAGATGTCGACAGGCTATATTGAAAGCAGAAAATGGAGCTCTATAAACCTGCAATTGTAACCCCCGTTTTCACAGGCAAAGAGCTGCCTGCTTGTAGCTGGTTCTCATTACCTGCTTACAACTATAATTTCTGTGTGGTCTTTCTCCCTACACTGGAGTTTGCTGGGAATTCAGTGCTGGGGGAGTGGGCAGGGCATTTTTAAAAAAGAAAATGAAAAGGTACCAATTGCAGACAAGTGATTTCTTCTTTTGAATCCCACTGCCGTGGATTTCACTGTCTCTCTTCAGGGGAGAATATCACAACCTGATGTAGACATAAATTGTTTCTGGAAAAAGAAACCCCACCTGCCCACTCTGCCCTACCAAGAGTATCAGATGGTTAGGCTGAACTCCTAGGTAAGTTCAAAGTTCTCACAGCACAAACTAACAGACCAGTCCATCCTCTTCCCAGGCTGCCTAAAGTGTATATTTGGCCAGAAAGGTCTCTAAGCATGCCTGTAATCTCAGTTCTTGGAAGGCTGAGACAGGAGGATCACGGGTTTGAGACCAGCCTCGGCAACTTAGTGGGGGTCTCATCAACTTAGCAAGATCCTGTTTCAAAATAAAAAAATAAAAAGGGCTGGAGGGTACAGCTCAGAGATATAATACGCCTGGACTCAATGCCCAGTAACCGCCCAGCCCCCAATCATTTTATTGAATTCATTATCCCTCATCACGAAGCCTAAATAAACTGACCAAACAGAGGTAACTATGGCATTATCGTGGTCTGCTACAAACCTGCTCACATTCTGCAAAATTACTACTACTTCCTTCTACCGACACTCCAGCATCAGCAAGCCCCATCAATAAGGACACTGAAGCCAGGCATGGTGCCTGGTTTCAATCCCCAGTACCACCAAATAAATAAATAAGGACATTGAGTTGAGACAAGTCAACTATATCCCCTAACAGGCTCGGCAATGAGCCAAGGACACGACTGCCCTTCCCACCCCCAGCCCAGCTGCCTCACATCCTCCTCCTTCAGTAAAACGTGCAGGCTGTGGACCACAACTGATGAGTCAGTTCTAAAATCCTAGCGTGGGGACTGTGTCCTCCTGTTCCTTGCCTAGAATAAACATGAGACGTCACTGGAGTGGCCCACCACTGGTAGTGACTGTGCTGGTCTCTTAGTTTGAGCTGATGAGTCCCTTGGACTTAGCAACAGATCCAGTCTAACCATCTGGTGCTCTTGGTGGAGCAGGATGGACAGGTGGGATTTCTGTAATGCTTTGCAGAGGATGCTGAAAGGGGGGTATGGGTAATATTGCTTTGAGACAGTGGAAGGCTCTGGATGCTTTCCTAAAATGTTCTTAAAATGCTTCTCAAGCCAAGCTTGAGGCCAAGAACAAGTGCCAGACACCAAAGCAGGCCCTACCTGATCCTGCACAGTTCTTCAGTCCCAGCAGGTAGGTTGCAGAGCAGGGAAGGCAGCGCCCACAGAAACTAGGCCTTGGCCCCTAATGGCTTACTCTTGCCCACCTCTTGATCTGTGCCTGCACCTGTGGCATGGCATGCCTCTCAACCTCTATCCTCAGGATCCTTCCTTCCTTCCTTCCTTCCTTCCTTCCTTCCTTCCTTCCTTCCTTCTATTCTTTCGTGTGTGTGTGTGTGTGTGTGTGTGTGTGTGTTATGTGTGTATGTTTCAATTCCTATACCTTTATCACCAAGATAAAGGCAAAGTATTTTTTCACCTTTGACTCCCTATCCGTTAAAACAGAACTTGACATAGAGGAGCTACCTGCATACATGCTGAGTTTTGAATAAATGCACTAAAACAGAAGGACATGCTTACCCATTCACAAGGAGGTACACATTCGTCCCCAAGCACAGCTGTGCTTTGAGGTCAGAGACTGCGGTGGCCAGTTAGTTCCCTTGCGCATTCCAATGCGATGCTCAGTAAAGAGCCACCAAAGCAATCACAGCCGTGAAGGGTGTCCTGTAAATGAGTTATGTGCAATTCTGAGTTCTCTCCCCCTACAGGGGCATGCACTTCCCAAACCATGTGTGTGCATCCAGCAGCATGCATCTTTCTGCAAGAACTTCCATTTGTTTCTTCGGATTCTCAAAGGGATCCATGGCCCCAAAGAACTTCATGTTCACTGACTTAGAGAATCAGAACATCTGAGAACCAGAATGGTCCCCACTGCCCTCCCTGCAGTGGAGCGGGACTCAACGGGGGGGGGGGGGGGGG
>PVLC010000359.1:100153-154705 GCA_004027655.1 Graphiurus murinus | reverse complement strand
AAAAGAAAAGAGGCTTGGGGCAAGATTAAAAGAAGAAATAAAGCTCAATCTGCAAGCTGGGAAAACAGGTTCCTCCTAGGACAGTACTAAACCACTTGATTCTGGGCCGGGAACACAAGAACTGGGAGATCATGTCAGTCTGGTGCCAGATGCTGGCTGGTGGGACCTGTCATCCCTGCCCACACGGTGGGAAGCCAGGAAAGCTGAGCATGGCCTCTGAGCATGAAGCAGAGCTCATGATTTGTTACAGCTGTGTGCAGGGAGCTATCGCCTGGGTGCATCTCCTTCAGCATTGTCCAGAAAAATTCCCCATCATAAAAAGCCTGGCTTGAGTACCCGATTTTGCAGGGCCTTGCACTATATTTAAACAGACCCTGTCCCTATCCATCTCTAGAATACAGTTTCTCAACCTCAGCACTATTGACCCTTGAGGGCCCAGCAATCATTGCGTGGGTGGCTGTCCTGTGCATTGGAGGATGGATGACAGACTCCTTGGTCTCTACTCGGGAGACACCAAGAGCAAGCCCTGTCCCAAGCTGTGGCAGCAATAAACGTCTCCAGACTTTGCAAAAGGTCCCCAGCTAGGGGAGCTAAATCGCCCCTGAGTGAGAACCACTTCTCCGGAATCTCCCAACCATGCTCTAGGGAACCCCAGTTCCAGCAGATATTAACAGTGGTTGGTTAGAAAGAAATAGGAGATTGTGGTCAAATGGCTTGGGAAACCCTGGATTCAACCAAGATAAATCCCTGATGGATTTCTCAGAGCCTGAAATTGATGAGGGTGCACCATGAATCCCTAAGAGGAAAGCATAACACCCCACATTCTCCCAGAGGCATTAGACCACAACATCCTTTTATCTCAAAGCATTTAGGATTATTATTCTGGAGGATTTGCTTTTGGAACAACTTCTGTAAAGCAAAACTGCAAATACACCTCTCAGGCAGCAAACACGTCCTGGGGAAGAGCTGGAGACAACGAAGTGGAAAGATGTCGGACGGCTCCCACACACACCCTCCTGCTGCGCGGCTGATCCCAGAGCCCTGAGCTTCATCAGCAGAGAGTCGTTCTTTGAGAGCATTAGAGATTCACTTCGGGGTTTAGTCTCTCAGGCTTTAGAAGTCCCAAATATTTGGAAGATATTAAAACTGTAAATCACCATCAGCTAGCACTTTATCCAGCAGAGGGTTATCAGATAATTTCCCCACTATACCTCTGGCCTGGCCCAGTGGTCTGTTGAGGATGGGAAAGGACAGATGTACATCAAGTAGAAAATGGAAATACAGGAAACACCAAAGGACGCTGAAACAAACTCTCTTCACCCACCATTCTGGCCGGGGCTACCTCGGATACCACATTCACATCCACAACCTGTAATGTGCGAGCTTTAGGAAGTACAAGGACGTTAAGAAGGCTGTCTTCTAAAGGGAATGATAATTCAATATAAGATGGATTTTTAAACTGAGCATGGTGGTGGGTGAGCATAATCCCAGCACTTGGGAGGCTGAGACAGGACCTCGGGTTCACAGCCAACCTCAGCAAATTAGCTAGACCCTCAGCAACTCAGTGAGACCCTGTCTGTTTCAAAATAAAAAATAAATTAAAAGGGGTGGGGGGTGTATCTTGCAGGTAGAGTGCCCCTGGGTTGAGTACCAAAAGAAAAAAATGGATTTTAAAAATAGTATGATTCTACTAAATTGTTGTAATTTCCCCAGATTTCAAAAATCATAAAAAATGAGAGCTGGAAAGAACCTTAAATGACACAATCTTGTTTTTGTTTTGTTTTTTTTTAATTTATTTACCTAAAAAAAAAGTTGGACTCAGAGCCTAACATGTAAAACACAAACTCGTCACTATTCTCATTTATTAGGGCTGGATTCCTACTCAACACTTGACCCTCACCTCAACCTTCTTTGCAACACCTGAGGAACCTTCTAGAAACCCAGATCTCCTCAGAGCACCATTTGGAACCAACCTTCCCATTTAACAGTGAGAAAAGCTGAGCCCCAGAGAGAGTATGCAGTGTCCCCGGAGGTCCCCCCAGTAAGAGACGCAGGAGGAGAACCCAGGCTCATACCTGCCTCCACCCAGGGCACTTCCCAGCTCACCACACATAGAGTGACCTAACGAGAAGGAGTGTTCTAGCCCCACAGCGGAAAGAGTTGCCTGGGAATGGAGCGATCTCCTTCTGCAGGTATCCAAGACCAGGTCAACACGGTGCAGGGCATAGTCACTGCACAGAGGGAAAAAGAGAACTAGTCCCCCCGTGCAGTCTCTTTTTATTTAAAGTCTCACTAGCACTAGTACATCCTTCGAGGCTTCAACAACAAGATGCTCAGGGAAGTGACACAGCCCCAAAGGGCGGACCCCTGTCCATTCCACCAAGTCCCCCAGCTCCCTGCTGTCTCTTGACGGAAGCAGGTCAGCTGAAAGGAACAGCGGGCTCTGCTCGGTGAGCAATGCTAGGCGACCAGGTGACACGTCCCTCAGCCAAGTCAACAACTCCAGGCTCAGTGCATATCAGGAGGAAATATGACAGTGACTGTCAGTCACCAGAAATATCATAAGGGAGGTTTAAAATAATAAAGCTGCTGCCTGTGAACTGGTAATATAAGTGCTCCACGTACAAGATGGCAGCTCCAGCACCACAGTATTAAGTGTGGAAAGAAAATTCAGCCCAAGAATATCTGTGAGTATGTTTGTGGGTACACGTGCACACCAAACACATACACACATACATACACACACACCCTCGCACACACCCTCGCACACACACTTACACACAGACCCCAAACCAGGAGCATGTCTCCAAAACTCCAACACTCTATCTGCATTCCACCTCAGGCCCAGGGGGCGGATGGCTGCAGGAGAATGAGGCGGACCTGAGGCCTCCAGGACCACTGCAGATGCCCACCCAGGCCTGCCGAGCAGACAGAAAGGGGCACTGGATGAACCCCATCCATCATTTGCTGACACCTGTCTGGAATGCAGGAAATGACAACTGGCAATTAGTGAGGAAAAGGAACGTGACTAAATGTTCTTTGCACTTGCTGCCTTCCACTATTTTTCGTTTGCTATGTGTGTGTGTGTGTGTGTGTGTGTGTGTGTGTGTGCATATTAGCACATATGCTAGCCAGCATGCCCTCCTAATGTATCAGCAGTGTGTGGCTCCAGCCTGTGTCCTCATGAAGCCTCTGAAATGCCCAAAATAAACCCGACCTCCCTTCCATCCTCCATCTCTGAGGATCAGAGGAGATGAGTGATGTGAAAGGACTTTGAAAGCACGTGGCACTGTGACACAGGCACCGCACTTGAATATGTGACATTCTGTGGGCTGGGATGAGTCCTGGCCTTCACATCACAAGGGGTTCAAATCTCAGCTCTTTCAGCCTGCCAGCTGTGTGACACAAGGAAGCTACTTAACTTCTCTGGGCTTCAGATGACTCACCGTTGACTTGTGAAGATCAAATGGGATGCAGAGGTAAGATCGGAGCTTTAAAGTGCTCTGCAGATGTTATACACCAGCATTACAACCACACCAGCTTGGAGAGTTTTCTGCCATTCATAATCTCCAATAATACCTATATTCTGTTCAAAACACATCTATAGTGGCACTACGGTGCTCCCCATCTATTACCATGAGCAGTCAGTAAAGCAATATAATAATATCGTGCTCTGTTGTTTGCAAATATTGTTCCTAGCCGTGCTGGTGATAGTGATAAGAGCATTCTATAACTAGTACCTGTGTGCTATTAATCTTTCCTAAAGACAGTGAACTCCTGAAAAGAGATCTGATGTGATACTTCTGCATCCCCTGGAAAATGAGGAGCATCCAGCTGACATTAAGCAATGGTTGATGATTGACAAAAGGACCAGGCAATTCCTAGGTCATGCACAATGCTAGCTTGGACTCCCTCTACAGATAATTCATTTCAGGGCCTCAGTCCAGTATCTTCTAATGGAAAGAGTCCTTGCCTCCTGTTCCACCCAGAGATCTGGTTTCAATCCCCTACAAAAGGAAAACATGCTTTTGGAGCAGATTCCTCCAGATCCAAACAGAGGCAGGAACCATAACTGGCCCACCCAGCTAACAAAACAGGCCCCTTGGAAATAAGAGCAGCCCCCCAGGGCTCATGATGCCAGACCAGGGGGGCTCAGAGGTCACCAGAGTCTGGCCCAGGGGGTTGGGGTGGGTGGCTTAGTGCTGCAAAGGCAAGAGAACCTTGGGGTTGTGCCCAAGGCTTATTAATAGTTTCCCTTTCCACCACCTCCCTTCCTCCTCACTTTCTCATCCCAGGGTGACCTCCACAAGTCACACCATGAGAGAACATTTATTATTATTATAATTATAGTGATCATATTGGTGCGTATGCTCACAGATGCCTCCGAGTGTGTGACGTGCTACTTTTCCTATGTCTCCAATTCACAGTGTTTTGGAGCCAAAAATATTCTGCGATCAAATTACGCTCAGTTATTTTTTTTTTAATCCGTCGCCTTTCTCAGGGTAACTCTTTCCAGCCAGCTCCACGATACAGCCAGTTCAACCCTTTATCCCACCTTCACCCCTGCTGCTGCCTCCTGCCCCACCCTCCACTGCCCTCCTCCTCCCCATAAGTCTAAGAGCCATGCGCACAGGTTAATCTGTGCATCAAGCCTCCCTCGGATGAGTGACAGGTTAATGATGCACATGCATCCTTAAATAATTCATCCTTCTCACAAGCGTGCCACTCAGCACTTACACCGCCCCCATCCACTGATGTGGGGGAGGTTCAGGGTGTGGCTGGCAGAGACGCCATCCTCTGTCGTCAGTCATGGGGAGAGGCGAAGGCTGCCCCTGGGATGTGTCCACTAGTGGCTGCTTTCCGTGTGGGGAAAGAAGAGGGCCGGGGACCAGACTGCAGCACCCGCATTGAACAGAGCAATGAATCACAGAGCCAGAAAGAAGCCTCTGTTTCCAGGATACTGAGACGTATTTACAAGACATCGACTTCAGGAGCCAGCAGCCTTCCTGCTTCCTCAGCGGGGCTTCCCTGCCTGAACAGCACCAGCTGGGGAAGAGCCTCTTAGGCTCAACCTTTTCTCTCATGTATTTTCATTTGCTCCTTGATGTAAACTCTCCCAGCCCAGCCTTTTTTCTTCTAAACTCTCCCAGCCTTTTTCTTCTAATTAGATAGAAAGCAAGTTCCTGACTTCCCTTTTCCCACTCTGCAATGCCTGGCATAGAACTCAGGGGCTCTAGTTAGGAGACCTTAGTGAGTGTTTTCGTTTTCTATGGCAGCTATGACAAATGGCCACAACTTGGAGCTTTAAAACAACACACACGTATTGCCCTATAGTTCTAGAAATCAGAAGTCTGAAATGAATCTTATGGGGCTAAGGCCAAAGTTTCAACAGGGCAGACTCCTTCTGGAGGCTCCAGTGGAGAATCCATGTCCTTGCTTATTCTCTCCTCTGGCAGCAATCTTTGGCTCTTGACTCTTTGAACTTTCCCCATCACTGGCTTCTGTTGTTACATCTCCTGCCTCCTCTCATCCCCCGCCTCCTTCTCAAGAGGATTCCTGTGATATACCAGGCCCATCCAGATAATCCAGAGCATTACCCTGTCTCAAGATCCTTAGTCACGTGCAAAGTTTCATGTGCCACACAGGGTAACATTCACAGATCCCAGGCATTAGGTTGTAGACATCTCGCGGTGGGTACATTATTCTGCCTACCAATGTGCACCTACAATGGGTCCCAGCTATGGGTTGCTATGAAGCTAAGGAGAAAGACACTGTAAAAGCATTTAACAAGATGCCTGAAATATAAGTACTTGGTGACTGTTAGGTCTCATTACTAAACACAGTAGGCTCATCAGACAGGTATGACACCTACTGCTGACCAGTAGCTGAGCCAGAAAGTCCCTGGTCATCTCATCCTATCCACACTGCACACCACAATGTGGACGGGACTGTCCCTCCCTTTAGGATGAGATTAGTAGAGAATTGAAGAATAAATGAGAAGTGATGTGCCCAAGGTCACACAGCTGAAATCTTGGTTAAAACCCTCAACTTGGCAAATTACAAGTGTATAAGCAACACTGCTACTAAATCCATTATTTGTCAACACAAACTTACTGTGAGAATCACCTTCAAGCCAAGTAATACTACAGATTCCTGGGCCCCGCCCTGGAAATCTAACTCAGTACACTCAAAAAGGGGCCTGGTAATGTGTCTTTTTTAACAAGCAAAATGTGTGATTCAGATGTTTGAGCGAAGTGGTAAAATGGGAGCCTATTTCACCAATATGCTCACTGCAGTCACCCTAAACTCCTATCTCCTTCAAAGACACCTCCCCACACACACATGCGTGTGCGTGCACACACGCACGCACACACACACACACACACAATCAAATGGGCAGAGTTTCTAACTTGAGCACCCTCGACATTTGCGGCTGGATGACTGTCGAGGG
Source organism: Graphiurus murinus (assembly GCA_004027655.1). Taxonomy (NCBI): domain Eukaryota; kingdom Metazoa; phylum Chordata; class Mammalia; order Rodentia; family Gliridae; genus Graphiurus; species Graphiurus murinus. Next base: position 148,254 of record PVLC010000359.1, on the reverse strand, counting down.
GGAGTCATCGTTTGAATCACAGGGTGTAGAGCAGCACCACTGGCCTCTATCCCCCAGCTGCCAGTGGCGCTCCCCTCCGCACTGTTGTGACATATGTCTCCAAACATTTCTGAATGTCCTCTGGGAAGCAAAATTGCTCTTTGTTGGAACCATTGTGATAGGGAATGGGAAAGCACAGGTTTAAGAGCAAAGGTGTTACCTACAAATGTTTCCATCGCTGTTTATACTGCGCCCTGAGCAGCAGCTAGCAGGACAGAGGCAGCCTAGGAATACAAATGCAGAATCCTACCCACCTGGCTGCAGCTCCGCTCCCCAGGGACCACCAGGGACCCTCGTGCATCTCAGGTACTTGTCAGTGGACAGTGAACAGTTGCTAAAGTTCTCATGCCTGGGGTCTCAGCTTCCTCAAATGCAAAACGATTGAGTTAAACAAGAGTATCTCTAGGGTGACCTTGAGTTCTGAGTTCCTCAAAGCCAACTCTCCTAACCATGAGAAGGCATGATCAAAGAGACATTTGTCCCTGAGCTCCCCAAAGGAGGGAGCAGGTACCAACATCTGCAAGGCAGGTGTCACTGTGAGCTGGGCCTGTGGATGCCTCACAGAAGCACCTACCCCGGCACCCTCATCTCTTCCCTCACTTTAGGAGCCTCCTACCTCTCTTTCCTTGCACCTGTGTCTTTCTATCCATCTCTCTCCCTGTTGCCATATTAGAAAAAGGGAAGCTTTGTGTGGTTGTGTTTATTTTTCCCTGCTGTTGAGTAAGCTCGGGTGTTTTATTTTTATTAAATCTGATACTTCCAGTGAAGATGGTACAGATGAGTCCTGAGACATAAGATTATTACAATTTTCACTGAGTCGGTTTCTTGGAGAAGGATGAGCTAATAGGGCGATCTTGGGGGAAGACATAAGAAAAGGCTATGCGTGTCTCTCAGAGGTGGACTGGAAGATACTTGGAATCTGAATTGCCCTTTAAGAAAAGATAAAAAGACAACCTTTCTTGCAAATTATATTTGATGTAATTATTTGGCAAGGGTGTCCTACACAGAACAGACACTTAATTCCACTGGAAATTAATCGTATTCCACCAGCAGAGTGTGACCTGGAAAAAAAAATGTTTTAAAAAGGCCAACAACAAAAATACCCAAATATTAAGCATAAATGTCTTGTCCCATTTTCAAAAGGCAAATGTAATTGACTTTCAGATAAGGGCTTCCTGCCAATCCCAACTACCCTTGCAATGTCTGGCAACATTGAAGCTAGCCTAGCAGAAAGAACTCGAAATAGATTTAAGAATTCCCTATCCTGAGGAGTGTTAGAGAACAGTTAGTTCTGTGTCCTGAAGGAGGAATTCCATAAACAGTGCAAAGCTCATTTCTTCCAGGAAACCCACCCAGACCACCACTGACTCCCACACACCCCTTCTTCAAGTGCCTTCGTGTAAACACATGTCCCTCATATCCAGGCAGACTGCCCCCCAGTGCCTTGTCCAGCTGCACCCCGTACTCTGTCCCAATCTCCTTGGGACCTGTAACACTTTGCTGAGAATGCTTGTTTTTATGCCTGTGTCCTCAGTCAGCCCCAAACCTTCCAGGGGCAAGTACTGGGTTCACTCACTCCAAGACTCTTAGCATCGACACCATCAAGTGTTCAACATCTGCTTATTTAATGAAAGAAAAGTCAGGGAAGAAGGTCAGGAGGGAAAGTGCCACATTATGCAGCCCTTGGCATTGGGGTCAAAAGTACTTGTGTATCTCTGCATCTCCTTCCTGCTCTTCAAGTGAGCACGCCAGCAAAACAAGAATCCTTTGGCTGCAGGGGCTGTTGCTTCTAATGTGTAGACTCCCGGCCCCACGGTGCCAGGCCTGCCCTGGAAACATAAATGCCAATGATGTTCTGTCTGGAAGACTTCAAGGATGGTGCTGCCAACAGGGAGACGGTCTGAATGCCATTCCCAAGAAGTGCTAAAGTCTGTCTTCTCTTTTAACAGAACTGGCCCCAGCTGCAGCTTATCTTAATTTGCTGATCATCGCCAGGAACACACTGGCCACTGACTTTCCAGTTCAAGATGTTACGAGCTGAGCACCTCAGTCTGGCGCCCTGGATCACAGCTTCCTACTGCAGTGCAATGCCTTCATCGCAGACTGGTCTCTGTGTCTCTAGAGCCAGCAGGTGTGTTGCAGGCAGGAGCCTCTGACTTACATGCATCTCTGTATTCCTAACAGCTAACCAAGGCCTGGCACCTGGAATCGGGAAAGGAGTGACACAGACTGAGCATTCCCATGCCTCAAGCAGGGTGCTCCGTGCTCCACACATGTCCCCTTGTTTATTACTCAATGAGGAACAGATGCCTTGTACCCCCAGTGAGACGCAGCTCAGGTGACTATGTCCCCAAGGCCACAGCTAACCAAGAGCAAACCTCAGGCTAAAACTCAGATTTCCATCTCCAGATCCTATGTAGCTCCCAGTCTACCATGCTTCATCCCAGGCGTGGAAACTCAGTACATGCCAGTGTGGTAAAATGAATTCCCAGCGCGCTATGAAATGAAACACACACACACACACATCCAGGCTCCTCGCAGCTTACTGCTGCTTGCTAAAATTATTCTTGGCTAACAAGAAATAATTAGAGTCTCTGGAGTATAGTCCATTAGAAATACGTCCTTGGGAATTAGAACATAAAACAAGCCTCAACAGGACTGTCTCTACTTGTCGGCAAAGTTCATAAAATCACAGAATCTCAGTGCTGAGAGGGCCTCTGGAGATCAACCAGTCCACACTCTTCCTTTTACAGAAAGGCAAACTAAGGCTTGGATAGGACGTGACTTGCTCAAGGTGACACGAGTTTTAGCAATGACATGCCTGGGCTCCATGCTGGTTACCCTCTGCCCCCTTTTTCTCCTCAGATTTTAGTTCTAAATATCCTGGGTATTATTTCTCACTGCTTATGGACCTCAGAACCAAGGCCCAAAGGGGACCTCTTGGTCAAATCTCTCTTTCTTGTCAGGTAATTGAGCCTCACGGCCACAGACGGAAGCTGCCACATCGTCTCAGCATTTAATCATCCGCAAAAGCCATTTCCTGCCTCGTTTGCTCGACCGCCAGAAATATTATCCTTAAATAATCAACACATCGCAGACACGCTGCAAGGTACAACACGGGCTTCCCTTTTCCTGGGGGAAACAGTGGAATCAGCACAGACTGCAAGGAATCATAAATCCCAGGAGCCTCCTAGGGTAAGAAAAGCCCTCTTCCTGACATCCCAGGAAGAGTGAGGAGTCTGCTCAGAAGTACAGGCTGATCTCCACCGAGAGCCCTGAGAGCCTGGGAGCCTGGCTGGGGAGCTGGGCATGGGCATGGCTGCAAGGGAACCCATCAAGGACTGGCGGGGTGAGGGCTTTACAGGCCGGTGTCTCCCACCTTTTCAGGAAAAGGATGGAAGAGGCCTGTGCAATGAAACACACAAACATTACTGTATTCTATAAGGTAAAATTTAAGGACATACTCAAAAGGAGTAGGGAGTAGGTATTTCCAGCTCTTGGAGACTCTTAGGTAATTAGTTGAGATGAAGTAAACCAGCATGGACCGGTCTGCCTGACCTGAGCTGGGGTTTCAGGTCTGAAGACCTCTTGTCACATTTCTCAGATCCATCTTTTCCAGTCTGTCTCAATACCCCATTTGATAAGTGATGGGACTAAAACTTAGAGAAGTTAATAACTTGACACGCAGCTGGCCCCCACATCCCAGTTGTGAGTGACCCTCATCTCCGGCCAGCTGCCTCCTGCTCTATTTGTCCAGCATCATATTAGTGGCAGCGGAGAGCTGGTCAATGTTTAAAACACCAGCTCATGGAAAGGGAAAATAGAAGAGCCTAGATTTGTAGCATTCGCCGGTTTCCACAGTGTAACTATTCTCATTGTGGCCCATTTCTACCAACCCATGTGCATTAACCTGCTCACAAAACTCCCGAAAATTTACCAACCAGGTCTCTGGGTCCAGGCACCGGGCTTACCACTCCCATGGAGGAACTGGAGGTATCCCCGTGGAGCCCCTGTCTGCAAGGAGCTCGGGGCCCCATCAGGAGGGCAAGGACAGAATAATATTCAGGATCCAAGCAAGGAGAATGGCTTGCTGCCGTGAAAGGTCTCAAAGGACTTTCAGCCTCAGGGTTCACACACATGCTGCTCCTCGGCTTCCACACCTGTTCCTCCAGGGCTTGTTCTAAATGCTTCTTCTAGGGGAAGCCTTCCTTGAGGTTAGGTCTCCCTGTGGGACACTCCCGAAGTATGCAGGCTCCTTCCTCCAGTGCATTCACACTTGCTATTAATTCACTAATTACTGGTCATGGTTTTCTGAAAGTATGTCTCCCTCTCTATCCTGTGAGGCAGAGGCCAACCCTATCTGGTTCACTCTGTGTCCTCAGCATCCCCCTAGGTGCGTAATATGAATCAACGTATGGTTTTTGACTGATCAGTGGACAACACAGTGCAACAGAAGTCCAGTGTAAAGGAAATCAGCAAGGCCTAGAAAGATGAGGAAAGGGTTCCAGGAAGAAGGGAGAGAAGAGCTGAACTTTCAAAGGTAAGGGGGGTTTGGAGAAATGGAGGGAAAGAACTATCCTGGCGGAGGAAGACTGGATGTAATGAGCATGGCATCTGTTGAACGCCAGGGGAGGACAGAGGGTGAGTTCAACGGAATGGAGGAGGGTGATGAATTGGGGCAAGAAGAGAATCAGCGAAAACAGAAAAACTTAATTAGGGCTGATGAAACCCCAAAGTTCCCAGCAGACATTGTTAGGAGCAACAAGAATATGTCTAAGCTTCAGACTCTAGGCAGCTCAGACTCCTTCCAAGGACTTCATCACGGGGATATCAGAGAAGCAAGGAGGAAGCCAGAGCCCGGGACCAAGGCCACAACCAGGTCCTGAAGAGTCCCCATATGGGAGAGAGAACAGCTTAGGAGCGTGAGGGGACAGGTGCGGGGGAGGATCACTGTCCACCTGTCCCTGCTGCATGGCTGAGACACTGCAGCACCCTCACCTCCCTTCCACTCCTTGGGACAGAGTTTCTAAGAGGCTAGTAGAGTGACAGAAGATTCTGGAAAGGGGGTGGAAGTGACAAACAGGGAGCATTTGTGCAATGTCAAAGACATCTACCCAGGGGTATCCCCACGCCCAAACCCCACCTGGAGGAACAGAACTCTTAGCTGAAGACTGGTCCCTTCCTCCTATCCAGGTACATATTCCTAGCCCAGAGCACAAATCCAGGCACAACCTTTGAGAAGCTAACAGAAGAAAGGCAACAATGAACAGGTGACCCCAGAGGATGCTACTGCACCTGGGCCTCTCTGAGAAGAGGGGAGCTCCTGGAGTCAGGGAGCCGCCCCCTCAGTCAACGCTCTTCCCATCCCCCACACCCTTCTCATTCCAGCTGGCTCGGGATTCAGGTTTCTCTCATATGTGGAAACTGGGGAGTAATGGGGACACCAGAATGACTCCAGACAATGGAGGAGGAACTCCAGTGGAGCCAGGGAGGTAGTCTAGAGGAAGGGAGAGGATCAAGGAAGGATTCACTTCCACCGACATTATGTCCATATGTGAGAATGCCAATGTTAATCTCAGTGCCCTGTATGGGGAAGGGGGGATGGGAAGGGAGCTGGGGGAAGCCCCCCAAGTGCTGTGTGCACGTGTGTCACTATCACTATGATTGGCATTATGATGTGAGACTATAACTCACCAATAAAAGTATTAAAAAACAGAAGCGGTAAGCCGGGCGTGGTGACACACACTTGTAATCCCAGCATTTGGGAGGCTGAGACTGGAGGATCCGGGTTTGCAGCCAGCCTCAGCTATCTAGAGAGGCCCTCCGCAACTTAGTGAGACCTGTTTCCAAATAAAGAATAAAAAAAAATAGGGCTGGGGGTATAGCTCAGAGGTAGAATGCCCCTGAGTTCAATCCCCAGTACCTCAAAAAAAAAAAAAAAAAAAAAAAAAAAAAAAAACAGAAGAGGTAAGCCAGGCATGGTGGCACACACTTGTAATCCCAGCATTTGGGAGGCTGAGACCAGAGGACCCAGGTTCACAGCCAGCTTCAGCTACTTAGTGAGGCACTCTGCAACTTAGTGAGAACCTGTTTCAAAATAAAGAATAAAAAATAGGGCTGGGGGTATAGCTCAGAGGTAGAATGCCCCTGGGTTCAATCCTCAGTACTGAAAAAAAAAAAAAAAAAGAAGAGGTGAACCATCTGGGCATGGTGGCACATGCCTATAATCCCAGTACTTGGTAGACTAAGACAGGAGGATTGCAGGTTTGAGGCCAGCCTCAGCAACTTGGCAAGGTCCTCAGCAATGTAACCAAAGGAGTAAACCAGCACCTGCTGCATGCATGAGAAGCTGTCTAAAGTCTCGGTGGCGTCCTGGCCCAGTCCTTTGCCTCTCGGTGTGTTGGCTCCTGCATCTACACTCCACCCCCTCCATTTGAGAGGCAGGAGAGGATTTTACAATCAGGCACAGTGAACAGGGGAAAAGGAGAGGCCATGCATGTGTGGAGCAGCATCTCATGCTCACGGTCCTCCGCTGCCTGGTCCAGCTCTGTCTCGGCAGCAGCCTGTAGCCTCCTAATCCTCAGCACATCTAGGACCCAGAGATCAACTCTGGTCAAGCTTCAAATTACAACACTCATTAAAATTTGATGTGTCCATCCCCTGCCCAGGGGTCTTCACAGGGTCAGGGGCCAACAATCTCTTCCACCAGCCAAACTGCTTCTACTGTTGCACAGTACTTGCTGGCGAAGTGCAGCCGTGCTTACTGGTTAACTGTATTCACACAAAACTTGAGGAACAGGAAATCCTGAAACTGGAGGGGGGGGGAGGTCATCTAACAAGGCACCTCTCCGTTTCAATGTGCAGAATTATTTATGATGGTACTAAATGAAAATTCTGAGTCAGTTGACCAAGGCCGGGTCTGAGATTCTGCATTTCTAACTAGCTCCCAGGTGATACTGATGCCACTGGCTTTCTGGACCACACATTAAGTACCTCACAGATCTGCACTGCCCCTTACAGAACCTACCAGCCACATGTGGTTACTGAACACTGGATTGTGGCCAGTCCAAATCTAGATAGGCTGCAAGCACAAAACATGCACCAGACTTCAATGGCTTGATAGAAAAAAGAATGCAAAAGATTACCTTAACTGTATGTTGAAATAATAGTATTTTGGATATACTAGGTTAAGTAAAATAAATTATTAAAACACTTTCAAAGCCGGGCGTGGTGGCGCACGCTTGTAATCCCAGCATTCGGGAGGCTGAGACCAGAGGATCCGGGTTCGCGGCCAGCCTCAGCTACCTAGTGAGGCACTCCGCAACTTAGTGAGACCCTGTTTCAAAATAGAGAATAAAAAATAGGGCTGGGGGTGTAACTCGAAGGTAGAATGCCCCTGAGTTCAATCCCCAATACCAAAAAAAAAAAACACCTTCAACTGTTGCATTGACTAGAAATGTTCAAATTTCACATGTGACACGTGGTATTCATATTGGGCAGTGTGGCCACTAAACATTCCATGACAGAGTGCAAACCCTGTAGGAGCAGCATCCAACAAAACAGGAGCCCCCTCCCCTCTTGTACACACGGAAGCCCACACTCCACTTTGCAGACACTGAGCTAATCAAGACCAAGTAGACTCCTTCTCTGTCAGATTTCTCTGCACCTTTACCTGGCACTTGTGCTTTATGAGTTTCCTGTGCACGGGGCTCCTAAATACCATGCCCTCTTTGTGGAGGTCACATGGATCCAGACTTAGACAAATTCCCAAGCCCTGTCCCAACCCCAACAAATTACAGTCCCTGAGGCTGGGTGAAAATCAAGAATCCAGTTGTTTAATAATTAGATGATTCTGATGAATTATCTTAGAACCACTCACACATGTTTTCTGGTGGCTGCTTGTATACCCCTAGTGACAAGGAGCCCATCACTTCATGAGGCACCTTATCCACTATTGGACAGCTAATACTATTGTAACTGTTACCATCATTATCATTATCACAAATGGCCCCAAAAGAACAGCCACCTGGCTAAAGCTCATGATGTGTAAAATCAAGCCACAACTGAGCTTAGCAATGCCAAACCCTGCATTTTACAGATGCATATGATGTACATTCAATAACATATCAAAGTCAACCACTAAACTGAACATGAGATGGAGGGATGGGGGAGGGAATGGGGCAGGAATTGGGGGAGGGTTAGATGAGAGATGAGTGCACATGTGCCTCTACCAGCTTGTACCTCGCAAAGATGTATGATTACAATGCGCCAATAATAATTTTAAAAAAGCTACCTGGCCAAAGCTTATAATGTGTAAAATCAAGCAACAACTGAGCTTAGCAATGCCATTGTATAGATAAAGATCTGAGATGCCAAGGGAAAGACCTACTCAAGATCACACTTGCAGACAGAGGAGACTTGAGACCCCTAGTCAGTGTTCATCCCTGGAAGCCCCACCACAGACCCTGGCAGGTAAATGCCCCCTGGCTCTGACCAAACATCCCAGACCTCCAAGAGCCTGGGCACCAATTCTTAGCTCTAAGTCATCTTGAAGACACCCTCCTAGTAGGTATCAATACCTACAAGGCCAACCTCTATCCAGTGCTGAGTCTTGTACCCAGGCCCCTAGCTCCACGGCAGGCAACGCTCCACACTTGAACACAGGGTTCAGTCCAGGACCATGCCAACCTCACTTCAGGGGATAGGAAGGTCCACATCAGCGCTCCAAATAGGTCCTCACATACTCAGTTCTGAAGCCATTTCAAGAAATAGGAACAGCTGGCATATGGACACAGCACCTAGCGGGGCCTCCAGAGCCGCCCCACACACTGGCCTCACCGGGGCTATGGGCTGGCCGGGACCCAACACACAGCAGTGGAGAGCCCCTGGGGTGTCAACCTTCCTGCTCTTCCCCATAGAACTGTCAGAGCCCACAGTCAGGCGATCCCCTCATTCCTGGAAAAATCACAGCATTTCTCACACCACAACAGATCCACTTCCTTAAAGGGCAAATAAGTAGGCAGCTCTCTGACCCCCTCTCTGTTGCTCATAAACACAGAGAGCTGGGGGGTTTGGTAAACAGAGTGGTAGGAGAGAGGAGACACAGCAGCAAGGCAGAAACAAAGGGAAGCCTGGTGTCGGTATTCTGCAGACAGGGTGCTGGCAGGTGGAGCCACTCTGCACGGCCATTGGGATTCTGTTTGCATAGCCAGCTCCGCATGCTGCCCTGATCCCTGCACCTCCCCAGGCGCCCAGGCCTTGGCACACTTGTCCACACTCTCTGTGCTCTCTCCCTGTGCCTCTGTGCCTTCGTGTCAGGTCAGCCCAGTTCTAGACAGGAGGAGGCATGCCTCCAATTAGCAGAGCAAGCGGATGCTTCTGGCATAGGAAATTAGGTCGGTAGGAGCAAGGGATGACCCCTGATTGTGAGGCTCCTGAATAGCAAACTTTTCATCAGCAGAAGCTCAGCAAACATAGAATGAAGAAAATGTGCCACAAGAGGACAAAACTTCACCATCTTCTCCCAGAGTCCCAGAAATGGACCAGAGGCACTCAGCTTGGGACCTGCAAGTACCACACTGTCAAGGAAAATGAAAAATTACATATGCAAAAGAAATTGTATTTTTCTCTCCTATCAAGAGTGGCTTCTTCTCCTTGAGTTTTCCCTTGAGTTGTCCCATTTCAAGTACAACTTTTTATATATATACCGTGCAATATACAACACAATTTGCAGACACAAAAAGTAGGGTACTGTCGTTGTTTTTTAAATATAACACACTCAGATTTCTCAAAAATTGCCTGTTCACCACCTCCTCTCAACTAAACTCCAATTCGATGTACTTGCTTAACTCCCCCCAAAGAAGGAAGAGGGACTACTCTAAATAATTCTCAAACTTTGCACACAAGGTCTGTCTGGGGAGCCTGTAAAACACTGCAGATTCACAGTGCCTTCCTGTGACAAGATTCAGCACATCGACCTTTGAGCCCAGCAAACCATCATTTCAGCAAATCAGTTCTGGGAGCCACACCTTGGGAAGCTCTGCTCGCACAGTGCCAACCCAGGTAAGAAGACATGTGGAAGTTTATATTCAGAAAACACTTGACTCAGCGCTAATTCTACTTATCCAGTTAAGCACCTGGGTTCTAGGTCCCTCTGTCTGTCCTATCCTGGAACTTGATGTGCATGCTAGAAAAACAATTTGGAGAGCGGCACCTACTGGCTATCTTTTGTACTACAGGCAAGCTCTAATAGACCAGGAGGAGGAGGGAGAGGAGGGGGGGAGGGGGGCATGAGGAGGGGGAGGAGGGGGGGGAGGGGGAGCTTAGCTCTACAAAGAAGTGTTGACAACCACCATTCAGAGCACCTTTAGGTTTACCACAGTCAAGTTCCCTGGAGTGTGTATTACAAATAGGTGTTATTTCTACAGGCCTGGGAGATAGGGTTTCACCTCTATCTTAAGGTGGAACTTTTTTGAGCATGTAAAAGAGACATCCCAAGGCTTCTTGGAGCTTTTCATTTTCTCAGAAAGCAAATCTTGCTGCCCTCTTGGGAAGGTCATTTTCTCAACCACTCCATACAAACAGTGCCCACTAACTCAACAAATATTTACTGGTCATTTTCTCTAGGTAAATCTTGGATGCAGTCTCAACATTTACACTCCAGAAAGCCTGACTAATCAGAGTTGACTACTAGAGAAAGCCTATTTTCCATTCCTTTTCTTCACCCTGCTGCTAAAAGGAGTTTAAGAAGCACCTAGTCTTCGAAGGATTGGAAATCTACTTAGGGAAATGATTCATTTCATATGACACAGAGACCAGGTGGGAGATATATTTCTAGAACCTGCTAGATGAATCTTAATTAAGCAGTATGGAAGAAAATACCTCTCTACAGTGGTCTAGGCAATGCAGAACAATTAACTATGCTTTAAGAAGCTAATAATTCACTACTTTCTTAGCTTAAATGTCTAGAATACTTTATGATTTACAAATTACCAGGATTTGACCCTCACAACTACCATGAGTAGCTAGGTGCCTTATAATATGTAAGGCATAAAATTCTTTTTGGTTTCAGTGGCTTGCAATCTTTTCTGTAGTTAATCCTTTTTGCAAATAAATTCCTCTGTAATTCCCTTACCCCTTCTTTCATTCTCCTGTGTTATCACATCAGCTAGAAACTGAGAGTCCTGCTACTCAGTATGTAGTGTATGAACCTGAAGCATTGGTATCTTCCAGAAGTTGGCCAGAAATATAGAATCCCAGACCCACCTCAGACCTTTTAGTCAGAATCTGCATTTTTTACAGGATCCCCAGGTAATTCATATGCATGCTGCAGTACTGCATGCTAAAAAAATAGAAGTAGTAAAGGGTGTCTGGGTATTTCTTCTTACTACTTTTGCTCTGAACATAATGAGAATGTGTTTCATTTTCATCATTAATTATGAGTTTTTGTAAGTTTTGGATAGATAGCCCATGTCATGTCAAAGCAGAAAACTCTATGTAAACATTAATAACTATGAAGATATTGAAGTCTAAGAAGTTAAATGTCTGCCACAAGACCCTACATACAGCCTTTAAGTCACAGATCAAGCACAAAGGTCCATGCCATTTCTGCCTGGATGGTGAGTGAGTGTCATACTCTATACGATGAACATACTGAACAAGTATGGTGTTCATACTGAACACCCATCAGGGCTAATGGCAATTACTCCATGCCATCAATACATTTCATTTGTTGAATGAATGAATTTCATTGAACTTTGCTTAATGTAAAAGGAATGTTTCTGCATAGCTGAATGAACACTGAGTCTTAGATCCCTGGCTATTTGTAAACCACACGATTCAATGTGCAAGAAGAAATCTCTATTTTAAGGTACTCTGTACTAAATCCTCTCACAAAGAGGAAAAATAGCTTGCTTCATGAAAATGTACTCCCTGAAAGATTTTAATCAACAAGTGTTGATTGGGCACAGCTGTGTGCCTATAACTGTCTTTAGCTCTAATAAGGATTCAGAAGATAGAAGATAGTGGTTCAAATTTAGCGTACACAAGAGTCACCTGGAAGGCTTATTAAACCACAGATTTCTGGTCTAACCCACTCCTATAATTTTCTCATCCAGTAGATTTGGAATGTGGCCAAAATTAGCATTTCTACCAAGTCCCAGGGTGCTGTTAACACTGCTGGTCCAGGGACCCCACTTTGAGAAACACTGGCATAAGATAGCCTTCCTGCATCTAAGACAGAGGACGTATTTCCTACCTGTGCATTACACTCACCTGAAAAGCTTCTTAAAAATACTGATGCCTAGGTCTGTTCCACAATCTCTGGGGGTAGAACCTGACTTCTGGTATTTTTACATGTTCCTCGGGGGTTTCCAATGTGAAACCAGACTTGAGCTCCACTGAGGTTTAGATTGTAGTTGAGAAGCTAAGATAGAAATACAAGAGAACTTCCCCGGGCAATACTCCCAGTGGTGTACTGCAGCCAGCTGGTACCGCTGGAGAAAGCCAAACGCGCACTTTGTTTCCCAATTCTGCGTTCATCGACGTCACATTGTCAGCTTGAAACTGACCACAGTGGAAAGTATTTACACTATAGACATTGGCACATGCTACAAATCAGAGCTCTCCCTGCTCTGCCTAGAGAACTGGTTATTAAACACTGCTAAACAAAAGGCAGAGGTGACAAGTACCAAACAAATGATCAGGCAACAGGTGACAAGGAAGATGAGAAGGAAAAGAAACCCCACTGGACTAGAGTAGACAGGGAGGGCTGCATGGAGGAGGTAGAGCCAGCAATGGACCAAAAGAATGAATTAGATCTATGTAGGAAGAAGCCTGTCTTCCTGCAAGAAACTAGAATGCTGATAGGAGGTGGGACAAACTAGATGCCCGTGGGCACACTGAGGAGACTGAACACATTCAAGGGGAGGATTCTTGGTGTAGAGGGATGTCTCTATGCAAACTTGGTTTCAGAGTATAGAATATGATATAATGTGTCTCCATAGAGAATGCCTGCCCATATACTGGCCAACCTTATCCATCAGGATCATTAATGGACAAAAGCAGGCCACAAGGCAACTGCAGCTTGCTGATAAGATGGGGCCCAACCTTATCAGTGCTTTCCAGGGACTTGACTTTGTACAAGTCAACAGCTTGCAGGCTGCACCTGAGAGTCACCCTGGACCAGCCCGGTTAGACCCCATTTTCTCATTTCAATGATGCCAATCTGTTTGATCCATCCACCTTCTCCCAAAAGCCTTTTGGGGGGAAAATTTGCATCTTCATAATCCTCCCCTAACTCCCCAGGGGAGATGGTGCTGTCAACAACCATTCAGATCTCCTGGATCCTCCGTAAGAAGCAGATGTAGCTCAGCTGTTTGGGGAAACGAGATGCCAGGAAAAAAAAATAATAATAATAATAATAATAAATTTAGGGCTCGAGAGTAGAGAGCAGACAGAAGAGCTTCATCTGTATCTCTCTAAAAGGTCAAAGATAGACCTGCAGAAGCCATTTCTACATACATCCTGTATCAGAACTTTTGGCCTGGATACTTTTTCCTACTGTATCTGGGGAGAGAAGCAGCAAGAAAAAGAAAAATACCCATGAATATTTCATGTGGTGCCTCTGCTGACTTCTTCGTTCCCTGAACACCCATTAAAATGCCACTGTAATAATGTCATTGTTTGCTCGTCATTTCCTACCTGGCTCTTAGGGAGAAAAAAAAAACCAGAAATAAAAATTCCTTGCTCTGATTGGGAGGTCACAGGAAATCATCTACCACTTGTACTGAGGCTTTTGAAGATCAAAGGGCTAAACAATCACATTTCCATTTATTTGGCATCATTCAGGGAGGTAGAATGCCATAGAAGTCCATTTTCCAGATAAATGAAGCTTATCTTGAAGCATTGGATTTGTTTTTGAATTTTAACCATTTCCAATGGAAATTATTCTAGACCGGTACCCACTTCCCTGTTTTCTTAGACAAAACAAATGGAGCCCAGTGTAATCTTTCTCATAGTATTTCAGCACCCTCATTGTAAAGAGCCTGTTTTTTACCATGCTATCATGCACGGCTTCTCAAGCTTATTGTGATGTTTAAGACTGCTTGTCTCTGAATTAATAGCTTTGCAGGGATGAACCTGCTGGATGTTGAGCTCTGTTCTTTTCCCTCTCCCATCTACTTTCTTGTTGTCGTCTGTCTGCCTGTGAATCATGCTCTACTATTGATTCACTACCCTGACTTTTTCCACAATGAAAATTTGTTACTCTAAATTTGCTAGGATCTGAGAAAATTAGCAATCAAAATTATTACAACAGAGAAAACTATTGCAACAAGGAAAGAGTTAACGGGTTCTGAACAAGGGCCAAAGGCAATATCCTCTTTAAAAAAAAAATGAACAAACATTTGACATCTTGTCTTACCATCTCCAAACCCTGTTTGCTTATTCATTGCTTTTTGATGCATCCTAGATAACAGAGTTTTCCCAAGAAGCAATTCTTAAATAAATGAGTATTGTTGCTCAGTGTTGTCTAATTAATATGTGTACATACAAGTATCCGTGGTTTATTCATACAAAATCTTAAGCTCTATGTGCTAGGTGTTGTAGTGACAAAGGTAACAAAATCCTTGCCACAGGAATGTCACTGTCGGGCAGGAAGGCAAGTCCTATGTGACCCCACGTCTGCTAATTACTTTGACCCCCTCCCCCCATTGCCCATTCTCTGTTCTCCAACTACTCCAGCCTGAACACACCAGGACTATTATCTCTCTAGGTTATTGCACTTTGCTCTTCCCTGTATCTGGGATTCTCTTCCAGCAGATCTTTGCATGGCTGACTCCTTCTACTCTTCCAGGTCACAGATCCTTGTCTCTCTGATCTCCTTATCTCCAGCTGCCCCCTCCCAACTTCCTCTCTTGTACATGCCTTTGTTTCTTTACAGAACTCCCATCCTCTGAAGTTATTCTATCCACCAACATGTTCATCATCCTCTTGCTCTGCTGCTGTGCAAGCTCCCCAAACACAGGAGCCTCCTCTGTGCTGGCCAGCACTCCCAATACGCCAGACAGTGCCGGGCAGCAGCAGACACTCTGTGAAACATCTGCTGAACAACCAATCTGCCTATGGAGACTACAACAAGGTAAGTTATGGCAAATGAGAACGGAAAATACTTACCTAAACCTGGGAGTAGAAAAAAATATCCCAAGGGACCAGATTTCAAACCATGACTCTATCACACGGGGGAAAAAAAGGTCGAAGGTGTTCCAAATAAAAGGCAGCATCTAGAAATATGCAATGAAAGTGTGTGTGTGTGTGTGTGTGTGTGTGTGTGTGTGTGTATCCCCTTCAGAAAAATCTCAGCCTAATGATTTAAATATTGTCTATTTCTTCCTCTTTGTGAGAGAATTTCTTGCAGAGTACCTTGAAATACAGATTTCTTCTTGCATAAGGAATTATCTGGTTTACACATATCCAAGGATCCCAGACTTAATGTTCATTCAACTATGCAGAAACACACCTTTTACATTAAACAAAGGACAGTGAAATTTGCTCATTCATTAAGTTCACAGATCCCTGCCCCACGGGAATGGGAATAAGAGAGAGAAGCAAGCCCCTTCTGTCATCTCCCCTCTCCAGGGGATTTTTTGGCCTGGGTAACTCTTAGAGAACTGTCTGAGGCCTGTATCATCTTGCTAAGAGTGTTGGAACACAGCATCACATATTGTGTGACTAAATACAGACATTTATTGTGTCTCTGTTCTGAGGCAGGAAGCCCCACGTCAAGGTGGAAGCAGAGCTGCCCCCTCTGAGGGCTATAATGGAGAATACTGCCATGCCACTTGCCAGTTTCTGATGGTTTGCTGGCAATCTTTGAAGTCCCTTGGCTTGCAGATGATCACCCTGACCTCTGCCTTCACATTCAGATAGCATCCTCCTGGATATGTCTGTCTGCATCCAAATATCCCCTTTTTATAAGGACACCAGTCATGCTGTATCAGGGTCCCACTTTACCTCAGTATGACTTCAGCTTGGCTAATCACATTCGCAATGAACCCATTTCCCAGTAAGGTCACCTTCTGTGGTCCTGGGGGTTAGGACTTGAACATGTGCATTTGAAGGGACATCATTCAAAGCCTAACTCAAGAGACTCAGATCAGAAGCTGCTTTCCTAGCAGGATCTGCTTTTCAGGGTGAAGATATGCATGAGCTCGACTCAAGGCGGATTAGCCCTGTGAGGCCACTAAGTGGGGAGGGATGAAAAGAACAGGCCCCTGAGGGGTAAAAGAGGCCTGGGAGAAGGAGTAGAGGAGGGACCACAATACTCCAGGGCACCCGCAAGCCTGCCTCATCAGCTCAATAGCCCCACAGAGTCTGGGCCCGTCATTTTAAAGGGATGAGACACAGGGCATCCAGTAATCGAGATACCCCAAAGCAGTACATTCAGGAGCCCTGGGCCTTGGAGAGACACTACACAGATGAACAAATAGAGCCCAGTTTCCTTATCTGCAAAGCGAGCAGTCAGACAATGACCCCTGCAGGTCCTTCCCACCCCCAAAATCAATGGTCCTAGGCTGGGTCATGCTTCATACCTGGAAGCTGCTTAATAAACATGTATCAAATGGCTGAATAAAGGGATAAATGAGTGAGCGAGTATCCACAAAGGGTAAGATGCAATCACCCTTGGCATACTTTCTCCCCCTATCTCCATTAAAAAGAGGACCAAGAATGAATCTGAGCTAAAGATCATGGGCCTCAGGAAGTAGATAAAATCAGAGTAACCTCAGAGCCATGGCAACAGAGCTGGGCACACACACCTAGGGCCTAATTAGACCTCGGAATATGTATGCACACAGGTGCTGCCAGAATTTCCCTTGCTTCAAAACACAGATCTCAGACCTTTTCTCCCGAACCAAGTCGTATCTGTTGCTGAGGCTTCTTTAAAAAGGATTCCTCAGCACTGAGGCTCCCAAACAATCTTCTCCAGGAAGCAATTATTTCTGGGGCTGAGAATTCTCCTGTTTCCACGTCCTAGCCTGATGTGAGTTCCTCCTGTAGAGGGCTGAGAAGCCACAGCCAAGAATACAATCAAAGAGAAGGACAACCTGTAATCTTAACTTTTCCTTTGTACTTCAGACAACTGCCATCAGCATCAAGGCAGCAAGGGGGTGGAGGGGCTGCGCATGGAGAATCGAGCACGCACCTGTGCGGTGAGTCTTCTCCCGGAGAAAATGAAAACGCCTCCTTTGAATGCCCGAGTTTAAGCGAAGGATCTCTTCAGAAATGAGAACTCAAAAGACAGAAAAGAAAAGAGAAAGGAATGGAGAGAGAAAGTTCACGCCCCTCCAAAGTGAATTTCAAACCGCCATTGCAAGCAATATCCAGCTAAGAAAAAGCAAGGGAAAAGCCTATTCCCCGGAACAACAAAGCCTCAGCCCTCCAAACAAACAGGAACACAGACGGCAGGCAGCGGCTCTGTGGCTAAAGTACACAGGGGATGGCAAAACTCCCCAGGGCACCTTTAAAGAGCAAAGGCGGCCTGAGAGTGTGGCCTTCAGGAGCCAGCTGTGCTGCTGGCCCGCCTAGTGTGTAAAGGACAAGCATCCCCAGCTCTGCATCCGAGAGCTTTGCATATGAGATAAAAAATCAGCCCACAATGAGGCTACCGATACACTGAGGACAAGAGCTAATGGCAATTATTTAGTTTTAATAACTGGGTAATTGCTGACCAGACCGGCAGAAGTCAAAAGGTCAATGCCTTTGCTTTGCCAAGAAAACCAAGGGTTAGGTGTTAACTGCATAAAATTAAGTGGGCTGCTGCCCTGGTCACTTCTAATTGGGCTGTGCTGCAACATGACATGGGGACAGACCATTTGGGTCAGGGGGGCCTCTGGCAGACCCACCTGGACAGAGCAGGAATAAACTTTTGTGAGCTATAATTGGCTTTAAAAAAGAAACTTAACTTGGACAATAGCAGCTGTTCAATGCTAGAGTGGGTCAGGAGTCCCAGGGTAACAGTTGATTTTATACATGGACAAGGACCTTTCAGCTTCACCAGAAGCCAAGAGATTATCTCAGGGGGTCTTGAAAGCAGGTGGAACTGTTAGAAAGTCAAGTCCTTAGCATTCAGTCCTAGAAAATACTGACCCAAAAGTCAAGACAGTTTCTTCATGCACCAGTACAGAGCATGGACATCCAGGATCCTGGCCAATGTGTTGCCCACAGCTCAGAAGGAAGGTAATTAAGCTCAAAAAGGGATCTGTCACCCTGACCACTGTCCAAGGGTTGGTGCCACGTGAGAGCCACTCTGATTGCACAAGCACCCTCCATTCTACATGCTAACTCCAGCCTCCTTCCCTTTGCTCTGGCCTTTCTCACTCCTAGGATGCTCTCTCCTCTCCTGTTCAAATCCTGCCTGGCCCCTTCCAAGCTCCGCCTTGCCCCTACCACCCTTACTCTACCAAGAAATGCTGTTCATGAAGAAGGTGCTGAATGGGCATTTCCTACCCTTCACAGTTACTGATGCTGTTGAGCTCTGAGTTCTCCATCAATTTCAAGCTCAAAGGATCCTTATAGATCACCCCGTACAACTTTACAGATAAAAATAAACCAAGGCCTAGGCGGGGTACATGGACTAGTCAGACATTCTTTTATTTCTCCTGCATGGATGGAAATCATATATATATGTAATGTACTATATGCTTCTAAAATACAGAGCTGCTATAAGATCCTATTTGTTGGTCTTTTATATACCACCAGAGTACTTAACATAGAAGTAGACAGAAGTATCCACAGTAAATATCTGTCCATTAGTTCTCCAGCATTAGTCCCTTTCTTCTGTGGTCCACTGATGATCTAACTCTAATAATAGTACTACAGAGCTCAGAGTGACCTCAACTTCCTCTAACCACACTGATGATGGGCCACATAATAACCTAATAATTTTATAGAACAGCAAACCACTTTGGTAGATGTCAGACATTTAACAGGCTGCAAGAAAAGGGAGCAAGAGCTGATTGCTCATTCCTTAATCCAGATATATCACCATTCTGTCTGTACACACTAATTGGGTGCACATTATTTACCATACCAGCTTTGTGTACATATGGTACTTGAAAGTAAAAAAAAAAATTGAAAAATAAAAAGACACAGTCCTTTCTTTTAATAAGGAAGACAGGCAGGAATACAGGTCATTATGATTCTGTATGACAAGTGTGATAACAGAGAAAAGGCAAAAAGGACAATTCTAGATCATCAAACTAAACTCCATATCTCTCTTGATTCACCAACATGTTCTCCATGAACACAACATGGCAACTTGGTTATTTGCCAAAGCCACGGCATAGCTCTGCTCCTGGGATTTCACTCAAGCCATTCTCTCCACCTGGAATGTCCTCACTCTTGTGTAAATCTAACCATCTTTGAAAGTCCAGTTAATTCGTTAGGATTAGTCTTTTCATCAAGGCTCTCCTTAACTACTTCGCCAGTTTCTTTCTGCAACACTTCCTTGGTCTCTTATAATATTTCTTGTTCAATTCTTATGTAGTCTCAACTCTCATACCATCTTATTATTACTGATTTAAGTCTTCAATTCCTGAATGGTGAGTCTAAGTTGTCTTCCACAGAAAAATCGTATATGGACAAATCTCAGGTATATAGTCAGTGATCAGCTCTAATTGCCTGCAGAATGAGTGTATGAGTGAAGGAATGTGTCCTATTAATCACCATGTTTCCACTGTTGGCCGATAACTCCATACAAATCCATCCTCCATCCACTTTTCCTCCCTGTATACACTCACACTCACACAGACACATAACTTTATTTTCAGTCAACTAGAATGAGTTCGCCTGGAACGCAATAGTCACAGATCCCTCCTAAGATTAACCAGGTTATTTCAATAGCACCTTTTCTAATTAAATTTTTTTCTTTGGCACCCTGCTCCAACCCACCTTGACTCCATCTGGATTATTTTAGTGCTTGGAGGAAAGGAGAAAACAAGTAAATGAGCTGGCAAGGATGTGGTGTAATTCTGTGGTTCAAATTGCCATCCTCTAATGAGTGGAATAAATCCTGATTGATGCTAATAAACAAGGTACCAATATATGAGCACAAGGTTCAGGGCCCAGCTTCATAGGGCCCCAGCAGGGACTGATTTTCATAATCAGTTTTCATTTCCCTATATGCATCCCAACTTACAAACAGGCTGGATGGGAATCATTTCCTAAGTGAATTCCCATACCCTAGAACATAAAGAAAGGCCCTAAGTCCAAATATTGCTCTCAACTGCAAAGCTCAAGGAAGCTTATCTGTCTTGCAATGTCTTTCTTGACTTCTCCCAAAACCAGAAATGCCAGAGGATACAGTTCTCCACCTTCCACCACCTCCACTATTTTGGACTTTGACTCTAATATCTCCTAAAAGGGCAAAACTCTTGCCCTGTACAGAGTTAGAGTTTTTCTTTGTTGTTTGTTGTTGTTGTTTGTTTTGTTTTGTTTTGTTTTGTGGTACTGGGGATTGAACTCAGGGGCATTTTTCCTCTGAGCTATACCCCCAGCCCTATTTTTTATTCTTTATTTTGAAACAGGGTCTCACTAAGTTGTGGAGGGTTTCACTAGGTAGCTGAGGCTGGCCATGAACCAGGATCCTCCAGTCTCAGCCTCCCAAATGCTGGGATTACAACAGGTTTATAATTTAAGGCAAGCAATAAACAAAGGAGCCTATGCCCAAACTTGGACACACAGTCAAATCAACTGGTGCTCTGTCTAGCAGCAGCAAAGATCTGATTCACTTTACGATGATGTTAAGGATTGGATCTGGACTGTCCCACAAAAGCTCATGTGTTGAAAGCATGTTCCCCAATACAGCAAAGTTCAAGGATGGAGCATAGCTAGAGAAGGTGGGTCTTTGAGGGCATGATCTTTGAGGACTACGTATACATCTGTCCCTAGCCCCTTAACATCTCCAGCTGCCATGAGCTCCGTAGCTTACTTCCACTACTCCTTGATGCTTCTGCCTTGAAGCCAGTCAACCATGGACTGACCACTGAAACCATGAATCAAAATAAACTTTTCCTCCTTGAAGTTGTTCTTGTCAGGGATTTTGGTCACAGTAGTAACTCTTAGGTCAGAGGGTGCACGGGGCCCGGTGGGTTTCACAAGCACAGCTGCACCATAATAGTGCAGGTCCATCTGACCCAGTCTAAAGAGCAGTTACCAAAAATAAGAAAATAGTCACAAGGGGGAACAGTCCAGCTCTGACTAGAAAGGTCAGCCCCCACCATGAGTGAGCAACCAAGTTCATCTCTTCCTGGGATCGGGCACTATCCCCTCCCCTGCTCTCCCTGACCCCCTCCCCTGCTCTGCCTGGTATAAAAAATTTTTGCTTCCCCTTAATGCTGCTGCTCTTCTTTGTGAGAAAGTTCAGCAACTTCCCTTTAATAAACCTTCTCTGATTGGACCGAAGTCTTTTGTCTCTTGGTTTGTGCCAATCCCCCTACAACAACAACAACAAAGTTGCTCACAAATAGAGTCCCTGAACTCTTACTTCCCAGATGGCCTAGCTCAGTCCACAGCCCACTAAGTCATACTAGGTCTACTAAATTAAGATATTTCATCAGGATTTAAGTATGATTTACTCACTTAGTATACACAAATCCTCAGTTAGAAAAGAATGCATTTAAGATTTCTGAAAATATGGTCACCAGAACAATAGCAAAGAATTCTATGGCTATAGGTCAGCCTTGGACGTTGTGGTCACTGATCTCTGAAGAATGCCACAATAACTGCTTCATTCATAACATGGTACCACAATAAAATCCCCAAGGACAATGGCATGCTAGAAAATAAGAACATAGAAGAAGTCCTTCGAAAAGTCCAAAGCAATGAAAGTTGCTGGGTTACATTTTAAAACCAGTTTTGAAGGGAACAGAGGAGAAACCACTAAAAATTCACATATCAGAGCCAGTCATAGTGGTGCACGCTTGTAATCCCAGTACTTGGGGGGCTGGGACTGGAGAATCTGAGTTTGTGACCAGCTTCAGCTACTTAGTGAGGCACTCTGCAACTTAGGGAGACCCTGTTTCAAAGTAAAGAATAAAAAATAGGGCTGGAAGTGTAGCTCAGAGGTAGAATGCCCCTGGTCTCAATCCTCAGTACCAAAAAAAAAAAAAATCACATATCAGAATCATATTTATACTTCTATTATTAAGGTTAATCATTCTTATAGAGTATTAGGAAATGGGCCCTTGATTGAAAGCTAAGTATTGCTAACAGTAAACACTTGCGTCCTTTCCATTCTTTCTTTTCTCACACATTCTGTATTCAGCTCATCTTTCAGAAGCCAGCCTTAATGGAAACTTTCATGCAAGGCTTCAGTGTATAAGTTCTACTCTTGACATAACCTGGCCCAATCACTCTACATGAATGTAGATCACTTTTCTTTTTATATTTCTTGGCAAGAAAAATTGCTGGTAAATGTCATTTAACCTTTCTCAAACATTGAAGGTGGCCTTGGTTCCATCCATCATATGGATTCCTCATTCTTAATTTAAAAAATTAGAAAGTGCCCTAAACCTTTTTCTGTGGGAAAGACCCAAGCAAATCTTATTAGGATAGATTCCCCATGGTTGTCCAAAGTCAATGCCAGATTCTTAAAAGATACCTAGCCAGGTATGACATTTAATTAAAAGAAGTTCAGTCGATAGAGTGGACATACTTCTGCTTGAGTGGTTAATTGCTAGAAAGAGTTTTATAAATCATTTTTGAAAGCCAAAGTCCCAAAACCCATGAAGAATTTTTATTGTTTTTGTTTTGGGTTTTTTATTTCTCTCTTTTTTTTTTTTTTCAAACTCCTCACTGAATTCCACTGGCAAACTCTTCCCAAGGTTGTTGAATAACACAAGACAAATAGCTTTCTACAGGCATTCAGCATATATAGAAAATATTTTAAAATCTCTTTCAAGTCCACAGCAACTAACATTCACTTCAGTATTACTTCCTCAAATGTCTCTGTGATCTTTTATTTTTAACATGAAATATTCAAATGAAAGTAATTAATTCCATTTAAAGGAATCAAGTGCTGATGAGAGGAAGTTATATTTCAATCACCATGCAGATATAACAACAATCACAATGGAACATACCTAATATCTGTTAAGATCTTATTCTTGAAGAAGTGGAAGAGGGAAGCTAAATGAATCTGTGATCAGCCCACACTGAAACTGTGAAGTGATTTAAATGTGCCCTTGAAGTCCTTCCACTTTTCTTTAAAGGAGGCTTTCCTACCAGAGGAATTCCTCCACATGCAGTTTGTCAATGGCAGGAATTTTCCTCAGCTTTGCAATCCAAACACTGGCCCGCTCCCCAAAGATGATCTTTCTTTTTCTTTAACACCAAAAATGTCTTAACACTCTGGGCTTAGCTAGAGCTTTTGGAGGAAATTTAGCAGAAAAATCTAATCCTGCTAGAGTTAAGTCATGGTTTGATATGTGTCCTGTGTGCGTTAGCATCTACATTTTTCTGAGAGAAGCTGAGGACTTAACTAGATCGAATAAAAACTAGATGATGAAATCCCAATCACTGTTGAAGTCATCCTGGGAGAGTATCTCTGGGGAGGAGCCACCACCATTTCCCTCCTCATGTCATACCATTTAGGTGGGCAGACACACAATTATAAGTGCACCTTTCCTAAGATGAAATTATTGTTGCCTATTCATCATATAATATCATGAATGAGAGGGGTACTGATCCTAGCCTCTCATTACACAGTTTAAAAAGCTAAAGACCTTACCTGGACGTGGTGGCGCACGCTTGCAATCCCAGCATTTGGGAGGCTGAGACCAAAGGATCCGGGTTTGTAGCCAGCCTTAGCTACCTAATGAGGCACTCCACAACTTAGTGAGACCCTGTTTCAAAATAAAGAATAAAAAATAGGGCTGGGGGTGTAGCTCAGAGGTAGAATGCCCCTGAGTTCAATCCTCAGTACCGCAAAAAAAAAAAAAAAAAAAAAGAAGAAGCACAGTCATTTAATGATCTTCCCCAGATCCCCAGAAAACTATAGCCACCTCTCGTTCACTCATTGTACTTTGCAAGGGTTTTGAAGAAATAAACCTCCGCTAGACCTTTCTACATCTATTTTTCTCTTATATTCAGTTGATTGCCCAGTTTTGTTTCACCTGGACAATAGCAATTGCCTCCTAGCTACCATATTCCCTGATTCTAGGCTAACATATCTCTTGTAGGACAGTGAGAACCCCTGTCACTCATCTGCTCAAAATGTTGAGTCCCCTCCTCCATGGCAGGATACACCAGTAAATGATAGGAATATCATTTGAGAGCCGTCTTATGTGATCCTTTAATCTAGAAAGTTCAATATCCATAGAATACTCATAATCAGGCACTCCTATTAGGAGTCTACTCTTTATTTTACTGTCAATTCTGTCTCCCTGTGGCTGCTCCACCTTAGCATTACTCCTGTAACTTTATACCATAGTAAACAATCTGAAAACCTTTTGGACTTGACACCCCTTCCTGTATCTACAGTCTGCCATCATGTCCTTTCTTTGCCTTTTCTTTCTTGATCATCCAACTTCTCTCTTGCATATCTTCCACTATGAATCCACCAAAGCAGAAAAGCATAAAATGATTACAAATTAAAATATTATAATTAATATCTAAAACTAAAAAGTGCAGAAAAAGTATCCCCATTTTCATTCAAGAACACACATCTACTAACAGAATAAGATTTCATGAGCTTTTTGGCCTACATCACAGAGTTGACTTATAGTGAACCTTGAGTTTACTGTTTCCCAAGTCTTTTAATATTATTTTACGCATGCTCTTAATTTTCTGAAACATCTCCCTCATCCTATTTTGTGCAGTTTAATTTTGGGATTTGTAGAACTTTACATTTATCCCTGCTACATTTTGTTCTGTTAGACTTGGCCCAGATCTCTAGTCTATAAATATCATTTTATATCCTGTTTCTATCTTAGTATTCAATGTCCCTCCTGTGTTTGTATTATTTGCACACTGGATGAATTCACCATCAGTTTCTCCCGAATGTGAGGGAAGCAATGCTTGCATCTCTTAGGTAGAACAGCACCTTCAAGTAAGCTGCTGGGAGGCTATCTCCAGGTTAACTTTTGGCCACTGGTCAGTATCTTTGAGTATGATTATGTGACCACTTATTAATTCATCCAGTTTTCCTTAAATATAAATTTTATTGAGCACAAAGATACTACCAAGAAGTTATTCACATATGTTGCTGAGGTCCTCTCTGCTGCCTCATCTAATAGACTTGTGACCCTCATAAAAGCAGCAAAATCAAAGTTACCATGAATCACCTGCACTACCCCCTCACTGCATCTCAACGATCATCACCTTGCCTCATTATTTTAATATCCTCTTCTAAAATCTTGCCCAGTTATTTTCAATGCCACTGTTCCAGCTTCATGACAGCCATCATCAGTCTATTTCAATCTTAGAGTTCCTCAGAGTCCTGAACTCATCTCCTAGGTAATGTCTTTCAGAGCCCCAGCATACCAGAATTTACTTAGATCAACAAGATATTCCATCAAAGTCCCTTCACACACTTTCTGTGGCTTTCCTCATTTATCCATGTTCATTTACACATGTTCATTCCATCCTGTTGAGCCTGAAGATCATTTGTCTTGACACAGAAGACAAGATGAGAGAGAGAGAGAGAGAACTGAGGTGCCCTGCCTCCCTGCCATCCATTACTCTAAAGGAGCTCATTCCAAATTTTATGAAAATCTCATTTTTGTCCTTGGGGTTATTTATTGACCATTTGTATTTCTTCTTTTATGAAAGGCCTATTTAGTTCATTTGTCCATCTTTCGATTGTGTTACTTGATTTTTGTACAGTGAGTTTCTTGAGTTCTTTGTATATTTTAGATATTAAACCTCTGTCGAAGAAGTAGCTGGCAAAGGTCTCTCCCATTGGTTTGGCTCTCTATTAAGATTCTTGATAATTTTTTTCACTGCACAGAAGCTCTTCAGTTTAATGTAATCCCATATATTAATCATCATTTTAATTTCTTGTGCCTTTCGGAGTCTTAGTGAAAAATAACTGGAAAATCTTTTAAAATGTTGCTTTCCAAACTATTTTCTTTTAGGTCAGTGCCATCCACTGGCACACAGTATACTCCACTTCCTTTTGCATACATTCTCAAAAATATTTCTTAAAGTATTGTCTGATACTCATCAAGAAAAATAAAGTTATATAGTCACTCAATAGTTTATTTTTTATCATTTGTTGATTTTTTAAGAACAGCATTCATTTTCATTGTTTTGCAAGGGATCCATAACTAGACAGTGCAAGCTTAAGAAATACCAATGTGGTTATGGCTTTAGAAAATCAAAATCTTTCCATGAAGAAATAAATAAA
Organism: Graphiurus murinus; assembly: GCA_004027655.1. Lineage (NCBI taxonomy): Eukaryota > Metazoa > Chordata > Mammalia > Rodentia > Gliridae > Graphiurus > Graphiurus murinus. The sequence continues at coordinate 121,811 of PVLC010000359.1, read as the reverse complement.
ATGAAAAACATTAAATATATGAAAAATAAGCAAAATAATTTACCAAAATATATTAAAAGTCAAGGCTAGCATACTATAGCAGTGAGAAGGGCTGGTTTTAGAGATAGCAAAGTTGAGTTTAAATTTAAATTGAATTTTTTTCATTCAAATCTCTGTTCAGTTTGTACTAGTTGGGACTAATCTTGAAATAGTTACCTCCTCTTTCCAAGCCCATCTCCCTCATTGGAGAGAGATGGACAATTCTGGTGCCTACGGTGGGGGAGAACTCAATGAGGAAGTAATGAATTTGCACAGTTATTGACATATAATAAGTGCCCACTAAAATCAGCAGTATTTCATATGCTTCTCTTCAAAATACATACTTAACATTGAACACTTAAGCCAAAAAAAATGGCCTAATTTCCAAGCAGCATGAAATATGAAGATATAAATATTTTAGGAAAAAAGGAACTAAGGAAACAGCTGATACAGGAGTCACAATCATATTCAAATTGATAAATTCATGCTTCAGTCTGATTCTGGCTTTGCAGTATATAATCGGCTAAAGTCAATGAGATCACTTCTTTGTAACTGTTATACATACATACACACCCTTCAAATTGCACAAATCAAGGTGCATGGTAGGTGCTCAGCAGTAATGCCTGACTAAGCAATGATGTCCTCAGGGTTGAAAAACAAAAAGTAAATTCACAACTCTCCAGGATATACAAAGACTAAGTGCAGTATATGCACAGCATGTTATGCCAAGGTCCCCAGCCCCCACGGCTACAGTTATGCTCCATGACCCTACTCCTTTGTCCACAGTATATTGGTTTAATGGCGAACCAAACCTGGAAAACTAGCTTCTCTCTTCTGAAAATCTGTTAGGAATCTGGTTCCAATATGGGCGAAGATCTGCCTCTGAGGCCTGGATTTTCTCTGGTTCCTATCATTTCGAGACCCATTGATTTCATAAAATCTCTATAATATCTTTGCAATAAATTTCCTTTTCTTGCTTAAGTGAATTCCAGCTTGTTTCTGTTGTTTTTAATTTAATAAAAAAAAAAAAAAAGAAACTGAATACACTGAGAAAACTGAAAAGAACACTGATCCCATCAGCCTAATCCTGATCTTGGCTACACATGCTTTGTCTGATACAAACTCAAACAAGATCTAATCGTTTTTTATTTGTTAGAACAAACTGGATGGAACTCAGTAAAGTTCTTTAATAAAAAAAAAATTATCAAATCATTTCATCAAAATATATCATTAGGATCTATAAGACAGAATGATCTTTAGAATCAGACCACATGCAACTGGAGGAACGCCAGCATTTGCTGAGAGAGAGATTTTTTTGAGAAGATTAATCAAGACTTTATCCAAATGAGAGTCCATATTGGTTAAGTGCTACATGCTAGTTACTGATCTGAAGGCCTTTATGAGCGTTAACTCTGTTGATCCTCGCCAAGTAATGTTGTACTACTATCACAGAGGTTGAGAGATGAGGTTTCATGGCCAGCACATGGCAGATCCAGGCTTGCAACCAGTGTATTCACCACGTGCAGCTCGGGCCCCAGCCAGCTTACTGTGCCCCTCCCACTGCTAGCACAGCCCATGTGGAAGTGCAAAGGCTGAGAGGGGAAACTGTCCTGCAGGAGTTGTTTTGCACTTTCCAGGTGTACTTTCCACTTCCTGCAAAGGATATTTGCTGAAGCATCCTCCATACCAGGAACTGTCTAGAAGCTGAGAAGAGTCGAAGTGGAGCCTCTCTTACAGAATATAAATCCCCAGGGAGTGTGGCACAGCCTCTTGAACCAAGCAGACTGAACAGTCTTCAAGGCTCAACCTACACAGCACATATGGGAAGCATTTCTCGCCTCCCTACAATCTACAGGTTATCTTAGAATCCTTTGCTGGCATCCAGGACCCATGCATCCATCGTGGGTTATGAGTTTCGCAGTGTGCTGCAAGTTTCTGTATGTCTCCTCTATAAATATAAGGTATCTATCTGTGTGTATGACTAGACTGTTAAACTATCTCACTAGAGCTGAGGAACATTCCCAACATAGGAAGATGGCTTAACAAGTGTGTGCTGAATGAATGTGTGTGTGTGTGTGTGTGTGTGTGTGTGTGTTTAACTGGGTATTGAACCCAAGGACCCATCAGCCCTATTTTATTTTTTATTTAAAACAAGGTCTCACTAAGTTGCTGAGGCTGGCCTCAAACCTGTGATTTTTCTGTCTCAGTCCCCCCAAATACTGGGATTATACATCTGCGCCACCAAGCCCAGGTTGAATGGACTCTTCAATATGACTCATTCCCACTTCAGAAGCCCATGCTTTGAGATCGTAAGTCATAGCAGAGCGAACCCTTTGAGCAGCTGGATCACTAGCACTCTTGTCCTGTTTTTACTCATCTGGAGGAAGCCAGTTGGATGAGAGTTTCAGACTGAGCCATGGGACAATGGAGCAAAGTACGCTGGGAATCACGCTCAGGGCACGGGGTCATTAGTTTAGACCTTCAATCTCTTAGGAGAAAGTGTGTCACTCGTAGAGGGCAAGTATGGATTTGAATTTACACAAATTTAGAGATGAATCCCTACTCTCCACCATTTGTGTGACTTGAAGCAAATAAACTTTTCTAATCTAGGGTCTTCTTATTTTACTACTTGCTTCAGAGTCATCCTCAAGATTAAACAAGGACTGCAAGGATGCAGGTGCCAGGACATAGCAAACATCAACAAATATAAATATCCCACCCCTTGGCTAATGCAGCATGTGTCTTTTAAAAGTATATATTGATCCATACAGCATGGATACAACCTTAATGTCCATTGATGGATGAACAGAGAAAGAAAACGTGTTATTGCATACAATGAGCATTAAAAAAGGAAATCCTGCCATCTGTGACAACATGGATGAACCTGGAGGACATTATACTGAGTGCAATAAGCCAGGAAAAAGAAAAATAAATAATTATATGACCTCACTTATATGATGAATAAAAAACAGTCAGATTCACAGGAACAGAGAGTAGAATATTGGTTGCCAGAGACTGGGATAAGGGGAAACAGGGAGGAATCAGTCAAAGGGGACTGATTCAGTTAGACAAGATGAGTAAGTCCTAGAGATCTACTGTTCAGCATGTGTCTATGGTCAACAATACTGTATCACATACTTAAAATCCCTTAAGAGGATAGATCTTACATTAAATATTTTTAACATGAAATGATAGTAAATAAAGAGGGTAGGCGAGAACTTTTTTGGGTAATGAATAGATCTTTTGCATAGACTGTGGCAATGGTTTCATGGGTATATACTTATTGCCAAACTTTTCATTAAATATTTAACATACATTAAATGTGTACAGCTTTTTTTTGCATGTCAATAATCCCTCAATTAAGTCATTTCTTTAAAAGTACATGCTGATCCTTTTTAGGTATCTTGGAGTCTACCTTTCCACCTCTTCCATTTTTATCTTCTGAGTTGGTAAGCTTTTTAATGTAGGTGTGATAGCAGAGAACAGCTGTGAGATGCAAATAATTAAGAAAGGAAAGCCACATCGTTAATTGAGGATGATAGTCTCATTAACTCAGTTTTCTGTGGAATCTTGTGTGGGAACCCCCTCCAAACCTCCCAATTCACAAAGACCCAAGGCTCGCAGCCACGTGTACCATGCAAATGGAACAGCGCTCCTCAAACCTCGACTAATTTTATGTTTAACTTTTTTAAACAAACCGTAACAAATACTAAGTGTAGCTAATCATTCCCTGATTCCTTTGGTATTCATTGTAATAGCACTAATTACGATAAACACATTTGGAATTAATGTGCATGTCTTATGCATATATCAATTCCGTTCTAATTTGCCATTGATTAACGCCGGGGAAGTGAACAACAGAGTCTGGGATTTTAATACACCGTTCACGTCTCGGGCAGCACGGCTTAAAATGGGTCCTGGGCCTGAGACACCAAACCAGCAACCTGCAGAGACAAAAGGCGAGAGGGAAACTGGTGGGAGACTCGGCTTGTCCTTCACCTCTCAGTGTTCAGGATGCATTCTGAGAGTGATCGCAGAGCCCAGATTCTGCAAACCCAGGGTTTATGTGGGAGAAGAATGAGGTTTGGGGGTTAAAAGCATGGGCTTTGAATCTGACCTGATTTCAAATCCTAGCTCTCCGTTTTATTCATTCTGTTGTTTCAGGCATGTTACTCAATGACTCTAACCTTCAGATCCTTCATCTGTAACTGTGGAGACAATCATATGTTCTCATGGGATCATTGTGAGAATTATAAAAGAGAAAGCAAACACTTCACTGCGCCCGACATATGGCTTGTGCTTTAATTTAAGAAATGGCATAATTGTAATTAATAATAATCACCACTATTACAATAAAAAGATTGCTATCACAAGCTAGAAATCTCATTCAACAGGATGCACTGGTATAAATGTCACCCAAGCAGGCCCGGTATGAGAAAGGAACCAAGAATGGGGGAGGGGAAGGGAAGCTGAACAAAGGGATCTTCTGACCTTCTATTCGTTTTCAGTATTTATTTTTGGTGGTGATGACTGGGTTTTTTTTTATTTCGTTTTGTTTTGTTTGTTTTTGTTTTTTTGTTGTTGTTGTTTGTGTTGGAAGCTAATATCAGGGCATTCCACCCCCAGCCCTATTTTACTTATTCTTTTTTTTTTTTTTATTTTGAAACAAGGTCTTGCTAAGGTACTGAGACTAGTCTCAAACCTACCATCCTCCTGTCTGAACCTCCCAAGTACTGTTATTACAGATATATGCCACCACGCCAGGCATGTGACTTTTTTTTTAAGAGGTTGTTTCAGAGGGCTGGGTTTAGAGAGCAAAGTGATGATGCGAAAGAAAAGCTCTGGAATAAGAAGGTGGCGCCATCACTTCCTGCCAGCCACCCCTGGTGGGCCAACAAAGTTTTATGAGTTGATTTGTTCACTTACACTATGGAGGTGATAACACCCACCTCATAGGATTGTGGAGATCAAATGAAATGAGGTGATTAAATGTGTTGTACGAGAGGATTGTCAGAGTTTATTATTTTTATCAGAACTAATTATCAACATCATTAATGAATGAAGATTTAGGGAAGCCTATTCTCCAATCTTCTTTATTGCAGCCATAGCCTTCTGATGCCTGGATAAAAGAATGCTTTTAATTTTCCTATTCCTAGCCTCACTTCCAAGTTCACAATCCCTTGAAGAATTCAGGCCACAGGCTGTCCTGAGAGTGGATCAGTAAAACTGAGAAAGTAACTTATTGGACACAATTCAAGAGGCCCCAGCAACTTACCTTCCTCATCCCAATTACCCATCAGGTCCAGAGACCCCGAGCAGCATATGAATGCATCTCGTGGCACATCTTCCACCTTGCCTTCTACTACACCATGTGAGCACTGAACTTGGCCTCCCACACCAGACTATAAGAGCCTGGAGTGCAATGTCAACTTTTTTTTATCGAACTGGGGATTGAATCCAGGGGCATTCTACCTCTAAGCTACATCCCTAGTCCTATTTTTCATTCTTTATTTGGAAACAGGGTCTCACTAAGTTGTAGAGTGACTCACTAAGTAGCTGAGGCTGGCCATAAACCTGCAATCCTCCTGTCTCAGCCTCCCAAGTACTGGGATTACAAACATGCACCACCACGTCCGACTTGAAAGTCGATTTAAACAAAGAAGACTTTTGCATTTCCAGCATCAGTTATTGGCATATACCATAGTGGATGCTTACTACATGTTTTCTGAATGATTGATAGTGGTTTGCAGCAGCATCAGTGAGTTTTCTAAGACATGAAAAACTAGATGTAATTTCATCCCTTTATGACAAGAATGGTCAGGTGGCTCTGGTTTATAGATGCAGACACAAAGAAATAAGAGACTAGGTGCTTACAGGAAGATGCAGAAACTCTGACACTCAGCACATCCCTGAGAAGCACTAGGCTTTATAGAGCCCCAAGATCCTGCTCTAATCCTAACTCTTTGCATGTACCATTTAATCTCTGAGTCCAGTTTCATCCTCAATAAATGAATGACAGTATAGGTTCTACCTACCTCGTGGTGCTATCGTGAAATCTTAAAAAGATAATGCATGTAAAAATTCTTTCCTTTGTGCATATATACCACTGAGGGGATTTAGAGAGTTTATTAATATTTATTTATATGTAAGCTTCTTACACACAGGGTATTCCTAGAACACGAAGTAAGAAAAAATAAGGAGTCCTTCTTTGTGGCCAGGCTTCTGGAGTTGCAGCCCTAAGGCAATGGTAGGAAAGGAGCTCCCTCTCATCCAGGAGACTTAGTGCCTCTGGTCCTTGAGCCTATCATACCTCTCTCTGCACTTACCAAGCTACACATCCTATATCTTCCTGGATCCATAGCCCAAAGAGCTTTGTCCTTAAGTGTAGTGTACATGTATGTGTAATGGCACCTCAACCAGCCCCAAATGCTGATATCTGAGGACCCAGGCCCTCCTGCCCCAGGGCTGCATCACTATATTGTAGACAAGATGAGCCAACTTGGGCCTGCAGCAAAATGAGTCAGATTCTTGGGATCATGTTACCATTCTCCACTGCACAGTGAATATAGTCACTACCTGTAGGCCCCAACAATGTCAGAATAAACTGAACATTAATTTTTCCTGACTCCTTATACTCTCCAATTGGGAGCAGGGGTCCTGATCACACTTCTCAAGAGTCCCACCTTCTGCACTGCCTTTCTGACATCCACTCAGCACACCGCTGAGGTTATAATGTCACCCAGCACTACATGAATTACAACTGCAAGTGTGCACATCTTTTCTGCTAAGGAGATGAGCGAAAACAATTTTCCAGGTAATTTTTCGAAATGACAGTTTCAGCCCTTCTGCATGTACTGCTATTCAGGGCAACAAAGAGCTCCTCCCCTCTCAGGTGTAAATCTGAGACATTCACCCCAACCTGGTAATAACAAGGTAGGACCTTTCCTCCCTCTGTCCCCTATTGGCATGAAATCAGAGAAAGTCTACAAATCTGTATAACATAGTACCCCCAAATGTCCAAATTCAACCTAATAAAAACACTCATTTCAAAAACAGGAAGTGCCAGTGATACAGCATTTTCCTAATGTGCCCAAGGCTTTGGGTTCAATCTCTAGCACTGCAAATAAAAAATAATAACAATAACAAGGAAAAATCTCATCTAGAAAGAGGAAAGACAAGACATGCCAACACTAAAATGACACAGATGTTGGAATTATCTGACAAGGAGTTTAAAGTAACTATCATAAAAATGCCACAGTGAGCAATTATGGATACACTTGAAACATGTGGGGAAAAAATAGAAAGTCTCAGGAAAGGAATGAGATATATAAAAAAAGAACCAGATGGCAATTGTAGAACCTAGAAATACAAAAACCAAAATTAAAAACTCAAAGGCTGGGCCACACAACTGTCTGGAGAGGAAAGAGGAAAGAAAAGTGAACTTGAAGATGGAAAAACCAAAATTATTTTTCTGAAAAAGAAAATTGACTGAAAAAACTAATCAGAGCATCAGAAACCTGTAGAAATATTCAAAGATCTAAAAATCATCTAGGTGTCCTAGAGAAGAGAAGTAAAAAGATGGAGCTAAGAAATAAAGAATGACATTTTCCAAAATTTGACAAATGACACAAACCTAAAAATTTAAGATTGGAAGTCCCATACAGATAAATCCAAAGAAATCCACACCAAGACATAAGCCAATCAAACTTCTGAAAGAAAAAGACAAAATCATGAAAGGTGAAAAAGAGAAATATTGCTTTACAATTTGAATGACACTGAATTTTTCCTCTGAAATCAGGGAGACCAGAAATAAGACCCAAGAACATTTTTCAAGTACTGAAAGAATGGCCAACAAAGAATTTTATACCCAGCAAAGATATCCTTCAATGAAAGGATAAATCAAAACATTCTCAAATGAAAGAAAACTTGTCACCAGAAGGCTTGTCCTAAAAGATTAAAGGAAGCTCTTGAAACAAAAAGAAAATGACCAAAGAAGGAACCTTGGAAAATAGAACTCCAGTACGGGGCACAAGAGAAAAGAGACTCAATTGATGTTTCTTAGCCAATAAATCAGAAATTCAGGACACAGTCAGTGAATATAAGGATCAATACAAGTATCCTACTATCCCCACAAAGTATGCTCTTTTCCCCCATGCAGCAGGTGCTCATCTTTTCAGGAAGTACTCTACAAGAGCTGTGGCTCCACCCACTTGGTTTCAGAAATCATGTTAAATGACGGGCACATTTGGTCACTTGTGTTTTCTCTCCTCAGATCTGAAAATCTGACAATGTTCCCTTCTCATGTGCAAAGGAGCCTAATATAACAGTCCCTGAGGCACAGACTGCCCCCTTCTGCACCCCCCCCACTTCCTCTTGCAGACTGTGAGGAAAATGACACTTTTATCACAAAAAAAAACACCTGTATATTTAATGGAGTCCCAAAATTTGGAAGAAAAGAAAAAATGTCATGCATTCAAGAAGCATTCATTTTCCTTCCAGTCAGCCTGCATCTGCCCCTAGGGCTGAGAGCTTTTTTCTTTTTGGAATCCTAGAGGATAAACTATCCATATAAAATGGCTGTGGTTCCACTTGTTCCCCACTAGGGACAGAGAACAGGAGGGGCAGCCATCTCTAGAAATTCCTGGATATTGTGAGACAACTCCATCTCCCTAGGATTCCCCCCTCTGCGCTGCATTTGTACCACACCATTGTCCTCACCCAAGTCATAGGCAGGAATCACATGGATTCAATCACGAGTGAAGATCTTTTTGTAGGCATGCATCTGCTGTCTTAACTGATGTGCAGAAGGGAAAGGGAGAGTGGGATCAGTGACTAAAACGCTGGGTCTGGACCTTGGAGGTGTCCGCTCTGGGTGACTGTGGATGTTTCAGAAGGTAAAACACAACTTCTGCTTCTCCTTGTATCTGTATTCAGCATCTAGCAAAAGAGAGTGGGGTTGGTTTTCACTTTTCTTCAGTGTCCTAACACTGCTCAAATCCAGATGACCTAGATCAACCTGTCCCTGTAGCAGCCAGTGGCTGAGATTCAGTAACCATGCCTGTGCTGACCATGCACTGCCAGATCTTGAAGTTTCATGTGTGTCTGAGCCTGGATCCAACCACAGCCAATGGCTTCTTCATCTCTTCTAATGACATGCAGATGTCAAAGGTGTGAATGCCAAAAGAGACCACCAGAGAACCCCAAGACATTCATCTCTACAGCTGGTGTCCTGGGTTCTGTTGACTTCTCTTCTGGCTGGGAGGAGGTAGGGAGTCAAATAAATATTCTGAGGGTGTTTGCAGAGAATTTTCCTATTGCCAAAAATCTTTCCCAGTATCTTCAAACCTTGGATTCAGGATATGGAATCTCAGGGGAAGATGGGAAGTTGCTGTTGGTTCTGGGTTGTGGACCTACGTTTGCAGAAAGTAAGGATGCACAGAAGGGGAAACTGAGGCAGTCCTCAGAAAGACACGATCTACCAGGGTCACACAGCAAGCCAGTGCATTTGTTGCTGAGAACAGGACCTGCCTCATGGCCCCAGGCTCTATTTCTGACCTGAAAGCCATTTCATTTGTCTATGCCTCTGACAGTTGTCCTCTATGTTCACTCAAAGATGTGTCTACCTCAGACCTTTCCATCTGCTCTTCTGCCCTGGGCTCCAGGAAACAGTGATAGCATGGAACCTGCAAAGACCTGTCACAAGGAAGCTATAGATGATGCACTTCAAAGCCCCACCAGAAGACATGTAAATCTCATCCAAAAAGAAAAAGAAAATGGGAGCCGGGCATGGTGGTGCATGCTTGTAATCCCAGCATTTGGGAGGCTGAGACCGGAGGATGCGGTTCTCAACCAGCCTCAGCTACTTAGTGAGTCACTCTGCAACTTAGTAAGACTCTGTTTCTAATTAAGAATAAAAAATAGGGCTGGAGGTATAGCTCGGAGGTAGACTGTCCCTGAGTTCAATCCCCAGTACCGCAAAAAAAAAAAAAAAAAAAAAAAAAAAAAGAAAGAAAGAAAGAAAAGAAAATGGGGGAAAAACCACTGCTCAGCTATTGCTATGTCCTTCTGATACAATCAGGTGTTTCTAAGAGCCTACATCCATGAAATGCTGTTCAGGATGAGTCAACACCCTGTTTCCAGAGAATGGTTGTCTGGGGTCAGGGTCAAATGTCACAGATGTGTGGGTGAGTTGTGCATAAGGAAAAATCCCTCACAGTCAAAATCTGCAAGATTCTTGTATCTGCAAGGAAGATAACAAACATGCAAATCAAGTTTCCAGTTGCAAAAGTCAAAGGAAGCATTTTGAAAGGAAAAGAAAAGGTTCACTTGCTAAGAGGACAAGGGAAACAGACTTCAAAAGGACTCATTCCCCAAAGAAAAACCATAAAAATTATCTAATTGAATGAACCACAGAATTTTCAAGGTAATAAAAAATTACCAAAATGCCACAGGTCTCCAGGGATACTGACAATAATAACCCCAAATCATAAATGTTAAATCCATCAGTGTCAATTAAAATGTATTCCTAAATCTTGACAGAATAACGACGAGTCACTACACTTGAAAACACATCCCTTGCCTGCAACAAAACACACACATGTGTGAGCACCACGTGGAGTGTATGATTTCCACTGGTGTTTACTTCTCCAGGTGGACTCAGAACATGAAGGAAAAAGCGTTCCTTTCCACCTGAACACAAAACCCCTTTGATTTTAACAAGCTCAGCCCCAGCCTGTGGCCTTCCAAGTCGCACCCATCAGTTCACAAGAGGATCTGATCAAGGACAAGTGGTCACATTTGGGGGTGACACTTGCAGGTCCAAGGCCCAGGAACTCAAGCACTCAAGAATCAGGACAGCACACTTAGTCTAGTCACAGGAGGACAATTAAGAAGGCTAGCTGGTTTGTTTCATAAGTGAATTCCTAGGCAGCCCAATATGACAGCTGTTTAACATCAGCCCAAGGGGATGAACCGAGATGAAAGAAAATATGACTTCACCCAGCCTCATTCTGCTACCAAAAAAAAAAAAAAAAAAAAAGGAAGAAAAGAGAGATTCAGACACTTGGCTTTACCTTGGGCTACTACTGCCTTGTGTTTCGAGGGTGGGATCTTTTTCCCCCCCTTGGGAGAGGAGGTGTTCAGATTAGAGAGAAAACAGTCACATTTTGCAAGAAAAGCAGATGGGTTTTTAGCAAATCAGAACCAGTTTCACAAAACCTGAAGGCTGGCTGGCCCCCGTGGCAGGTGTAATAACGGCATCCCAAACAAAAATCCTTATCGGCACGCTCATCCCCCAAGCCGCCCTCCATCGCTGCCTTTTCTTTTTTTTTTTTTTTTTTTTTTTTTTTTTTTTTTTTTTTTTTTTTTTTTTTTTTTCTTTTTTGCGGCACTGGGGATTGAACTCAGGGGCATTCTACTTCCGAGCTACACCCCCAGCCCTAGTTTTTTATTCTTTATTTTGAAACCGAGTCTCACTAAGTTGCAGAGTGCCTCACTAGGTAGCTGAGGCTGGCTGCGAACCCGGATCCTCCGGTCTCAGCCTCCCGAATGCTGGGATTACAAGCGTGAGCCACCACGCCCGGCTCATCGCTGCCTTTTCATCTCCGCCGCCACCAACAGGCCAGAAGCTCAGCAGCAGCTTTCATTAATTTCCGCTATCACTGCTGATCTCGAAACTTCAGCCAGGAAAGGAGCTGATGGCTTTGTCTTTTTCATAGGTAATTTACAATTACAAGGGCCAGTTTCCCTGAACCCTACAGCGGGGCAGAGGAGGTTGGGGAGCAAGCTTCTTTCTCTCTCAGAGAAACAAAGGGATTGGTTAAAAAAAAAAAAAAAGTCAGACAGTGAGAGTTCATGAATAATACCCCAGCTCTGGCTCCAGCCCGAAATAAACATGAAAAATAACGAAAGTCCTGAAAGTGAACAGCTGAGGACGCCTCTCCGGCTGCATTTGGGGGCAGCTCTCAAAAGCCACCTGGAGTTTCCTGAATCCCAAGTAATAACTTTCAAACTATTTCCTAAGCCAATTTTTCGAGAGCCCTGAATGGCTGGCATAAGTGCCAAGAACAATACAGTGGTAGGGCTTCCTCAGGAGCAGCCTGGCCCCCTGCCCGCCAACCTGCTCCAGGCAGGAGAGCCAGGAGAAAGGGAATCCACAGGGGACAGCCCCCTCTGGAAGGAGCCCTTCCCTTCCCCGAGGTTCCTCACTGACTCTTGAATTTATGCTTCACTCGTCCTGGGGAAAGAATTTCTGAAGCAAATACCTTAAAGGGTAGGTTTTATAAATGAACTGCAAAGGAAAACAATTTATTTAAAAGAAAATTACCTTGCCAGATGTATTCATAATCAGTTAATCAGAGGCCCTGCATATATGTTATCTCATTTAAAAACTCCCAACACATGTAGGAGGTCAGTCTGGCTTTTATCTCTGGTGATCAGAGAGGTATTATCAGTGCCTAAGCTGGAAGCAAACCCAGGTGTGGCTCGTGCCATCCATAGATGTACTTTTCTCTGTAGAAGATGACTCTCTTGTCACAGGAGGACAGTATCAAGCAGAAAGAGGGGTTTCAGAGATAAGGTCCTCCGCCCACAAGGGGACCCCTCATGACTCATTCTCACTGCCTCGGTTGCTAAGGCCAGACTGAGCAAGGGCGGCATGCAGAGTCCTGCCTGAGGTCCCTGTACAGCCACCACAGCTTCTGTGTTCTTGGTGCTTAGCAACTGCTTCTGAGGGAGAAATGCAAACCCGGGTACCTGAAGCTCTTTCAATCTGCTTGGGAAGACAGGACCAAGGTCCACTCTTAGCCAATTACTAAGGAAGCAGTTGGCCTTTGGTGCCTGAGCTTTTTCTGTTGCTTTCTCAGCCTTTTACCCTATGAAATCCCCTTATATCTCTAGGGGCTCCAGCATATATATTTTGTATATTAAAAAAATATATATCTCACCACTGTAATTTCTCCAAGAGCTAAAAAGAACAGACCACTGACTAAGTCATGCCAAAGTGTACAGAACAACAGATGTTCAAGTTATAATAAAGAGTACATGTGTGAGAGCAGGTCACTAAAATAAGCAGGGCACCAGGACCCTTAAGAAGCTTATGGTGCGTCCTGGGGCATACATGCATCTTACAGCATCACTGGGGAATACCAGAGCCCAGCCTTTAGGTTATAGGGGATGCCAGAAACAGCTCCCCCTGTAAATGGGAATGGGTTTGCAGGCTTGCTCAACAAAAAGGATCCCCTCCTCCTCTCATGCCACAAGATAAGGATGGAGGAAATACAAAATAAAACCCATGGGAATAACAGCAAAGCACCAAACCTGGTGTTTCTCAGAGAAAAAAACAATGAAGAAGAAACATCCCAAAACAGTTTTATTTAAATACACAAACCTTTGGATTTTCTGAAGGCAAGACTCTGTTCCCTATATTCCTTAAATCTAACTCAATGCTTGGCATGAAAAAAAAAAAAAAAGTGCCCAAATTTTGATGAGTGAATAGATGAATGAACAATAGAAATTATGGTGGGCATCAGGTACACTCTTTGGGGACTGGTGTGGGGGTCCTGTGCAGGCCCCTGGGCCCTCTGCACTTCTGCAGGCTCTGCCCTCCCACCTCTCTGGGGTCCTGGGAGCATGAAAGGAGCTCATAGATACAGAGCACTTCCAGATGCACAAAGCAGTCTGCAAGCTCAAGGGCTGTTATTATTCTTTCGCTGATGCCCACGACAATCCACAGCAGCTCTTGTAAGGAAACTGAATCCATTCCTGATTAACTAGCCTGTTTACTGCAGGCCTCTTATAGCCTGACTCACCCCCACGCTGTTCTGGGCTCCCTTCTCCACCCTTCACTCAGCACCTCGACCTTCAGATGCTACAGCTCAGGACTGGGGTCTGAAGGCATACCCCCTACTCTGCTGAAGAATAGGGTTTCCCAGATCTGATCACCCTCACCCTTTCCCACCCCACCCCACAGCATTCTAGGTACACCAGGCTGTGCTCAGAATGTCAGCACGGAGCTCCCCAGCCAAATAGCCCCGCTAGACGTCAAAGCCATGCTCTGGCTTCCCAATCCTGCTTATGAGCGTGGCTATTTTTTTTTTTTCAGGGCAGTGGTAATATGTCTCTGCTCCACATTGGGCACATTTTAGCCCCAGATACAGGCTTTCCCACAACAGCAGTAGCATGTAAGCATGCAAAAGCAGAGTATGACCCCAGCTGAGGAGGCTGAGATGGGAGTTCATCTTTCTAGTAAGTTGATCCTGCCCACGCCCCCTCTGGGGGACAGCAAAGGCACTTGGCATTTTTACTTCCTACAGCACAGCCTGGTTCTGAGTGTTCCTCTCTCGCCAGCCTCTATGATGATCTTTAAAAGCAGTGTTGTCCTGGAGTGACTCGTCTTTCAAACACAAGCACCAGTTTAGAACATCGTGTCCAGAGACGACAGAGAACACCGATGCAACAATAGCCCTGACCTCTTGTTTGTTTTTCTCTTTGTACCCAAAATGTCTGCTATCAAGCCTCGGAGCTCACACAGCCCTGTTTTATTAAGTGTGTCAGACCCCTTTGCTGAGCCCTTGCTTGCCTTCTTTGAATATATTGGGGCTTTTATTCAATAACTGAGGGTCAATTAAACACTAGACCAGTAGTGGTAATATATCTGATATCTACACCAGAGCTACTACTATTTCTTCCTTTCTTCTTGTTTTGTTTTTGTTGTTGTTCTTGTTTTGTTTTGTTTTCCATACTAGGGGTGAATCCCAGGGGTGTTCTACCTCCAAGAGACACTCCCAGCCCTTTTTATTTTGAAACAGGGTCCCACTAACTTACTGAGGGTCTCACTAAGTTGCTGATGCTGGCCTCAAACCTGTGATCCTCCAGTCTCAGCTTTCCAAGTGCTGCAATTACAGGTGTATGCTACCATGCTCAGCTGAGCTGCTGCTACTATTTCCTGAGTGTTTGTTGTTATTGGTATGTGTCCATAATCTCCACTTAATCCTCCCAAACACTCTATGATATAATCTACAATGCTGAAGAAACTAAGGTTTAGGAAATTTAATCAATGTGTCCAAGTCAGTGGAAAGGGAGAGATTTGAATACAGGCCTCTGGCTTCTGAGCCTATAACTCAAAAGCCACCATCAAGAGATCACCAACATCAAACAACTAGGGGCCAACGAAGGGCTATATGGAGCCAACTGGTGTTTGCCCCTTCACTGAATCTCATTCATTCATTTAACAGTGTCTGCTGAGTATCAGGCACAGGCTAGATGCAAGAACCAGTCTCCCTGCCCTTAAGTTACTTGTCGTTCAGTAGACATGCGTAGTACTGATAACCTGAGCAGCCGTAAGCAGTGGGCAGACTAGAAGTACAGAGGACATCAGAGACACATCACAGTGTATCGCGCAGCCGTGCAAGCCAGATCGAGAGTGTGCAGTGTGGATGAAAGGTGATGGGGAAACTGAGGCTTCCAAACAAGCTGAAAGAGGAAAATCAGAGTTAAGAGTCAGGGTTTAGGTAACTTTTCCAGAAGACTCTCCAGCACAGACTCCTGGACCAGAGATCATTTGAAGTTAGACCCCAAGCCCTGAGTTTTCTCCCATACGAGTCAGTAAACAAAGATGCAGATGAAGAAAATACATCTGTGTGCATTCTGCCCCTGGTTGGGACCCAAGAAAACCCTTTGAAAGGGTCACTGTGATATTCCCAAGGATCATATGTTATACTCCTCCCCAGAGAAGCAACTTCTCAATGTAGCTATAAATGCTTAGAGGGTGATAATGTTTCTCAAAAGCCCCCTCCAGGTCTGCTCACCAGACAGTCCTGTCAGCGGGAACCAGGGCAAGGGAGTTGGGGGTCGGGGATGACACTGGTTGCCAGGCAGCTTATGGCTGTCACTGGGAATGCTTCCACTCCCACAGTCCCTGCCCCTCCAACCATGAGAAATACTCCAATTATCTGGCTCACCTTGGCCCCTTGGCCAAGCTACCCCCTGGGGACAACCAGAACGCCAGTGGCCACATCTCTCAACCTGAAACACATACTAGCAATTGTCCAGAAAATGCCCCTAAGGGCCCAGCTGAAGAATACATGGTGGGAATGGGAAGATTACAGAGCTGGCCCAGCCTGTCAGAGGCTAGTGATAGACTTAGACTGACATTTCCTAGAGCCCAGAGCAGGTGAGTCTCTCCATTCACCACAAACACCTCCCCTAACACCTTGCCGATATTCAAGATCCTTCTAGAACACAAAGAGATGCAACATGGTCGTGCTGAGAGGCAGAAGATCAAGCTCTGATTCCAGTTGTGTCCCTGATTGACCATGAAGCCTTGGTCTAAACATAACTTCCCTCAGTTCTGGGCACAACACTGTTTCTTCACCTGTAAAATGCTAAGGAAAATAGGACTTCACAGGACAATTCAGCAGGGTAAAGGAGAAAATCGGCATACACCACTCACGACAGCGTCTGGGAGGTAACACACATACATCTCCATCTCCTATGACCCTAAATCTACCCTTCTCCAGACTTCAAATCTTCACTCGACGTGAACGTCAGCCCTTCTCAGAATCTCTTTCATTCGCTTTAGCTGGGACAAACAAATGATTTGCTGAGCACCACATCTTAACGAGGCCATGTGATTCTAAGCAATGTTCACAGATTTTATAATCCCCATACGACTTGATAAGGTAACTATTATTGTCCCACTTTACTGATGAGTACACTGAGGTTCAGAAGGATTGAGTCCATTCCCCAAGGCCCACACAGCCTCTACCGGCAGATTGGGAAGTCACCATGTTCCTTCTCGTACCACACACTGTCTGCCTTTTGTTTTATTTCAAAGTGCTGTGCCCAGAACAAGACACCTCCCTCCAGGTGTGACAGGGGAGAAGGACCCTCTCTATCATCATAGGTCTCGTATTTCCATTCATACAACCGGACTCATACTTCACTTGACACTTAATTTCTTCTGAAATATGAGTAAGCCGAATCTCCCCCTCATGCACTTGAGCAGTTGTTTTACTCTTTTAATGCAAGGATAAAACCTAGCATATGACCCTATTAACCATCATTTTGATAAATTAAATTCGTTTTCCCAAGCCTGAACTAATCAATTTGGATCTGAATTCTTTCATCCAACATATCCATTATCTCTCCCATCTTCATGTCACCTACATATTTCTTTCTTTGTCATTGATTAAAGGAAATGTTAACAGCGCAGGATCAAGAATAGAACCTTGTAGCTCTAGAAACCTGTTTCTGGCTTAAAAATGCTTCACTAAAAAGTACTTTGGGCATATCGTTCCACAAATAACTCATCTAGCCCAAAGCCCTCTGCCTTGAGCCCGAGGTTATCCAGAGAGGCTTTTCAAATGCCTGGTTGAAATTAAGATACACATGCCTACTGCAAAAAAAAGGGGGGGGGGGATGAGTCTAGCTGAACAGGACTTGCTCCTTATTTAGCCCACGATGATTCCGTGTGATTACTATTTGTTTTTCCAAGGTTACACAAACCATCTTTTAAATCATCTATCTTAGATGCTCAGGATTATAAACTGGCTCATGAGTCTGTAGTTCGTAAAATGATTTTGAAAATAGGAATAACTGTCTCCAGTCTTCCAGCACATTCCCACTCTGCCAGGACATCTTCAAATATTACCGGCAACATTTTATTACAGCAACATATAGCATCAGACCTGGGATACAACTGTCAACATCAAGATACTTGAGCTGGTTTAAGGTGAATGGAGCACTCTTATAACCAGATGACCGGAGCTGGTCAACTGCAATGATTAGCCCTAATCTACCTCTGGGTATGACCTGCAGGACCAGCCTCCCAGTGAGTCTGGACGTCTGCTAGCACTGGCTGAGTTCAGACAAGCTAGAGCTGGGAAATATTAGCCAGACATTGGATTTTCCCAGGGCTTACTTAGAGATGCTCTTTGAGTCTGCAGGCCCCAAGAAAGCACCATCAGGGAAATCTGTCTTCAATTTCAGGAATGACATGTGCAAAAGGCCTCGTGTCTAAAGCAGGCTCTATCAGTTTCAGGGTACTCATGTTTAGTGCAGTACATCTCCAAATTCAAAGACCTTTATCCTGATATTTCCCAGCCTGGCCTTTCACACTGGCCTAACCTGGTACCCAACCACCTGCCTAGCTTGAATCATCCTTTTTTTTTTTTTTTTTTACTTCATGAGTCTTCATTTAATACTTCCCTAAAATCTGCTTCTTTTTTAAATTTTATTTTTAATTGGTGCATTGTAACCATTCATCTTTGTTAGGTACAAGCTGATAAAGGCATACATGCACACATTTCTCATTTAACCCTTCCCCAATTCCCACCCCACTCCTTCCTCCTCCCTCCTTCTCAAGTTCAGTTTAGCGAATGACTTTGATAAGTTCTTGAAAATATATCATGTGCATTAGGATGTCCCCCCTCCTCTCATCTCCTTCCCTTAAGTCAAATTCTTTGTTCACCTAAGGTTTCTCCTTTTTCATCTGGAGTCCCTCTTATGTCCTATTTTCTCCCTAGCTTCCACATATTAGGGAGAGATTTTATTTTTTACTTTTTGTGACTGACTAATCTCACTTAACATAATGTTTTCCAGTTCCATCTATTTCCCTGCAAATAACATGATTTTGTTCTTTTTTATAGCTGAGTAAAATTCCATTGTGTACATATCCCATAGTTTTGTAATCCATTCATCTGTTGATGGACATCTTGGCTGGTTTCATAGTTTGGCAATTGTAAACTGTGCAGCTATAAACATAGATACACATGCGTTTGTCTGATAGTTTGGTTTCCATTCTTTTGGGTAGATACCCAGAAGTGGTATTGCTGGATCATATGGTAGGTTCACTCCCATTCGTCTGAGGGTCTTCCATATTGTTTTCCAAAGTGGTTGCACTAGTTTGCAATCCCACCAGCAATGTATTAGGGTTCCCACTTCTCCACACCCTCGCCAGCATTTGTTGTCATTTGTGTTCTTGATGATTGCCATTCTGATTGGAGTTAGGTGAAATCTCAAGGTAGTTTTGATTTGCATCTTTCTGATTGCTAATGATGTTGAACATTCCCTCATACATTTATTGGTGGTTTGTATTTTTTCTTTTGTGAGGTGTCTATTTAGATCCTTTGCCCATTTTTTGATTGGGTTATTTGTTTTATTAGCTGTGAGTTTCTTGAGTTCTCTGTATATCCTAGATATTAGTCCTCTATCAGAAGAGTAGCTGGCAAAAATTTTCTCCCACTCTGTCGGCTCTCTGTGGAGGTTCTTGATAGTTTCCTTTGCTGCAGAGAAGCTCTTCATTTTAATGCAATCCCATGTATTGATCTTCCTTTGAGTTGCTTGTGCTTTTGGGGTCTTGTTGAGAAAGTTTCTACCTGTGCCTATGTGTTGAAATGTTGGTCCTATGCCCTCTTCAAGTAGCTGCAAGGTCTCTGATCTGGCTTCCAGGTCTTTGATCCACCTTGAGCTGACTCTTGTGCAGGGTGAGAAGGTGGGGTTTATTTCCATTTTACTTCATATCATTAACCAGTTTTGCCAACACCATTTGTCAAGGAGGCTATCTTTTTTCCAGTGTATGTTTCTGGCTCCTTTGTCAAAAATCAGTTGACTTTAAGCATGTGGGTCTGTTTCTGAATCTTCTATTCTTCTCCATTGGTCTATGTGTCTGCACACAGACTGCCAGAATCCAGATCAACCATGAATAAACTTAGATTGTTCTCAGCCTTGCCTGGGTTTTCTTAGCCCTGCAGCAAAACTCACTCTCTTCAAACTTCTAATTCCCAAGTCTTAGAACATCAGTAGAACTAGAAGGTTATGGCCAAAGTTGAAGCCTAAGAAAGGGTTAGCCTCTGGAATTCCCTTCTTCTATCAAGAGTAACCTACAGATTACAAGCAGCACCCCAACTTGAGAAGCTGCTCACAAGTCTTTAACCCAGAAATTCTACTTCTAAGGATATAGTTTAGGAAAAAAAAGTGAGGGATGGAACAAATATACAGCCATGACAGCAAAATTTCTGAAACAAACTTAAATGTCCAAACTTAAATGGTTTAAAAAGAAAATAAAAACTGGTGGTACAAATATAATGAGATAGATAGGTGGGACCTTTATATATATGTTAAGGAAATATATGTGTATACATGCAATGTGTAAATGTGAGATATATATATATATATATGAAAGATATATAGATATATTTAGATCTCTTTTAAGAATGTATATAAAGCTATATGTTCAAGCAGGCATGGTAGCACTTGTTTGTAATCCAAGTACTTGGGAGGCTGAGACAAGAAGATCACAAGTTCAAGACCAGTCATCTATTTAGTGAGAACTTCAGCAACTTAGCTAGATCCTGTTTCAAAATAAAAAATAAAAAGTCTAGGGGTGTAGCTCAGAGGTAGAACTCCCCTAGGTTCCATCTCCAGTACCAAAAATATATATACATATATGTGTGTATATATATACATATATATATATTCTATAAGACCCAAGTACCCAAGTATTTATAAAAAGATAGAGATATAGATGATGTTTGAATCCATAAATGGAATGAAGAATGGGAAGATATTGGAGAAAAATATTATAGGCATGAAGATATTAATAGCAATTATTTCCAGACGGTGGTACACTTTTCTACTTTTCCTATTTTTCCAAATATTCTGCAAAAGAATAATGATTATTTGCAATAATTAAAGTTAATTAAAAGCCATCAATGTCGTTTATAATACATTCTTTCACTTCAAGAATATAATCCCATTCACCATTTGTTCAAGCACCTAATAGGATCTGAACGCATACCACATGAAAGGCCCTGTGCCAGGTGGTCCAGAGGATTCTAAGAGTAAAACATGCTTCTTCTCCTTAAGTTACTTATACTTTAGATGAGGAAGTGAACACCTATGACAAAAGACAATCTAAATAGTCTGAGCCCTAGGAATATACCACGAGTCCCAGAGCTCAGAGGCCCAACAGGAATCCAGCAAGTATTAACAAAGTATGGCTATGACACGTATAATCCCAGTACTTGAGAGGCTGAGACAGGAGACTTGCAGGTACAAAGACAGCCTCAGCAACTTAGCAAGGCCCTCAGCAACTTAGCGAGGCCTTAGTTCAAAATAAAAAAATAAATAAATAAAATAGAGCTAGAGGTGTAGCCCAGAGGTAGAATGCCCCTGGGTTCAATCCCCAGTGCAATAAATAGATAGATGATAGATCAGACAGAGATAGATAGATAGATAGATAGATAGATAGATAGATAGACCAAAGTGACAATAGGCAATAGGTAGAGATGATGTGGGAGGGGGTGAACAGCCCATCCTGGTTTGCCTGCACCTCTGCACCTCACCCATTTGAGCACCAAGAGTCCTGCATCCCAGGCAAACTGACACTGTTCATCACTCTCTGTGGGAGAAGCTCTGGATTAGAAAGGGCAACGATAGCCAGGCGTGGTGGCGCACGCTTGTAATCCCAGCATTCGGGAGGCTGAGACCGGAGGATCCGGGTTCGTGGCCAGCCTCAGCTACCTAGTGAGGCACTCCACAACTTAGTGAGACTCGGTTTCAAAATAAAGAATAAAAAATAGGGCTGGGGGTGTAGCTCGGAGGTAGAATGCCCCTGAGTTCAATCCCCAGTACCGCAAAA
>PVLC010000359.1:0-100053 GCA_004027655.1 Graphiurus murinus | reverse complement strand
GAAAGGGCAACGATACGCTTATGGGGTCAGCAAACCTTGTTCAGTGGGAAACAGACTGTCAACCCAGAGAAAACGGGAACAAAAGCCACAGGGCAGATATCTCCTAAGTCCAGCCAGAAGGAGTGAATTTATCACAATGGCACAGAGCTAGTGGAGACTTCAAAGAAGGACCAAACAAACTAAAAAGAAAAGAAGAATGCAGATGGGATACCAGACAGGGGCCCAAGGGAGAGCCCCAAGGGCAGCAGTGTGACAAGATGGCACTAATGCCATTTACATGCAAAATCCTCTGTGTTATTATTCCTGAGGTTTCCATCAGATACACCTGCTCTTACTGCACACACAGGTGCTCATCTCCAACCTCCATCTCACCTCCCCAACACTTGACTGCCTCAAGCATGAGGCCAGATAAACAAGCACAGGTTTAACTCCAAAAAGAAACTGACTGCCTAACAAGATAATACCCCTTTGCAAGCAAGCACCTTCACAGTCAGGAAGGCACATCAGGTGCAGGAGAACTCAGGCAAGGACTAGACCAGCTGTTTCTCAGTGCCTGCCCCAGGGAAAGATGTGTTCCTTGGTTGGTAACACAAGTCAGTGGGTCCTTGGAATTTGCAGCCACCAAACACTGGGATAAGACAGATTTGCCTCTGATAGTTCTAACTGCAAGACTTGCTTACTTTAAAGATCTCTCTGAGCAGAAAGTTCTGCTAGGTAACTGGCTTTCTTGGATGGCCTTATGCAGAAAGGGGAACTTCTTTTTCAGACAACTTCAAGATCCAGTTCCATTTGTTTCCTTCACCCCCACACATACACTCACCATCCCTCCAAATTCAACGTGAGTGTAATTCTCCTGCATGTGTTTCCCATGGCTTCTTGCTGCCTGCAAGGTGACCTTCCATACAAGGGGGAAAGAGGAACCAGCTCATTTCAATGATCATAAAATAATAACTACACCCTCACTTACATGTGAGTCTTCACCTTTTAAAATATCTTTTATATCCAGTGTTCCTTTAACCTCATAAAAATCCTGCAGGCTAGGACAAATGAGCCCACCATCCCCACTTAATGAAGAAGAAACAGAGGAATGGAGAGGTGCAGCCACTGAACCTAAAATCAGACAGCGACATATAATAATGTCATTCTCTGTCCTGCACCCACCATTCATTCTCCCCAACCTGCCTATCCTCAAATCTGAGAAACAGGGATCCACCTCCCCAAGATTCCTGGGCTTACACCGTTTTGTCGGTTGGAATATTAATGGTTTAATCTTTAAAAATGTTTGTTTCCTCCTTCTTTAAAGTTAGGTTGCTGCTTATGCTACCGGCGATGATCAAATTGAGTGCTGTCCGGTCCTGGCTTCTCCTCCTCCTCATATTGGCACTCCTCTCCCCTCCCCCAGAGGTAGTCCTTAGCCGGGATACCTCCCAAAAGGGGCATCTATTCCTCATTATTGGCTGGAATGGTAGTCAATGACGGGTAAGATCTCCTGAAAGATGGAGACAGCCTAAGACAGGCACATTCCCCATGGAATAAGAGCCCTTCTATAAAACAAAAAGAGACGTAGGGGCGAAAGGAGGATGGCTATGCCCACCACTACGAGGCACGTGAAGATGGTGCTGAGAGGAGGAGGGGAGGGCGGAGACTTAATTTGTTTAAAGATGAGCTGATTGGATGCATATGCTTCCCTGTGCGTGGACAGCACGTGATCAGGTCCCTGATTGGCGCTGTTCTGCGTGATCACTGCAAGGATTGGGTCTTGCCAGCATGGACTGGTTGACCTTTACCCCCATAGGCTTGGACACCTTACTTAAGCCCTGCTTTGCGGAACAATAAACAGAAGAGCTCTGGATACTCTGTCCTCACCGTGGCTCATTTGGGACGTGGGCGCGGCACAGTCTTCCCTTTCCTGGGGACCCGCCAGTGGGCATTTCCCAGGGTTGAGGGGTGATCGAGGGTGAAGGGGCGAATGGCTGTTTCCCGACAAAGGAAGACAGAGGGAATGGGAGATAGCTTCATCCTCCAATTTCCTGAAATTATTAGCCCAGTCCACAGAGGAGCATGTATTCCATAGATATGCAAGTACAGAGGACAAGCAAAACCAGTGAGTACATATAACAAGGAAGGAATAAATGAATAAGGACTTGAGAGAAGGAAGAGGGACCATGTAGGCCTGTGCTGTTCAGTACAATCACCATTAACTACATGTAACTACCAAGCACTTGAAATGTGGCTAGTTAGCACTCTGAGGCAGGCTGTGAGTGTCATACACAAAGGATTTCAAAGACCTAGTATGAGGAAAAACACATAACAAATCATTAATATTTGAATATTGATTACATGCCGAAATGACAATATTTAGGCTATATTAGGTCAATAAACATGTCATTAAAATTAATTTCACTTGATTTTTTCTCAATTTTAATTTTTAGCTTGGTTATTAGAAAACTGTACATTATATATGTGGCTCACATTATATTTCCATTGCGTAGATCTGTTCTAGGCAATTTTCTTCTTTATTTTTATTAAACACAACAAGAATCTCCTACCTTTCAAACATTTATAATAGCATTATGTAAATAGATGCTCCAATAACTGTATATTCCTGACCTTTGTCCCACTTTTTTGGACCTCCCTGAAGACCCTTGGACAAACTTTGTTCATTATGCTTACGTCCTTCTCAGAGTTTCCCGTTACTAAAGTCTCTACTGAAATTCCCACACACAACACACCAATTCCTCAAAGTGGGAGTCCATTACTGAAGTCTGTTCCACCCTTGATGGGCTCCGGATGTCTTTCCTAGAGTAGTGGGTAAAGTTGGGGCAGGATCAGATTTACTAGACTCCAGAGGGAACTCCTGAAGTTTTTTGCTATGGTAACATAATTCCAATGCCCCAAGGCACACACATCTTGAATTTCATGAGACTGCCTGGTTCTAACCTGTTTTCTGCTGAAATTACTTTCAGGGCATGGTGTGACCAGCTCACAAGCCCAGTATGCACATGGTACCTTCCAAGTCTCCTCTTGTTGCTGCCTCTGGATTTGGTATGTGATCATCAAGTAGAAGATGCTCATAAGCAAAAGTAGCAACTGAAAGGAAGAAAGACGCCTGGAGCTCACGCACCAAGAGTCCAGTGGAGAGGACTAGATCCCAAGAAGCAGGCAGCAAGGCTAGGGGAGCAAAGGAATGGAAAGGAAGAAGAAACCAGACCCTGGGGAA
This sequence comes from Graphiurus murinus, assembly GCA_004027655.1. Lineage (NCBI taxonomy): Eukaryota > Metazoa > Chordata > Mammalia > Rodentia > Gliridae > Graphiurus > Graphiurus murinus. The sequence continues at coordinate 96,833 of PVLC010000359.1, read as the reverse complement.
GGAAAGACCTGGAGAACAGAAAGAAGCTGGGGAAAGTTGAAACAGAACTCCTCTTTCCTTTTGCTTTGCTGGGTGCTGCACTTTTGGAGCTAGCACACCCAACTTTGTTCATAGAGGAGGATAGGAAGATGACTCCGCTCCCAGTGCAGAGAGGCTCTCATCTCACTTACTAAGAGAAACCCTGCGATAAAGATGACAATGGTCACCATACTGGGGGAAGGTGGCGATCTGGTTCCAATGACCTGAGACTCATCTTTAGAGAACTTGGGTGAGATAAAGAACCTCAAACTTATTCTAAAACCTTACAGAGATCAGATTTCAAAGGCCCTGGGGGAATGAAGAAGTCTTGTCTCCACAGTACTGCCTGGTGACAGGGTGTGACTTTCCTTGGACCTAATGACTTTTCTTAAATTCAGTTATCATTCTCCTTCATAATCTCATCCTTTCTCTTCCTCTCTTTCCCTCACTCCACTCCTCCCTTCTTCTTCCTCTTTCTCTTCCTCTTTCAATCTCTTTTCCTCCTTCCCCCTCTATTTCTTATTGAGAAGCATCATGGGGTGGTGTGGATTCTGACAGTTGAGAGCTCTGGATCTGAAACCCAGCTCTATCTCCTGGCATGAACTCAGTATCACTTCTATGAGCTAGATAATGTTTTTCTTTTGCACCCCATCAGTCAACACTGTGATATTTATTCCTTCATTAATTCAACAAATATTCATGGAGGACCGTCTACATATGCATTAGATGTACAGCAGTACCAAAATGAAAACCTTGTTCTCATGCATATTATATTCCATTTGAGGGAATATAATCAATAAATAAAATGAATAAGTAAATTGTAAACATTTGGTAATAGTGTTATGAGAAAAAAAGAAGCAGGAAAGGGGAGAAGGAAACACAGTGAGATGCAACCATAAGACTTGAAACTAAGAATGCAAGTTGAGTCAATTTGAGGAAATAGCATTCCAGGCAGAGGCAACCCTGCTATGAAAGCTCTGGGAGCAGGGCTGGGGTAGCGAGGAGACTTGTGTAATTGGGGAGAAGGAGACTGGGAATAGATGAGAGAGGCAGGAGGGAAGACAGACTCGAAGGCTTGGGCTTCACTTGGCATGAGAGGGAAGCCTGAGGAGGAGGGACATGGCCTCTCTGCAGCATCACCTGGTGTGAACCCAGAGAGAATGGACTCAAGGCTACTGCAAGAATCCTAGCACGAGATCATAGCAGCTAGACAGGGGATTCAGCAGAGGCAGCAGGAAGAACTAGTCTCTATCTGCTTTGTAGTTCTGTACTAGTATGTTCCATACATTTTCAAATATATGCCAAATTAGAAACAGTAAAAAGAGGAGATTCAAAAATAAAAAATAGAAGAGCTAATATTTTGTTCTGACCCCCTGGTGGAATGCCTTGTCTACCCTCTGGATGCACCGTGCTGCATTAGGGTTCTCAAGAGAAATAGAACCAATAGGAAATATAAAAATATATAAGAAGAAGCCGGGCGTGGTGGTGCACGCTTGTAATCCCAGCATTCGGGAGGCTGAGACCGGAGGATCCAGGTTCGCGGCACTCCGCAACTTAGTGAGACTCGGTTTCAAAATAAAGAATAAAAAATGGGCTGGGGATGTAGCTCGGAGGTAGAATGCCCCTGAGTTCAATCCCCAGTACCGCAGAAAAAAAAAAAAAAAAAAAAAATATATATATATATATACGTATATACACACACATATATATGTGTATACATATGTGTGTGTATATACGTATATATATATGTATATATATATATATATATATATATATATATATATATATATATATGTGAAGAGATTTATTATGGGATTTGACTTTCACAATCATGAAGGCCAAGGAGTCCCAAGAGCTGCCATCTGTAAACTGAAGAACCAATAATCAGTTCAATATGTAATTCAGTTCAAGTCTGAAAACCAGAGAACCAGGGGAATCTCAATGGTGTTAACTCCCAGAGTTCGAAGGCTGAAGAACCAGGAGCTCCAGTGTCCAAGAGCAAGAGAAAAAAGGATGGCTCAGCTCAAAAGAGAGACCTTCCTCTGCCTTTTTGTTCTATTAGTGCCCTCTGCAGATTAGATAAAGCCCACCCTCCTTGGTGAAAACAGATCTTGTTTACTGGGTCCACTGATTTCTCTTCCAGAAAAACCCTCACAGATACACCCAGAAATAATGTTTTATTGGCTATCTGGGCATCCCTTAGCTCAGTCAAGTTGATACATAAAACTGTAACTTCTACTTTGGAAAGCATTGGTATAGATTACACAAAATTACACGTGGACACTACCAAGCACAGATTAAGAACACAGGATACACTTAATTATATGGTGCCTCTACCCACCACCCCTAGGACCCAGCACCCAATTCTTTCCTGTCCTTCTGACTCTGGTCTTCTGATGCTTTCTGTGACCTGGTGCTTATCTGAAAGTTACCCTAATATGACATTCAGCCATCTCAGGAGCTTCCCTACTGGGAGGACACTAGCTTCTGGGCAGGGAGGAAAGCTGAGAACCCAGTGTTCTTGGCCTAGGTCTAAAACTGACGTCACACTCCACCCAAAAACAGCTGAATACACATCCTTCCTGAACTGGCATGGAACATTTGCCAGGATGAACTACACTGGAGAAAGTATAACAAATTCAGTGTGCCTTAATAAAATGTACCTCAACAAATTAAAAAAATGGAAATGATACAAAGTATATTCTTATACCACAATGGAATTAGACCAGACCACTAACAAAAATGTGACTGTAAAAAATTCACAAATATTTTAAAATTAAACAACATACTTTAAATAACACTGGATCAAAAATGAAGATTTGAGAAATTTTTAAATATTTATAACTAATTTAAAATGGCAGGTTATCAAAATTTACCAAATGTGGCTAAAGTAGTATTTAAAGGGAAATTTATAGCATTAAATGTATATGTTAGAAAACAAAAAAGACCTAAAATCAATAACCTAAGGTTCCACCTTATGAAACTAGAGAAAGAAGAGTAAATTAAGTTTAAAGAAAGCAAAAAAAAAAATGAAATGAGGAAATAAAGCAGAAATTACTGAATAGGAAAGCAGTAGGTAAATTTAACTAAACCTTCTCTCTTTGAAAATATAAATAAAAATGACAAACTTCTAGTAAGGATAACCAAGAGAAAAAAAGAGAAGTACAAATTACCATTATGAGAAATAAAAGAGTGGTCATCACTACCTAGTCCATTGATATTAAAAATAACAAATAAATACTATAAAAAAAACTCTATGCCCACAAATTTGATACTTTATATAAATGGAGCAATTCTTTAAAAGGCACAACTAGCAAAATTCACACTGGGAGAAATAAATAACTTAGAGAATCCTATTTTTATTAAGGAAAATGAATCAATAATCAATAACCTTTTTAAAAAGAAATCATCAGGCCTGATGGTCTCACCTGTGAATTCTACCACAGTCATTTAAGGAAAAAATGATACCAATTCTCTGTAATCTCTTCCAGAAAACAGAAATAACTTGAGACTACCATACAATTAACATAATATCCAAAACATTATGGGAAAGGAAAATTACATACCATATCTCTCATGTACATAGATGCAAACACCCTCGACAAATATTAGCAAATTAATTCCAACAATGTATAAAAATACAATGAAACCAAATGGGATTTATCCCATATGTAAGGCTTAATCATTATTAGAACATCAATCAATGTAACCCATTACAGCAATAGTGTAAAAAAAATCCTATTTTATCAATCGATGAGAAAAAACCATTTGACAAAATCCAACCTCTCTTTCTGAAAAAAAAAAAAAAAAAAAAAAAAAAACTCACAGCAAACTAGGAATAGAGAAGAACTTCCCTAATTTAATAAAGAATATCTACCTTAAAAAAAACTGTACAACTAACATGAAGCCTTAAGCTGCAGAGAAAACATAGAAAGCTGTCCCATGAGAAAGGACAGAAAGTGGAGGCAGGTTTCTCCCTTAGGTTGGAGAAGGCAGCAGAGGCTGAGGAGGCTTGGGACTCTTATTTTCTCTTATTTTATTTTATTTTATTCTATTCTATTTTGTCTTGCTTTAAACTTAAATTGCTCTTCATTCTCTAGTTCTATAAAATGAAAGCAGACAGGCAATTGAGTTAAGGACCTTGTTGGTTTGGGGGTGAGGCTGAGGTGAGAAAAGGTGACATAACACTTGCCTGGGGTGAAAGCTTTCTTGTGGCTTTGAAGTTTTGATTTTACACATATTTCTCTCTCTCTCTCTCTCTCTCTCCCTCTCTCTCCCTTTCTCGTGGAAGGCTTGGTGCATAGTTCTGCCTGCCCTTGTAGAGGTCCTCGTGGTGTTTTGTTTTTGGGGGGTTTTTTGGTTTTTTGGTTTTGTTTTTGTTTTTGTTTGTTTTGTGTGTGTGTGTGTGTGTGTGTGTGTGTGTGTGTGTGTGTGCATGGTTGGATGGTTGGTTGGTTTTTGTTAACTGAATGCACATCTTGAAAAATAAATAAAAGCCTGCTAAGTTTACAGTGAGCCAGATGTAAACTGCAAACCACGCCCCACGCCCTTTCTGTTTTACTTTTCTCTCTAGTACTTTCTAACATGCCATGTAGTTTACTTTGTTTATTGACTATCACCCACTAGAAAGTAACTCCTTAAAGCCACAGGCTATGAACTGCTATATCCCTACCTACTGCAGGCACTTGTTAGTTTTCTTTGTCTGAATGATCCAGTTTGTCCTCATCTGGGTTGCTTAGGGAAAGACCACTGGGAACTGTAGGTGAGGAGCTATCCTTCAACTGTGGGCATTTCTCAAAGAGGGTGCTTCCTCTGTCTCCTTCCCTAGACCCCCTCATCCTGCAAGGACCACGCTGCCAAGCTCTGGGGTTTCTAAGTGGCTCACCTGTGACGAGGAAGGAATTCTATCCCTCCTCCGCCTCCGCAACCCTCCCCAAACCTGGACTGGCTTCCTGAGCCAAGAGACCCATATGTGAGGATGGCTTAGAAAATAGCATCGTGCAAATGTTTTCATTCAACAGCAAAATCATTTTTTTTTTCACTCAAGCTTGTCTTTATGAGGGCAACTGAAGCCAGCTTGACGGAGAGTCGTTAAATAGACTAATTAGGAAATGATTTGGAGAGAATGGGGCAGAGTCAAGCAACTAGTGTTGGGTTCTGGCACGGTTACTTAGTAGCTGTGTGGCACTAGGCAGGACAAGGAACCTCTCTGAGCTTCTACATACTGGTTTTTAACATAGGATCCCAAACGGTATTTTACAAGGCTATATGGATTCAAGAAAATGATACACACAAAGTGGAAAAAATACTTAAACGTACCTATTATTATTATTATTATTTTATCACTGTTATTGTTTGGAAGAATCACAGGAGGAGGAAAGAGGAAGAAGTTGCCTGTCGAAGATGCAGTGCAGGGGAAACCACACCTGAGAAAGACTGATAACTTGGCTCTTTGAACCACATTGTAGAAACATCACAGGAAGCACAGGAAAACGGGGCAGGCAGTGGAGACTAATTTGCCTTAACTAGCTCCTTCCTGCTTCCTTCCCATCTCCTCCAGCCACAGAACCCCTAGGACACCACCTTAGCTCCAATATTCCCATCCCTGGACCATGCTCCAGGTATCCCAGAGCCGAAGTGCCCTCGGTCAGTAGCCTCTGATGCTTCCAAAAATCATCTAGAACTTAACCATCATACCAGGAGGCTGGTCTTCTGCCTGGACCCCGGTGCCCGAAGAAACACAGTGGCCCAGAGGGAAACAGCATGATATTCAGAAATTACCAAAGTCCGGTGCTAGAGCTGGTCCACTCTGCAGCCCAGAGAGTGAGTGTGGCCTGAGCTGAGCAGCCATGGGAGGTGCATCTTAGCAAGACCATTTAAAACCCAGCCTGCTAGGGATTATAGCTCAGTGGTAGAGTGTTTGCCTAGCATGTGTGAGGCCCTGCGTTCAATGCCCAGCACTGCAAAACATACAAAATAAAAATACAAAATAAAAACACAGCCTTCTGGTCAGAAAGACTGTTTCATGTTAAATTCTGGACTCTGCTGTCACCCAGCTGTGGAACTTCCAGGGAGATACCTGACATCGCTGGCCCTTCATTCTCATATGAGGATGATAAGAGCACTTAGTCCACATTTCCTACCACAGTGCCTGGCCCACAGAAAGCTGTAGATATTCATTCCCAGACTGCTCAGATTGAAATCCCGAACCAGATGTTGATGTACAACCCTGGGCTGGTTATCAATCTCACTGTGGTTCTGTTCTCTCAGTCATAAAATGCGGACCATAAAAAGACCCCTTCTTAGGCTTGTTGTCAAGATTAAATTGATCCATGTAAAAATGTTTAGATAGCACCCAGCATATTGTAAGTGCGCGAGAATAATGAAAGCTAATATCTGTTTAACAACAATAAAGAATAGTAATGATAAAAATAATAAATCACTGCTAAAGGGGCTAGAATATCAAAGCAATCACACGCCCATCCCACAGCCTCTAGCACAAAACAGAAAATGGAAAAAAATGTTTGTAGTGAACGATTTGGAAAATGTCCATCTAATTTCCCAACACTGACATATTCCATCTACCCACAGCTTCTGTTTCTTGGCCAACACAGGTGGAAAGTGCAACCCCAGCACCGCTTCACATATGCTGCATGCAATGCCTGCCTATGGCAACCTTGTTTACTTCTTCAATAGACTTCTTACTGAGACGGAGACAGATGGAATAGCATTCTCCAAAGGAGCTGATCTGGAGGAAGCTCCCATGAGCCACAAGAATGGACAGCTCCATGACATTCTGAAGATGGTGGGGGTGGGGTCACATGGTCTGAAGGTGAGATCAGTCTCATGGATCCGCTGTTCCCTCTGGCTGCAACGCTCTTCCCCATTTCTCAACTTCATCCCCACCCCCAGAGAAGCCACCCCAACATCTTGTATCCATTATGCTGCTTTGCTGTTCTTCATCAAGTTTCACATTGCATTCATTCATTAGTTTATCATTTATGCCCCCCTCCAAAAAAAAAAAAAAAAAAACAGGACAGAGACTTGCCTGGTTTGCTCCCTACTGAACAGGAACAGTGCCTAGGACATGCACAGTACAGACCCAAGATAAATTTAATAAACAAATGAGTGAAGCTAACAGAGGTCTCCCCCTGGCAGAGGTGAGTGCCAGCAGTTCCACTGTCTTGCAGGTCTGATACTCCTCTGCCAAGTCACTTTCCCAAGGCCAGGAGCAAGTGCTAGGCTGGGCTACAGTGCAAAGGGAAACTGCAAACCCAGGTCCCAGCTCTGTTCTTTCTGATGGATGTTAAGACTTCGGCGGCTTTTTATCTGTAAAATACACTCAGTGACATTCCATCATTCAATTAGAATGTTAAAGAGTTACAACAAAATTAATTTGCTATCGCCAGGGAAATTAAAATGTCTGCAAATAAATTCTACCCCTGCAGCCCAATTTCAGGTGGTTGATACATCTGATGTGTTGGCAGCAGTGAGAACCAGGAGGAGAGTATTGGGAAAACTAGCTTCTAGCTGCAAGGAAAATTTTAGCAAAGGTAAGAAGAAAGAAAAATAAAACACTGCTGCCTGAGTCTGTGTTTTAAATACCTTCCCCAAATGGACAAATGATTTAAGGGGCTAAAACGCAGGTTATCCAGATAACATCTCACACTTAAGCAAGAAACAATCCAGACATTAATGGTATCCCCAAATGACTTGAGTCCTGCAACACAGCACAGGGCTTGAGAGCATGGGTTTTGCAACTAGATAAACCTAGGTTTGGACTCCATCTCTGCCATGTAGTAGCTGTGTGACCATCTGACTCTGCACTTCTCATCTGTACAATGGGACTCCTATGATTAAATCCCATGCATTGTTGAAAGGAGGTATCATTGTACATAAAACAGAGTAAGTTCTCAATACAGGAAACATGTTTTTGTTATATCACTGATGTTAAGTAATAGCAATGTAAAAATAATGTTAATGATAAGCATGAAAGATAATGCATTCCATATTTATAAAGGGATGATATATATCAAAAAATGAGGAGGATTGGCATGAAATCCCACCAGGACCTCTACTGCTCCTATAGCTTTCCTCAGAGCCCTTCTGTTCACGATCCAAGATGGTGTTCCTATTATACGCAGGGACACAGTGAAGGATCCTGGAATGATCCCCAAGAGATAAATGAATTCCATATGACCTGTTCACAGACCCAAACACCCAGCCCAAATATCACCCCCTACCCAACTATTCCTAACTTCCTCCCCATCCTCCTCCTCCCAGACAGGCAGAAGGCATACACCGTAAGGAAGGAAAGAAGTGACTTGGGGAAGTTTCCAGGGTATGGGAGGCTAGAGGAAGAGAGTGAGAGACTAGAGGAGTGGACAGGATTGCTCTCAAATCAAAAGCACAAATGAGAAGGCAGGTCAGGAGGCCAAGCAGAGGGGAAAGCAGGGAGAGCGCCACTGCACATTAATGAGCCTCTGCCATGATGACAGGATGGGATGCGTGAGCCCTCCTGACGCTTTCCCTTCAGTAATATTACTCCATCTGTTTCCCTAAAGTCAACAGTGATTAAACAAACAAACAACTCAGATACCTGGAAAAGGTATGTGATCACCTGAGAGACAGGAGTAAAGAATGAGCTAGAGGCATACAATTCTACCAGGAATCCAGAAGAAATACAATTCCAAGGGAAAATATTTCTATGTGGATGCTGAAGGGAAATCCAACTCAAAGCCAGAAGCCAAAATAAATTGATAAGGGTTAAAAGAAAAAAAAAAAGTGGCCAGCCCAGAGTCAGCAAGTTCTAAGGGATTTATAGAAAAGCAGGATTTATGGCCCAACTTCCTTTCTCCCCAGCCCAGAATCCAAACATGAATTTTTTGCTGGCTATAGGCACCAAACAAGTTATCATAAGCAATTTGCCAATCGGCTAAACTAAGATCAATGGGCTTACTCTCCCTTCTTTACCAAATTTGCTGGCCTAACATCTCTCCTTGCACAGTGGCTCAGTGTAGACAAAGAACCTCACTTCCTGTGCTATTCTGTGTCTCTTGGGAAGAAGGAGGGCCAGGACACAGGCTGGTAAACTTCTGTGCTTAATTGCAAGGCTGTGGTGGCATGCAGTGCCATCAGGAAGGCTGCACCAGGTGACACTTGTGCAGTCCATATTCATTCACAGCTGCAGGCGGGTTGATCCAGGGCACCAATTATCTAATTGCTGCTAATGTTCCATATATTTACTCAGCTGCAAATTTGCAAGATGGGGCCTGACTCACAAGAAGGGGATAATAATGGAAGATATATTTCCATTTGAAATTTCATGAATAAACAGCAAGAGCCCTGTTTATAAAAATTCAGATGCAGATAAACAATGAGTGTAGTTCCAGGAATAATTGCTGGGTTTCCACAGTTACAGAAAACCAGCCCCTTTGTCAACACTCCATTGTTCTATTTATACCTTGGGAGATATTGCACTGAGTTTCTATAAATACAATTGAAACTCATTCATCTCACCCTCTCTCACATGTCAAATCCCAACCTTCTCGGCAATAAAAGAGCCACACCCCGAGTATATCTAACAGTAGGTCTCAAGATTGTCATGGACGAATCCTTCCTAATAGAAGGGATAAAGAAGAATAGACTTGGACTGGGATGGGCAGGGGGAGAGGTAGCAACAGGCATTCTATTCTGGTTTCTGAAATAGGTGTGAAGCAGCTACATTTGAGCTAGCTCTTAGCTCCTAAAGGCAAATGAAACGCACTGCCCAAAGTATTTCAACCCTTGCAAGGGAAGGGAACATCATTTAGTACAGTGATGTTCATTTGATATTTTCTTTGAATGAGAGTAATGTCCTCCTCTACAGATATTAGACCTCTTTCTCCTACCATATTGCAAACCTGTATCATGATGATCATGAAATCTACTTTTTGGTCCTCCCACCCCCCAAAGACCCAGCACTACACTTTGAACTTATTGTACAGTGTTAATCAGATAGTTTGGTTCAACGAAGGTCTTCTGATCCCAACCAGTTCCCAAAGTAGGCTCCTTGTGCTGTTCCAAGGCACAATTAATATTCGTAGGGGTATCATATTTTCAAGCATTTTAGTGTGTGGCAAGCACTGTGTGAATTTAATTACATATAAAATCTAATCATCACACCTGCTCGTGAAGGAAGTCTTATTGCTCTCTTTGTTATAAACTAAAACATGACCAAGTAGTAGCTGTAGAGCTACTACATATGTATGTACACTTAGTACATACAGTTAGTAAGAAGTAGAGACAGGATTTGAACCCAGAATTATCTGAAACTAAAATGTGTTCTCATAGACACTATATTACTCTGCTTTTCTGCCTCTTGGACCCAATTCCATACTTCTCTGTTTTGAGTGCCCTGTCTCTATTCTATGGCTCAGACCAATCTGTCTTCTTTCCATTAACTCATTAATTTAACCATGTCACACATATACATTAAAAACCTTTAGTCTGTGCCTCTCTTCATAATCCCTAGTTTTTAAGAGCTGACTGTCAATCCACAGCAATTTTCCATGTGCTCACACCCATCTGTCTCAGGTTTAGAATGAAAATATCATTATATAAATATAGCTTATATGCATATACACATATATGTGTGCACTTATGTATGTTTAAATAAAGTAAACATTTGTAGGTATGTGTATGTGTTTGTGCATATATATAAAAACTTCTTGTTAGTGCCTCCTTACAGGTAAGGTAAAAATATCCACAGGGAAGGGAGACAATATCAGAAATAGGGCCTGGATGTATGTGTAACCTCTCACCAACTGACATTCCATATGCTGCAGGGAAACCAGATTCATTAAAGGACTTTACACAGACTGAATTTTAATTACAAATGCCTTCCTTTCGTGGTGTGTCTCTGCAGAAACTCTAGTCCTGAACATTCTCTGGTTTCAGAGCCAAAGTCAAAGGGGCTGAAACAAGAAGCAATGGCAGGGAAGGTGTCCAGGGAGCAAAGAGGGAGGTGTTTTATACTTCACTCATCAGCAACAGCTGGCAAGTTCGTCCAGGAATCTGTGCTCCATTCATTGGAGAGAGATTTCTCTTCACAGTCTGATTTGGCATATGGTAGTAAAAGGTCTAACCTTTTGATTTAGGCCCAGCGTATAAGATATGGCTAAATATGAGTTCCAGTATTGGTGGTCCTGAAAGTTATATCAACAAAAGTTTCTTTCCTTTACTTCCTGGATGGTCCATGCAATCCTTTAATAAATTATTGAACTTGTATTTGAGCAGGCAATAGCTCAATCTAATATATGCTCCCTTGACGGAACTTTGCTCAACTAACCTGCTGAATTAACTGGTATTCCCCATTGCTTCTGATGCCTACCTCATGCTATTTCTACCAGCTGGGTCACCTACTATTTTCCTCTTAGATGCCCAACCACCACTTCTCCCACCAGCTGAGTTATGTGTTTACAAGAGTCAATTGTGTGCATTCTCAAAGCTACTTATGGTCTTCAAACTGGTTATCATATTATGTGATTAAGTAGTTAAATCAACAGAAGATGAGTACAAAAGAGTCTATGTTTATATAAAATCTTAGTTAAATGTTTTGCAAAGACTTGATAAACATGAGTCATTTTTAAAATGCAGCTGAATTAGGTGTGAATGGGAAAAGTATAAAATTCTGTAGGAGGGGAAGAATCCAGAATCTTTGAATTACATTTTCAATGTTTTCTACTTTATACAAAAAAATCAAGAAATGAAAATTAAAATGATGTGTTTTAGGTATGTATTAAACATGAAAGATAATTTAGAACTCTAGTCAGCAGACCATTATATAAAGAAAAGACAAAGGTCTTAATGGGCAAATAAATATATACTCTAAGTTTGAAGTTAAAATATGTTCAGGGTATTATGTGTTTTCTTTATGATTCTTCATGATTTCAGACAAAATTTACTATTACCAACAATAGGTCTCCATTGTAAGATACCAACAATTAAAAGCGAGTGAGTTGTGAGCTGTAATAGACACATTCCACATGGGGGAATGGAGGAAGAAGGGCAGGGTGGAGCACTGGAACCAGACTTGTGGTGAAGGGGGAGAGAAAAACCCTTCACATCTGTACACTGTCTTTAAGAATCAGCAAGAGTTAGTAAGTCAAAGTAGGGGCCAATGGTGGGCCACGCACTAAACAGCATTCGTAAAGGCACCACAGTGCATCGTTTGTGGATCTACACATGAGTTGATATGGATGGAACCACAAACACACCATTGCAAAGGTCAGTCATTCCACAATTATTTGCATCTCTGCCCTTCACTAGGCAGAGATCCATTCAAGGATCCTCACTGATGGGGCATACATTACCTAGAGTTCCAGGGACAAGTTGGTTTATTCCACACTGCAAAACCTTTTCACGTTCATCTTTCCGAAAGCCAACCCTCAGAAGGCTGCAACGAGGCCTGCCCACAATTTGGCATCCCCTGCCTCCATCCCTACCCCACCCCAGCCTCTAGTCAGGCACAAGACTCAAAGTTACTGATCGGAAAATATTACAGAAGAGAACTGGTATGGGCTGCCTGGTCTGATAGACAATGAATCCACAACTGGCCAAGAGACCTCTTAAAATAAATATTTTCCCTCCTGTTTGGTAATATTTCCTTCTAAAATACAAAGCTTCCCCAACCACCCAAGTGCCACTGAAGTAGGTGATAGATTAGATTACCTGATATATTTCTCAACCTTCCAAGAAATTTCCTAGTGATCATAGTAGCTGCCATTTGTTCTAGCTGGTTGCTGACAATATTTCAAAATGAATCCTCCTACACTCTTATTTTTACCCTTGACTATAGCTGACTTCTATGGTAATCTTCTTGGTTTTGGAATCAGGATGGAGCTGAAAATCTCTTTCATTTCCTTCAAAAGGGAGTTTCAAGCTGAGCTTGGTGGCATACACCTGTACTCCCAGCAGTTAGGAGGCTGAGACAGGAGGAACACTGGTCCACAGCCAGCCTCAGCAACTTAGTGAGGCCCGTTACAACTGAGTGAGACCATTTCAGAATTAGAAATAAAAAGGGCTAGGATTGTAGCTCAGAGGTAGAAGGCCCCTGAAACTCACAATACTCAGAAACACACACACACACATACACACACATACACACACACACACACACACACACACACACACACACACGGAGCTTCAGTAGGAAAGAAGCTCCATCAGGACACTTTAAAACTTAGTTCTTATTTGCTCCCTGCCCCCACTCCCAACCCTTATCATTTTAACTAAACCACCATCCTACTGGCTTTCTTAGAGTTCAACTCCTTTAAACAATGAAACTAAAATGTCCATTGTACTTTGGGATTATCTAAAAAGTTCAGGAAAATCATATCTTTTGTATAATCAATTGATTTGAATTTTTCTCTCCCTCACCTTACCTAATTTGAGCACTTAAAGATAAGCTTCGTGAGGTCAGGTTTTTCCCTTTTAGTCATCATTATATCCCCAGTGGATAGCAAAAGCGATGGAAGGGAGGTAGGTATTCAATAAAGACTGAATGAATGCAGGATGGATGAATGCACGATGGATGGATGGATGGATGGATGGATGGATGATCTTCACAACAACCTGGCAGAGTAAGAAGGTAGCCATTCTTACAGTTGAGGATACACTCAGTAAGGTTTAGCAGTTTGCTGGAGGCAATGCAGTCTAGGACTCTATTGTCATCTGTCCAGTAGCATTCCTCTAGACCATGTACCTCAATTCCAGCACTAAAGCAGGAAGAATTGTCTGGTCTTCACTTCTGCAGAACTCAAGTCAGGCCCCTGAATCCACTCTTAAATCCATGTAGCTCTTAGAATGGAAATGCAATCATTGGAAAACAGGGCTCTCAGAAATATCACTTTAAAAAATTGAATCTTATAACAGAACTCTACAGGCAAAAGGAACATAGCCCATTGGAGGCTGCAGGAATTCTGGGGAAACACGGTGTGCTGCAGCTGTGCTCAGGCAAAGGGGTCCATGGAGGCAGGCTCCAGAAACTGTATACCAAGGGTCTGTAAACAATTGCCCATGGGACAAATCTGGCCTTCCACCTGTCTTATAAATAAAGTTTTATTGGAACATAGGCTCACCCATTCATAAATGTATTGTGTATGGCTGTTTTTATAGAAATCAAAATCCAATAGTTCGCCCTATGGCCCACAAAACCTAAAATAATCACTTTTTTTCAGAATAATCATTTTTTCTGCCTCTTTATAGAAAAAGTCTGCCAGCTCCTAGTGTAGCCTCAACAAAAGCATCATGAGCATCAACAAAAGCAGCAGAAATGAATCAAAATAATACCGATGTTTGAAGAGCTGGGAAGGATAATTTATCTACCCAATACCAAAAAAAAAATTCACAAAACCAATTACCTTAGCACTTGATACCTGCTTAGAAGCCTCTTGTCAATAATATCTACTCTTGCCTGAACTCTTGAACCAGTCAGCTACTTCCTTCATTACCACTGGATTTAGAATTAGCAATCAGTGGAAAAGCTACAGCAAACAAACTTCTTTTTACTCTATTTTAAAAGAAAAATCAGAGAAGTGCACATTGAATGCAGTTCTACAATAAATGGAAACTCAGCACGCCTTGTAAAATGGTCTAGATCTCATTAAATGATTTCTTGGCTATTATCCTTTGGGCTTGCCAATGGATTTGAATGGACTTTCCAATGAAAGCAAATGTTTAAGGTGCTATTCTTTTGAAAGGAAATAGCATATCGGAATCAGAAAGAGATGAAGACCAATTGTTGGAAAACTGATTTGAAATTAAGAGTGCCATTTTCTGTCTTTAGGCTTCACCGCTGATAAACCCTTGCAAATCTCTTAACCCTCCCTGTGTCTTACTTCCTAAACCTACCAAATGGAGAAAATCTTACCCATGTCCTACCCCTCTCTCCCTTTTCCAAACCAGTGATTTGAAAAGACATATACCCAGAATTTGCTGTTAGATTTTTAAGAGATTCTCATGGGTAAATGCCAAAAGTCAGTTATGTATATTTTCTCCAAGCCCAAGTTGCTTTCCAAGGAGACGGAACCCATAGTAAATAGGAAGATGACACGGTAGAATGAAAATCAGAGACTCAAGGACAAATGACCTATTAACTCTTACAAGAGCCCAATTCCATACACAGCCAATGCAGAATGGAAAACTCTCTGTGGATTAAACACTAGTAACTTTTAAAAGAAGAGGTTCAACATCTTCTTCCTCTAGAAGCTAAGCAAATATTCTTCTTGAAGTCTTAACAACTTTACCTTAAATTTAGGATGGAAATTCCAAGAGTGAAGTCACTTTCTTCAGCTTTAACAAGCTTGAGTTGTAGTTGGCTGTGAGATCCAATAGGTCCCTGTCTCTGATATTCACATCCTTCATTGTAGTCCAGCAGAGGCTAAGCCCTTGCCTTTCATTCTAGGCATGGAGTTGGCATGTAAAGCAGAGAGCAACTAAAACTGCAGGACCATAGGGTCTCACCCCATGACGGTCAGCTTCCCTGGTATTTGATCTGTGCCTGACCCCCCCAATCCTCCCCACTCCATTCTGGTCTGATGAAACTGTCAATCACAGTTCTGCCTCCCCAAGCTGACCAGCTAGTCCAAGAGTAGGATGGGCACATGAACCAGGCAGGAATACCACCTTCAAGGACAAAAGTGAAACACGGAGAGCAAGAGGGGAGGGAGAAGAGAGAATGAGGCTCCTTTAGCCCATGTAAGTTCCAAATCACCAGCAGTCACTTTACAGGGTGCTGGCTGGAAAATGAAGTGAAGAATGAGGAAAACAGAGTTGGAGGTAGAGAAAGAAAGGATAGACTTGTAGCCATGTTGAACCTCTAGATCCAGCATGGCTCAAGTTACTCTCAATTCTGGACTTCTGAGTTAAGCTTTGGGCTTTGGTTAAGCTTTGGCTTAAGCCAGGTTGAGTTTTATTTCTTTCACTTGCCACCCAAATCTTCTTGACCAATACAGCAAATACATAGCTTGAGCCATCTCATTTACTGTCACAAAGTGAACAAGGCACAGAAAGTGGATGGTTCAGGGCAGACCGCCCCACTCCTAAAATCACAGCTCAGGGCCTGCAACCACACAGGAACCTGAAGCACAATCATAGGCAATGCTTCAACTTACCTCTGCTCTCTGGCATGTTAGGCTTGAAATCTGTCAAGAGCCCCCTTAGATGGGTATTTCTTACATTTTTAAGACTGGATGAGAAAATAATTTATAAGTATCTCAGAATGTATTACTAGTAGAATAAAGCCCACATCGCCTCTAGACACAATTACCCTAATGGGTAACAGTAAATCATCCATCTTTTAAAATCAGCCACATTTTTAAAAATCTATTAGCTCCTATTATTTTCTGACAACCAAGAATTTCCTGATTGGGACTTGTTAATGCTTTCTGCCCAGAATTATTTCAGGCTTTAAACTGACATTAGAGGACCCTTTATTAGAAGCCCTTTGTCCTCCTTCTATGCAATACTTAATAAGTACTCTGCTCCTTAGAAAAACCGATCCACTCTTTTCCAGATATACCCTCACGTCCCTACTTCCATACATTTCCACAGGTCATTCTGACTTGAAATGGTCTTTCCTGCCATCTCCACTCACTCATCTAGTAATCCCAATCCTGGACATTCTTCATGAGCCACTGGGTCCCTTCTCATCTTTGAAGCCATCCTGAACATCTTACCCCCTCTGAGCTCATATCTTCTGCTTATCAGCTGACATATGTGGTATAACAGCCATCCACACTGATGATCAGCTTTGGTTTATTTCATTTTTTTAGGACTGGGGGGATTGAATCCAGGGGCATTCTATTGAACTATATCCCCAGCCCTTTTCATTTTGAAACAGGGTCTTGCCAAGTTGCTGAGGGTCCTGCTAAATTGCTGAGGCCAACCTCAAACCTGAAATCTCCTGTCTCAGCCTCCCAAGTATTGGGATTACAGGCCTGTGTCACTGTGCCAAACTAGCTTTATATTCTTGAGGATCCCTCGAGACAAATCTTCCCAACACCACTGCGATCCACATCGAGAGCTCTGCACACATGCT
Source organism: Graphiurus murinus (assembly GCA_004027655.1). Taxonomy (NCBI): domain Eukaryota; kingdom Metazoa; phylum Chordata; class Mammalia; order Rodentia; family Gliridae; genus Graphiurus; species Graphiurus murinus. Next base: position 79,735 of record PVLC010000359.1, on the reverse strand, counting down.
CAATGGTGATAATGACGATGATACTGACGGTTAGGGTGTCCACATAATCAGCAATGCCTCAAGCTGAAGCCCAAAGTATTGAATCCACATAATATGTTGATGGTCCAGGCTTCTTTCCTCTTATAACTACATCCTTTCACCTCTTCTACACAAAGGAGTCCCAGGAAGCAGTGGCTCAGGCACTCTACAAGTTCCCCAGGAAACCAACAGACATGATTAAAAGAAACAGGATATTTCCTCACAGAGCCCCTAAGGCATGGAGCTCATAGAGTGTTAGGACACCCTTCCCTTTCCCACTCCCTTCATTCAAACACTTAACTTGTCCCTAAGACCCACATAACATGGGGAGCCAGGCCCAGTGGCACATACTTGTAATCCCCGTATTTGAGAGGCTAAGACAGGAGGATCAAAGGTTCAAGCCCAGTCTGAGGCATTGACTGAGGCCCTCAGTAACTTAGTGACTCAGTAACTTCAAAATAAAAAATAAAATAGAGCTGAGGATGTAGCTCAGAGGTAGATTGCCCCTGGATTCAAACCTCAGTAACCCATACACACACACACACACACACACACACACACACACACACACACACACAGACTCATGCTGCCTCCCTGACCCTCCATCCCACACTGACCCTAATTTCTCCAAAATCCTAGGGAAGAAAAGGCCTCCATGGACGATGATAGGCAGATAGTTGCACAGTTCCACTTATTATTTGTTCCCAACCCCAACTAGACTGTGAGCTCTTCAGGGCAGGGACAATTCTTGGCACAGCTCTGTCCTTCCCTGTGTTCAGTCCTGAATTATACAGGATAAGCATTCAATAGTCGTGCATTCTACGAGGAGTCTAACCTTGTCTCTATAATGAAATTATTCTTCTTTATTCCAAAATGACTTTTTATTTAATTTGTGAGCATTGTCACACATTTGTGTGTATGTGCACCTGTGTGAAAGAGAATGGCAGGCAACAGGCTGACCTCCGGGAGTGAAATGGCTGTTGAATATTAAAAGCAAAACAAAATCCTAAAAAAAACAAAAAACAAAACAAAAAAAAAATGCGTTGTGCTCAGAGTGATGGGTGTAAGTATACTTAATCTGTATATACAGTGCTTTGATACATCCTGATGTGTTGTAATTTGCAAAAAGGGAGTGAAGTGACCTGCTCTTAGGTCCCAGTCCTGTTACTAGCCCAGTGTGACTCTACATGAGCCACTAAACTCTGACCCTTAGGATCCACATCTGTAAAATGGGGTTGCTAAAGTGTGCCCTGCTCCACACATGTGGTACAAAGAAAATGAGGCAGTGCTTTGAAAACATAAGAGTGCTGCCTAACGTGCTCACCTGGCCCATGGCTCCCTAGAAAGAGTCAACCCAATTAATGGCCCTCCTGAAAACCTCCTCCTCTGAACATGCAGTAATGCAACACAAAGAAACTTTTAAAAATTACCTTCAATAAGGCGTGATGGGAGCAAGCAGCACCGAGTTGCTTGGCCTGCCTGGATTCCTGGGTGATGGAATTAAATCATAGGCAGGACCACGGATATGCTGAATGGCATCATGAAACCAGACCCTCCACTTAGATGCCTTAATGGCACTATAGATCAACTACTGTGTCACAGAGCGTAATCTGGATGCATTTTAAAATTAATTATTCATAAGCAATCATCTTCCATGTGTATTTACATGTTGGAAACTCAGCACTAGGCAACGCCACCTGTTGTCACTGAATAGGACCCTCGTCATGCAAAGCCTGAGGCACCTGTGGGCATTTTAAGTGGCTTGGGTGATAGTCCTGTGATCAACCATAAATGTGCTCAGATCAAAGCCAAACCCTAAAATTACAAAGGGAAAAAACACTGTTAGCCTCACATCAGTGTGCAGGCAAACCCCACTGTCCAGAAAAGGTTCTTTCAGTGCCATAAAGATTGGTCAGAAGGACCAGTAACTAGACAATCAGGGCAGAGCACATTCTCATCCAGGGGAGCTCCAGTGCACCAGATTCTTTCCTTGTCCAAATCTATATATGCTGGTCAATCTCTCCTGAAAAGCCAAGGTCGGCTGTGTGTTAAAAGAGCCATGCCCCTCTGGTCTCTCATCAAGCTGCACATGGCCTTCTATCCAATTCAACAATTACTGATTCAGCACCTACTGGGCCTCCAACCTTGTGTGAGTCCAGGGTCATATGTCTAAGTGGTATAATGTGTGTGTGAACAAGGATCACTGCAGCACTGTTTATCGAAAAGCTGAAGCCAGGTATGGTGGTATATGTCTGTCTGTAATCCCAATACTTGGGAGGCTGAGAAGGGAGGATCGAAGGTTTGAGACCAGCCTCAGAAACTTATCAAGACCTTCAGCAAGTTGGTGAGACCCTGTTTCAAAATAAAATAGGACCGGGGGTGTAGCTCAGAGACAGAATGCCCCTGGGTTCAATCCCCAGTACCACAAGAAAGAGGGAGGGAGGGAGGGAGAGAAGGAGAAGGAGAGGGAGAGGGGGAGGGGGGGGAAGAATGAAGGAAGAGGATGCCCATTGTAGTCATTTATTTTAAAATATTTAATTTAGTGATTGACTTTGATGTGTTCATAAAAGTACATCATGCTCCTCCCCTCATCACCTTCCATTAAGTCAAATTCTTTGCTCACCTAAGGATTCTCCTTCTTCATCTGGAGTCCCTCTTTTGTCCCATTTTCTCCCTAGCTTCTACATATTAGGGAGAGCATACGATTTTTTACTTTTTGTGACTGACTAATCTCACTTAAATAAATAAATATCTAATTGCCAATGGTTAAATATAGTCAAGATGTGCAGTGTGATGATTTGATATATGTAGACTTTGTGCAGTGATTACCAAAATCAAATTAAAGGCATCCATCACCACCCATCCCACACATCACAGCCTCAGAACTGGGTCATTTTCTAACTGCAAGTGTGGACCCTTTGACATCCCTCCATCCCCCCCCCGCTCTCCAGCCCCTGGCAACTCCTGCTCTACTCTCTGCTTCCATGAGTTCAACTTTTTAAGATACTTGCTGCAAATGAGACCGAACCGCCTTTGTCTTGCTGTGCTTGACTTATTTCACTTAGCATGACATCCTCCAGTTTTGTCCATTTTGTCACAAATGACAGAATTTCCATCTGCTTTATGGATTAAGCGTATTCCACTGTATCTGTGTACCATCTTAATCCATTCATGTGTCAATGGACAATTAAGCTATTCTTGTGCCTTAGCTACTAAGAATAAGCCAAAGGCGATCATTTTAAATAAACACGAGAGCAGCCATCCGATGGAGAGTTATACACAAACAAGAAAAATGAAGTATGTTCATATACACAGATCTGAAAGATGTCCAACTAGAGTACATGAAAAAGAAAGCAAGTTGCACAGTAGAATGTAGGATATGCTGCCATTTGTTTAAATATATACACATATATATGCATATATATATCCATACTTCGTTATGCATGTGATCATACATATGTACAGGAAAACTGAGGAAGATCTATACTAAGTTCATGAAGGTGGTTAGCTCAGAGGAATGGAATTTGTGTTGGGAAGTAGGAATGGAGAATGGTCTTTCTCTTTACTTTTTTTTGTTATTCCAGGCTGAAACCAGGGGCATTTTACTTCCAAGCTATACTCCCAAGACTTTTCATTTTTATTTATTTTTATTTTGAAACAAGGTCTCACTAAGTTGCTGAGGGTCTCACTAAGCCTCAAACTTATGATCCTCCTGTCTCAGACTCCCAAGTATTGGGATTATAGGTGTGTGCCACCATACCCAGCTGCCTTTTACTTTTTATGTTATGCATTTCAGTAATGTGTGAATTTTTCCCCATTCTCTTTTTTATCTTTGCTTAAGTGCTGACAAAAGATGTTATTTTTTTTTTAATTGTATGCTAGACCCTCTTCCCATAATGGTGCCTCCAGTAGCCTTACCATTTCTACTGGTAACCATCAACTAAGCTTCTTAATGCTCCAGCAAATTGGAAAACACAGACACATCCTTAGGGACACACGCACACACACACACACACACACACACACACACACACACTTGGTGTGAATGATGACAAAAGCTTTGTCCTACTGAATTTACACCTCTTTTCCTCATTAATTCTTCACTAGAAGATTGAGTTTGTTTAATCTCTTCCTATAAATGAAAATATCTTTGGGAAGATCCTCCTCCAGAGAGTATATGATTTCTTGTAAGACAGAAAAAAAAAGATCACTATGATTAAATTCCATCACACAAAGCTTGTCTGAGTGTCCCAAACGACTTCTGATAAAGAAGTTTGACATGAATCAACAGGAGGTCTTCCTTCACAGCTCCAAAGAATTCCCATTTTTGGTGAAATTTATTGAGCCCTGATCATAACTGCATACTCACTATTTCCCCCCAAACAGAGCAAAAGCTGCTTGCTCTAAGAGTTTCTGTGAAATTTTTAAAGCTAATAAAATACAAGCTGCATTTACAAAGGACAGGACCTCTAGTTTTCTAAGCATTATGCCATCACAAAACCCTGTAAGTGAGGTGTCTGAGGACGGGTACCCAGGACTCTGAGACAGATCTGCATGTGGGAGGTTAACTGATGTGGAGTTCACCAAGGACAAGCAGCTATGAAGGAAGCAGGGCTGTAGGACTGGGGGGAGGAGGGGAACTGCAGTGTAGCTGTCACAGAGGCCTTCCCTCATCCCTAGACAGGTCCACATCCTCCTGCCTGAGGCAAGATAGCCAGGCCATTACACCATGACATGGACAGGCTGCCCCTGTGACATGATCTTGAGCTAGACAGCTTTCTTGTGAGCCCAAATCCTCAGTAGCAACTAGCCGCCAACACTCCCAGCAGCTGGGGGAAGTTAAGTGCATCCTACAGCGGGAGCTTGGTGATACACTGCATCATCTACTACGTCCACTGTTCTACTATCTGTGTCCTAGAAATGAGGACACAGCCCACGGGAAGCTGAGAGGGAGGACTGAACGTGCACTATCGATGCTTCTCTAAAACCGTATCACCTGGGTGCCAAACGCCCACCCAGGGAGCCTGTTTCAGGTACCATACCGCACTTAAAACTTGGATTTCTATGCATGCCCATTTGCCCATAGAGAGGAAGGCAAGAAAAGAACCCTTGCATCTAATTTTAAAGGAATCTGTCAAGCAGAAGACATCTGTCACAAACACAGAAGAGGGACTTCACTAACAACCACAAGGATAATCAAGGCTCTGCTGTTTCATAATCGCTTCAGCTATCTAGTGCCCGGCACAGAAACCTCCTCTCACCCTGTGTGTCTTACTGATGAGAGGTTTGGTTTCAATTGGATGCCTTGAAAAACCTATTTATTCTATTCCATTTCCACTCTTCCATGTTCCTATAATAAGCTACCAAAAATAGAAGCAATATAGGATAAATTGAAGGAGAGATGAATGCACATTTTGGTGCATGGAGGAAGAGAATAAGAAAGAGGAGAAAGGGAGGTGAATAAAAATCTCTTCTTTGTATAACATTTCCAGCCTAGGGACTGGTATCAAATCTGGGACCCACTAATTACCAGCTGCAAACCACTGGGCATGAGACTCTTAACGCCTGTTTCCTCAATTGCTAAATGAGAGGGAAGGTGCACAGACCTCACAGGGTCATGGAGATGAGATGAGATCATGAACATTCGGGGTTCTGCACCGTGCAATCACAGAGCGGGGACTTACTAAACAGCAGCTTGCTTGGCTGTTACTGTCAGGGATGTTATCATGATTACCAACACCCACCCCCCAGCAGCCAACTGCAGCAGGAAGAGTCAGAAGGAAAAAGTGCAAGATATGGGTTGCGTTTTTTTCTAAACTTTCTGCAAGGTAGGTTGGCTTATAAATGGCTTTGCTTTCCTATCTTTAAATACACACCCGAAAATAGCAAGTCCTCCCCAATACTCTTCATCCTCTCCTGCAATCCACAGCTTCCACTGTGTCTGCTGCAATGGCCTCGGCTCACCCCCTTGCCTGTGTGGAAACCTCACCCACATGGCCAGGGCAGTCTGCCTCCCCACTCCACCCGCTGGAGCTCAGCCAACCTGCCTGGCCTCCCACGTCACCATTACTGATAAAGAAGGTCTGTATTGAGGCTTTCTGCTCTGCTGGGGAATTCAAGGTTCCTAGATCTTCACACACACACACACACACACACACACACACACACACACACAAAACCTTACTGCTGTTAAAACAATTTGTGAATCCCCTAAGAATTGCAAGCCCTGAAGTGTACATGGCTCAGGGAGGCACTACTGTATAAGAAATGCCCTTGCGGTAAAACAGTGTTGTTAAGTATGTAGTCTCCAGCCAACCTCCATCGTAATTGTCTGGGGAGCGTGTTGAAAATGCTAATTCCCAGGACTGAGGAATCAGAATCTGTGAGGGGGCTCTCAGAAGATGCATATTTAAACAGATTTCCAGGTTATCCTGACTCCACCGAAGTTTGAGGGCCCCAGGAATATACAGTTGTCTCACTGGGCTATGACAACTGTCCTGCATGGAGAACAGAGACAGGCTTTGCTTTATAGCCTTGACCACCAACCTTGGTAATCAAGACATTTTTCTGAACTTCAATTCCCAACCCCTGCCTCAATTATTCACATGATGGTTAGTAAATCCTTATTTTATACTTGGAAATGTATAGTCTATTAATGTCCCTGGAATTTGGAGACCCATTAAGAAATGTTCATTTTCTTAGTTAAAGCATACACTAAACAAGGACAAAAATGCTGAGTCATTCAACAGATATGGAGCACCTACTGTATACCCATCCCTGTGGTGGTACTATGAGGGATTGAGAAACATAAGCCACGGCCCAATCTTGCAGGGCCTTGTTGTATACACACAATCCATCTTGTGTCCAAAGGCCTCAGGGACATTCTGCATCTAAAGCTGCCTTGCTATGTGTTCCAAACACGAGTGAAAGGCTGACAGCCAGTCTCCTTTTTCCACTGCTACAGGCACAGATCCCCTCCAGGCCCCCCACACCCTTCATCCCCCCTGCCTTCCCCAACTGATAAGGAAGAAGGATGAAGGAAGGCTAAGCTCAGTTCCTTCCCTAGATCCATAGAGATGTTCCCATCCCATAAAGGTTTCCAGGTAGCTAAAAAAAACCCTAGCCACAGGAGCTCAGAGCCAGTTCCCTGACCCCAAATCAGGTCCTGATCAACTCAGGAATATCCGCATGTATCCACACAGCAGGAAACAAAGACAGACACTTGTCTCGGGTAGGGGTAAAATATAAAAAAGCAAGCAAACACACACCACAGGCCATTTAATTAGCTAAAATGGACCCACATGGGAACAATCAGGAACCACTCAATGAGGACATAAGTGGTAAGGGACAGAGCAGCCCATGACTGTTATTTTAGCATCTGGTCCGTGTCTTCGGTCAGCAAAAGAAACAGAGAAAAACAAAGAAGGAAAATCGGGAGAGACTGTTGGCCCCAAACCCAGGGTCAGATGCTCCAGATCCGCTGGAGAAGATAAACACCTTACGGCTCAAGCTAGTGGGTGAGTAAGGAGATACTTCCCAGAGGAGGAGAAGCCAGGCCTGATATGTTTCTCTTTTATTGATACTTACCCAGCAGAGGCGTCTATTTATTTCTTTTAATAAGTTTTTTTTTTTTAGTTTTCCAAACCCACACAAATTCTTCCAACCCTCCCACTCTAGTCTTTTCTATCTTCCCCCTCCATCACCCCATCACAGGGAGCACAGCCTGGTTGCTAATGCAGTGGGCCAGCTGGAGTCTGATAGGTCCAGGGGTCCCCTTGTCACTATGTGGATGGAATTCCTCCATTTGGTTGCTATGACACCATGGTGCTAGGGCTCTCCAGCCTTGTTACCATGGAATCCATCCTTCCCTATCCTTCGCTGCAAGTCAGGAGGGCAATGGTTCTGCAGGGCGAGCTGCCCACAGGATCCTGGCCGAGCCCATCCCCCTGGACACTATCAGATGCAATGGTATGAGTCAGCGGCAATCACACAGGGACCAAAGAGGGTGCAGAAGAGCTTTCAGTGGACCACTGGAGAGGTTAAACACAGAGAAACAGCCTTTAGTACCTGAGCACATGTGCAGGCTCTCTTCCATAAAGGAATCACTGGGTTGTTGCTCACAAAGGGGAGCCCTCAGCGCAGTCTTGTCTGGCTCCTGGAGGTGCAGCCAGAGGTCAGCAGTGCCACTCTTGACCATGAATCAGTGGACAACACCTGATGTCCCTCATCTGGGAACCCGGGAACTTGTCATTAACTCAAGGTTCTCATGATGAAGAAGGAAGAATGTGAAAGAAAGGAAAACTTATCTTTGAATACTGGAAATAAGTATAACGGTTCCTGTGGCACCAATGCCCACATATCTGAAGTAACACTCTGGGTTCCATGAGGGTCTGGCTCTAATTGACGGTGAGACACCCACATGAGCCCCTGGCGTTCTACAGCATCACCAGCTTCTCCTTTTACATGTTTTGGTTGCAGTGAGTGTGAGTTTTGAGGTAGTCTGCTTCAGTTGCTGTTTAGCCACCAGAAGGGTTCGTTTTCCAAAGCTGGGATTGTTGAGGAAGGGCAGCTGGAGTGAGAGGTAGCTCTGGGCTCCGCACCCCGAGGGGCTGGTGCTTCCTTCATCCCTCACCTGCACCTGGGAGCTCCCCCTGTACACGTATCTAGCCTGAGTAGCAGTACCTGCAGGGTGCATTCCTGGGGGTGCATTCTCAGTACCCTGGAATTTCTCCAGTGATGGGCACCGGGCATAGATTTGAGGACTCGGTTCTCAGCTGCTGCATTGTGCTGCCAGGAGAACCAGCTCAGAAGTTCCCATCCCTGGTATAGAGGGAATTTCATAGAGAAGAGAGAGAGACAAAAGGAGAGAAGAAAACAGAAGGGGGGAAAGAGAAGAGGGGAGGGAGGAGAAAGAGCAGGAACAGAAGGAAAGGAGTTGAGGCTGAAGCACACGGCCCTGCTGGGAAAGCATGGAGCTCGGGGCCAGTTTCTTTCAAGAAGGAAGCAGAAGCCGTCCTCCTGCTGCACCCTGCCCCCAGGAACCCGAGCATGGCTCGTGCCCACATGTATCCACACACACACTACCCTGCCCATGGCACGCTGGCAGGCGTGGAGTCAGCGAGCTCTGATTCATAAGGCCTTCTGCATGCACAGCTTCCCTCAACCTCCAACACTGACACACACACACACACACACACACACACACACACACACACACAGCCTCTGTTCTGGAGCTCTGCTCTCCCCAGTCTTCTCTCCCTCTGGCTTTCAGCCTGCCATCTGCTGGGCAGCTGATCGACGGCCAGAGTGTGAGCTGCCCACTTGCCCACACCTCCCTGACCCACCTCTGCAACTGCCCTAGACAGGACCAAGGAGGAGGAGGCTGTCCCCAGTTTCTAGGGGACGGATGAGGGTTGAAAGGCAAAATACAAGGTACCCAGTTCAGCCTAAATTTCAGGTAAATAAATTTATTAAATTTTTATGTGCTAAATCTGGCAATGCTGTGCTTGATGGCCCAAGTACGGAAATCCCTCATCCTTTTGTTCCAAGCCCTGCTCTGGAAGCTACAGATGAGGATGAGGATGGCAGCTAACATTCTGTTATACATGTACCAGGCCCTGGGCAAAGCAACCCGTCTGCTTTCTCTCATCGACTTCTGGGATTACAGATATGTGCCACCAAGCCTGGCCTGAGTATTTGTTTTTGTTTATTGTTGTTGTTGTTGTACTGGGGATTGAACCCAGGGGCATTCTATCTCTGAGCTCCACCCCCAGCCCTATGTTTTATCCTTTATTTTGAATCAGGGTCTCACTAAGTTGCAGAGGGCCTCACTAAGTAGCTGAGACTGTCCGCGAACCCGGATCCTCTGGTCTCAGCCTCCCAAGAGTATTTGTTTTTGAGAGCTTTTCCTTTCACCCCGCTGCCCTCTGTCTGGAGGCAGCCCAAAGAGGTACGAGACCATGAGAGCTCTCAAGTATATCAGGTAGCACCCATTCCCCAGGCCAGACTGGCTGGATGCTTTTAAAAGTCTGAGTCGCAGGCCCTGACCTTAGGAACTGTATAGCTGGGAAGGAGGAAGAGCCCAGGCCAGGCTGGGGCAGATGCCTGGGTGGATGGGTGGGTGGCAGTGTAGATGGCTGCATGGTAGCAGGCCTGTGGTTCTAATCGAGCCCACTGACCACCTGAAGCTCCTTCCAGGTGCCTGTATATGGTCTTTTCCACTCTGTGCAATGAAAGGTTTTAAAGACAGGGAGAAAGGCATGGGAACTGGATAGGTAGGAAAGAATAAGGGGAGAGAGACAAAGAGAGAAATGGCGGAGGGGGGGGTGGAGAAGAAAGTTGTGTGGCCTTATGAACCCATCTCCTTCTCCCCCAGGTTCCTGAACCTTCTTGGCTGCTACACCAGCCAAGGGGATACTGGAATATCATCTCTACTGTTTACCAGCCGTGGGTGTTCCTCAGCTCACGATGATCAGTTATTTGTCACTTTATTTATCCAGAAGGCTGATGCAGGGTGAGTCAGGAGGCTAAAGTCGCTGCAACTGAGTTTGCAGCAGTTGGTGATTCCCTTCCAACTCCCCGCTCTCCGCCCCAGCCAAAGCCCTGAGACCCCCGAGCACTTCTACGGAGCCCTGTCTGCCTCCAGGCATGCCAACCTCTGCTCAGAGCCTCACTTTCAGAGACTCTGTCCTGCCCCGCCCTGACCTCCACCACGACAGAGACAACGTCGCAGGGGGGCACTGCCACAGCAACCAGAGCCCAGGTCCCTCGAGAGATGCCTGCGCCACCTCCTCCCACCTGCTCTCACCTGCCTTGGCTGCTTCCCTAGACACCATCCCTCCTACCCGGGCCTGTAGGACCTCACCACACAGGCCATAAGGAAGCAGACCAGAGAGGGCCCGCCAATCCCTAGGAAGAAGGAAGGTCAGCAAAGAGGCCTGTCTCACCTCGGCTGCAGTGGGTACTGTCCCACCCCACAGGGGACATCTGGGGAAGGGGACCAATAGCATTTAACAGGTGAAAGCAGTGATACTAAGTCCTGCACCACCAAGAATGTTCTTACTTCCCAAAAAGCCAATCATGCCCCCTATTGAAAAATACTAGAGAGAGTCATGCCTTATTTCCAGGTAAATAGGTATTTATAAAATGTAAATAAATAAATACACACACACACACACACACACACACACACACATATATATATATATATATATTTAAAAGCTTAGAGGTGGGAGAGAGAGCCAAGACTTGACCCAGCATATAAGGAAATCCAATAGATACTATTAACAAAATTAGGGGAGGTGCTGTGTGGTTCAGAGGCGAGGGATGTGACATGTGCCAGGGGTGCCTTATGCAGGTGACCCTTGTGGCTCTGCCTCTCCCTCTTGGCTGGGCAGGGAAAGCCAATCCCAGGCTCATGGCGCCATGAGTTCACTCAGAAGAGCACTGGTTGGTGGCCCTGGACGCCTCTGCACATTAAGAGGACTCCCTGGGGTCAAGGGCAGCAGCCTGGGTGTCAGAGCAGCCCCAGGGGAGCAGTGAGCTCATCCCTGGCCGCTTGACAACATTCTCCTTGTTCTCTGTTTTGCCGACAGGGTCCAGGCCACCTCTGGACTCCCACAATGCTTAGTTCAGTCCTCTCTCAGGGCTTCCTGCGCTGCATGTGCACCAATGATTCGTTTGTGCATCACTCCACCTAGTCATCAGCATTAGCATTTATTGAAGACTTTTTAAATAAACACCAGGCACTGTGCTCTTTGCATGTAATAGCTCATTTAATCCCCCCAGTGCCTCACATGATCGGAATCATCATCACTATCATTTTTTTTTTTTTTCAGATAAGACACCTGAGGAGCAAAAGCAGGTAGAAAACTAGCCCGAGGATCCAAGGACCCGAGGACCCACCGGTGAGTTGTGACTCACTTCCAAACCTCTGCTTTTTCTGAGCACTGAGAACAGTGGGCATTCTGGCTCTAAGAAGTATATCCTATCTCTAGAACCAAGAGACAAACACAGGCTTATTCTCAACTTCCTATTTGAGTACTATGCCCCAAATGAGAGGTCTATCTCTTCCCAAGTTTTCTTTGGCTTCCTGGACTCTTCTGGACCCTGACCCCAAGTCTCTTTGATATGAGAGTCAATCTATCACAGGAGGTGGAAGGGGATGCAGAAGAAAGAAAATGACTGTCTCCACCCCTAGCACATTTAGGGACTTCCTCTGAGCTCTGTACCCTGAGCAGGCAGAGCCCACAGAACACTGGCTGAAGGCCAATGGCCCCAGACTGGCCACAATGCCAGGGAGGATTTGAATTATCAGACAAGATCTTGGACCAGGATGGAGCTACACTCAGAAGCAGAAGGCAGAAAGCTTCGGGATGCTTGTGTCTGCCCTCAAGAGCGGCTCACAGCTTGCTTCAGGGCCCAGAGCCAGGCCTTTCCATCCCAACCAACCTCCTGGTACCAAATCTGGGGCATCCAACTTTCCTAACCCAGGTGTCATTTTGAAATGTTACATTTCTGCCTAGATACCCGTTGTCCAAAGACTTAGCAACAGAAATGCTGACCTAAGGTGCAATTGGCCCAGCAGCCCCACCCTCCTTGAGGGCAGCCGGGAGACAGAACGCATTAACCATACCATGACCTACAGGAGTCATGCCTTGAGGGCTTGGCCCAAGTTCCATGGGAGGCATCCCCCTGCCTGGAAATTCAGTACTCGAGCTGAATGCACTTTTTTAAATGTTAGCTAACCTGCTGAGTGCTTACAAGACTCCAGCCTTCCTCGGATTTCCATGGACTCCTACAAGGAACAAACTTTCCACAAGGTTGTTCACTTCTGACAGGAAAAGGAACCCAAAGCAGAAGGGCTCAGGTACTGGCTCCACTTCGTAGAGTGGATAGGTGGAGGAGGCCAGGCCTCGGGACCCCAGGTCCTGGCCTCATATTCATTCATTCACCACACAACCATCAGGCCAGAGGTGAGATGTTCAGAAACCAGCATGAGGATTTCTTCAAGTTAACCGCCTCCTTTCTGAAGAGGCCATGTCCTCGCACAGCTCCAGAGATAAAGGAGAGCCAGGAACTTGCAATCTCAAACTGTCTCTACCCCCCGTTACCTTGCTAAGTCACCCCACCTCTGCCATACTCCCCACACACACACCACAGTGGTACCCTGTGAGAGCCAGAAACAAAACAGACAAAACCTCTGTCTTTCTGGCATCTGCATTCTCATAGAGGACAGATGATAAATAAGAGAAGTAAATATAGACCATGTAATATGTATGAATATATAATAGGAAATGCTACATATAATGCATATGGTATATATAATATATACTATGAAAGATACTGATAAAGAAGGAAACTCGTGCAGGTGAAAGAAGCTAAGTGTGTGGAGGGACACAGTGTTAAGTCTGGATGGCCAGGGCAGGCCTTAGAAAAGGCAAATTTAAGCAAAACCCAGACGGAGGTGAGAGAAGGAGCCATGTGGCTATCTGGGAATAGAACATGCCAGAAAGCAGGACCAGATTGGAGAAAGGCCCTGAGTCATAGGCTTGGCTTTGCTGAGGTGTTGGGGAACACAGAGACCAGAGTTAGAAGGACTCAGCAAGCCAGGAAAGATTAGGTAAGGACGGTGAGTGAGTCAGGTGATCACAGGGCCTTGCTGGTCATGTTAAGGTCTCCGGCTTTGACTCCGATCAGTCTCCTCATGATGGATGAGGAACGCAGGTTCAGAGAGAGCTGGTGATGCAGCAAAGGCCACACAGCGCTAGAGTTGAAATCAAGGCCCTGAAACAAAATCAACCGCAAGTCTTCATCCCATCAAGCAAGAACCCAGGGCCTGTCCTTGAGCCCACGGCCCCTGACAACCCATCCATCTCCGACTTAAAAGAGCTATGGAGCTATGATGTGGACTGACACAAAAAAGCGAGCACTGGCGGTGCTCTGCTTAGCAGCCCCCACGCTGCAGTCAGGGGCAGAGGAGGAGGATGACGGAGATGCCTCCTGGCACCAGGAAAGGGATGCCAGGGTGCCAGGAACCCGGTGGTGACCGTGAGCTCTCCACTCGCCTTCATCTCTCTGGCTGTAAAAAGCAACCTCCTCTCCAGAAAGTGGGTTTGTTTACTTGGAAAGTCCCCGTGCTGGTTCATGAGCATCTCCCCAGGCATGCGCTACAAATAAATAACTCACATTTCCCATTTTGAAGTGGGAAAGACGACCCACGGAGTGTGGCGTGTCATACACCCACACCTGAGCACATCTTCTTCCCTAAAAAGAAGGGATCACGGGGAGGGCTTGGGTGGGGACTTGGAGAGTTTGCTGTCTCCCTCCGCCCCTCCCATTCCCCGTTTCCCAGGGGCCGCCTGGCCTCCTCCTCCTCCATCCAGAGGCTGGCCTCCTGGGAGGTAAGTGCTAAGACTTTGCCTGTGCCTCCCTCTTACTGGTTCTTGAGAACGTCTCTCCGGAGCAGCTCAGACTCTCACCAAGGGCTCACCTGCAGTTTTCTGGCCTCCTCATTGGGCAAAATCTCATAAGAGCCCTCTAGAAAACTGGGAGTCTATAGGAGAGAAAAGCTTCAGGAAATCAGAGACTAAGGTCTCGGGGCAAATAACAGGAACAAGAGACATGTCTATAATTCAGTTCTTTCTGTGGGCCAGGCACCCTCCTGGGCCACTCGCATGAATTAACTAGTTTAGCCCTCTAACAGTCCTGTAGGAAGGTTCTACAATTACCTCCATTTGACAGATAAGGCAATTGAGACACAGGGAGGTTAAATGATTCCCCCGAGGTCATACAGCTGGGGTTTGAACCCATGCATCCTGATTTCAGAGTCCGCACTCTAGACAGTCTGGCCAGGAAAGGTCAGCGGTCCATCTGCTGCTGAGAACCCTTGGAGATGAGGCTCAGTAGGCTGAGAAAAGATGCATTGAGGGCAGGACCCATAAACTCTTAGACCACCACCTACAAAACGGCGCCCAGCACCCAGGGCCATTGCTCACTGCCCCTGCCAGGGCTGCATTTGATGTCATTGCCTTATTTGCCATGCGACTCAGGCATGGGTGACACATGCATTGCCACATCTGCGACGAGACCCTGAGCTCCTCAGGGGTTCCTGTTCCAATCTAACTGCATCCGGATCTCTGACAGGTATGATGAAGACTCACAGGAACAATCAGTATATATGTACCAAGTGAATTAATGAATAAATACATGGCTGAATGAATGAACCTGGCCAGTCCAGATGTTGTAGGTGTCGCCTTTGCAAACCTAAGGACAGAACATCACAATACTCAGGTCAATGTTTCCTATCTGCCTCCCACACAGTCGTGGGGCAGGACTAAAATAGATGCACTATATATATATATATATATATATATATATATATATATATATATATATATATATATATAGTCTTTCCGCCTTTTATTGCATTTAATTCCATGTTTCAGTTTAATTTAAAAAGCACAATAGCTTAAAATGTTGGATCTTGATGCACTGTGTTATTCATGAATATTTATCACTCTGGGCTATATAAAACTGAATAATTATTAGCAATTAAAAGAAGGTCAATAGAAGGCTTTCTGGAACCCTCCACCAAGGGGAAGAGTTGTAGAAATGGGACACTGTAATCCAGAGCCCTTGGCAAGGACTCTGCAGGAAAGGGGGAGAACATATTTTGATACGGCAAAAAAATCAATGTTTAAGTTCAATCCAGGCCCCCCAAAGAAAGTTCCAGAAGAGTTTGAAGGAAAGATGTTATACTCAAAAGTCATTTATTTTGATAGGACAAAGCAGATTTGGTGTGAAAAGGATGCAATTGACCACTCAGGGTTTTCAGACACAATAAAGAAAGGAAAAGGTTGGCCTTGGTCAAGTCACTCTACCTGCCTGAGTGTGTTTCCTTCTCCACTACCCACCTTACATTGTTATGAGACAAGTCATTTGAAAACAGCAGCGGGTGATGCTCCTGACACACAGGACATGCTCAATAAAGAGAGGGTCTTTTCATTTCTCTTTCAGGATGGACAAGGTTCTCAGCGCTCCTGATGTGTCTACATGGGCCACCTAGCAGCTTTTACTTCCTTCCCCACATGAAAGAGACTCCAGTCCTCATCTCATGTAATCCTGCACACGTTAACTTCTCAAGAGCCACCCAAACAGATCCTCAAGGCTCTGTAAACACTTTTCACCTTTGCACAGTTCTTCCTAACAATGCAACAAAAATCAGCCTCCAGTTATTTCTGATTACTAGTCTCATGTTTGCCCTCTTAGACCATGGAGAACAATTCATATGTTTTCTCTACCTAGGCCCTGCAAATATTTACAGCTCTTGTCTCCTAGGCCTTCTCTTCTTATAACTAAACAAACCTATATTTTTAATGGTTTAAAAGTGGGGTCCCATGTCCTTCCTGTCCTGATCTCCCACACTGAATGATTCATTCGTCTTGAGCTCCCAGACCTAAACACTGCAGAGGTGCCCACTGCAGTGGGAGAACACAGCAGAGCCTCATGGTGGACATGTTGCTGTGACTTCTTTCAATTTCAAATAGTATTAACTTTAAGGGCTACCATAGATCATTGATGGCTCATTCGGAACACATCACTTAATTATTTCAACAACATATGTTGAATGGGCCTATCATACTCCACAGTCTCTCAGGAAGCTGGGAGTGGCAACTTCTAGATATGTCCCCAGGAGGTCAGAACCAGCAAAGTCAACAAAGAGGCAAGTGAAACACTTAAAAACAAGCAATCAAATTCAGACTCCTTACTTTCCAGCATGTGATGCTTTTTTTCATCCTAAATGGTGTTCTGGTCTCCAAACCCTGACCTTAGGGACTTGGTTGCCAAACACAGATGGTTTTAATTTTCACTTATTTTTAAATAATCATATCCACTAGTACTGATGTAATACTTGCTATGTACCAGGTTCATACAAGAGTTTTACATGTTTGAGCTCATTTAATAGCTGCCTTTGCAGCTCTGAACTTTGAAATCACTCAGGTGAACAAGATCTACTCTGCCCAACCAGTCAACCCCAAATAATGGTAACCTTGCCACCTGGACAGTTTTCTATTACCAAAATCTCCTACCATTGTGAAATATCACCATGCTGAACTCAATTAGCTGAGGGCAAAGTATAGGAAGACATGGAAGAAGGTTGAGACTTCTTCCTTGCTTATCCTTAAAGTACACTCTACTGTTGATTCATTGGGTCTATACCCAGTTAAGAAATTGAATTCTGGCATTGTCGCAATTGTTTAGTTGTTTGAAGACCTTGCACACATATGCCCAACACTGACACAGTTTCTTTCACTACTAGAATTGAAGAGCATAGGAACTTTCAGTAGTGCCTACTGCTTGAAGAAATACCTGATGGTGCAGCATCATCCCTCATACTTTAAAATATTGCATAAAAGAGAAAAATTGAAAATCTCAGATGTGTAACAATTTTGGCGGTCCTCTCTGCTAAGCATACACACACACACACACACACACACACACACACACACACACACATTTTGAATGCTTTGTTTCCAGAAATGTAATTGATGGTACTGAATCATTCACACTTTCTCAGGGGGTCATATTCAAGAGACACTTGACCTTTTGGGAGGCACTGGCTCTGGACCTGGGGTGGGAGAAAAGTTATTGCCTTACTGGACAACGAGGTAATGGCAGATGATGCCCTCATTCTCACCACACATCACCCTCTGAGCCAACCCCTCTAATAGTGAGCCCAGGAGATCGGAAGGTGTTTTATGTTTCAATCATGAAGATGAGGAACTCAGAAGCCCTCAGGCAGGCAACTTCTCAGCCCAAATCGCAAACTGTTCCTCAACAAACTTTTTGCCACAGAACAAACACACCAGGTTCCCAGGCAGGCTGTGACAGATGGGCTAATGTTAGAGGAACATCCAGAATATATTGAAACTCTGCAAAATACATTTGCATTCATCTTTCAGAGAGTAAAAGTCCCTTTATTCTTTTTCTTCTTCAGTCCTTTTTATGGTTGTTTTGCATTTTTTTCACCTTAAATGGAACCATCCTAATTCAGTCAGGACTAGAAAACCAAACAACAGCCTCAGGACAAACTTTGCAAAAAAAAGAAAGAAAGAAAAAAGAAAAAGAAAGAAAGGAAAATAACTAGATAACTGACCCAGCTGCAGTAAGCTCAGGCAGTATAGAACAGCATGTCTTCCAAACACTCCCAGGCTGGGTCCAAAACAGAGTCCTGGGCCATGGGAGATCAACTTGGCTTGTTGCCACAGTAGCTTGGGTTCTCTGGGGTGAAGAGGGACATGGTTACATGTCCTAGCCTGAGGGTGGCTCTTTTCTCTTACTCTGTGTGTATCCAGGACTGCTGGACAACCATGATTTGCAGACAGCTGACACCACCACCATGCTGAGTAGGATCCAGACATGACCATTAATTTCATGCTCCAGCCATCATGATCTGAGTGACCAGGGTCAACTGGCATTATGTCATGAGTGTCTCAAAAGCCGAAATAAAATAGATACAGCCCAGAGCAGAGAAGCCTCATATGATCTGGGCAGAAGCAGAAAGAAAGCACATACCACTATTCTGCCACTAGAAAGAAAATGAGATCAAGGTAGACTCTGAGATCAAGGTCAAGACTTAGATGGAGATAAAGACTGAGAAAGACAGAAATAAACAAAGGTGGAAAGAGCCAGGAAAGGAATGCAATGTCCTATGCTCATAAGAGGATTTAGGGGCAACTATTCCCTTCAATACATATCTTGTTTACTCTCCCTCTAAGTATTAAGACTCTGGTTCCCATCAGACCTGGGCTCTCATCACCATGGTCCCCATCACAAGTTACCGGGCTCGGAGTACATGAAACACCAGAGACATCCAAGAAACGCTTCTTTTTCTCTTCTTTTTTAGCATATGCCTTCACTTTCTTCTTCTCTCTCTTGCTTCTCTTATTCTTATGCATGGTATCATTATTCTTCCTATATATTGGCTTTTATTTTTTCCACACAGAGACAATCATCAAATGTTAGACCTGAAAAAGAGTCTTTTATCCTTTACCAGATAAAACGTATCTATAACCACCTAGGGTGAACATGATGATTCATAGTGAAATATTGAATGCTTTCCCCTGAACCCAGGAACAAGAGAAAGATGCCCAGGATTATCACTTCTATTCAACACCCTATGGAGGTCATGACCTGTGCAATAAGGCAAGAAAATGAAATAAAAGGTATAAAGAAAAGAAAGGCACAAAACACTGTTCATTATTCACGGATGAAATGACAGTATGCAAAGAATATCCAAAAGAATCTAAAGATAATACTAGCAACAAAAACTAGAGGATGAAATTTTTAAAACTTCCACTTTAAAAGACATCAAAAAGCATCAATTTCCTGGGACTAAATCCATTGAAAGATTTTTAATACCCTTTACACTTTCAAGTATGGAGCATTGCTGAAAGAAATTAAGAAAAACTAAAACATGTCATTTTCCCCCAAACTGAGTGATTTATATAATGTACTTCTAACTTAAAATCCTAACAGGTGTGTGTGTGTGTGTGTGTGTGTGTGTGTGTGTATGTGCGTGCATGTGTGTGTGTGTGTGTGTGTGTGTGTGTTTGTAAACTGGAAAGTTGATTCTCAAATGTATATGTAAATGCAAAGACTCAAGAAAAGACAAGACAATCATGAAGGCAGAAGAAAAAGAAAAACAACAAAGCTGACAAACTTAAATTAGCAAATAATTACACTCATTACAAAGCTACAGTATTAAGACAGTGTGGGATTGGTATGAAGATAGAAAAATAACCCAACGGTACTAAATATGAAATCCACTAACTGACACACACGAGTGAAGAAACCCAGGTTGCAACAGAAATGTCCTTTTAATGAAGGGTACTAGGTCATTTGGAGTTCTGTATGAGAAAAGAAAATTTGACCCCTTTCCTCATATCAGACACTTAGCACATTAAAAAGAAAATTCCAGATGGGCCATGAGCCTACATATGAAAATTTAAAATAAAGCTAGAATGAAACACAAAAGAAAGACATCGTAACATGGAAATATTTTACAACCTTAATAGAAAGAATAAATTATATTTCATTAAAATTTAGACATCCCTTTACAAAAATACACCATTAGTAGAAGAAGCAGGTTATAATAAAATATCTACAACAAATATATCTGGCAAAAGAATCTGAATCCAGAATCTAAAGAATTCTTGTGACTCTAGTTTAAAAGAGACAATATAATAAAAACAGACAAAATACCCAGAGGCATATTACTAAAAAGGATATCCAAATGGCCATTAAGCATATTCACAATGTCCAACATTTACAACAGTTATCAAATTAAAAACCACAATGGGATACATTACCACACCTGTCAGAAGGACTAAAATGAAAAAAATGTAAAAAAACATTAGTTGTTGACAAGAAAATGACACAACTAAAAAGTTCATATATTTCCGAGAGAAGACATACCTACAACCACTGTGGAAAATTGTTTGATAGTATCTACTAAAATGTATTCCATGACCCAACTATTTAACTTTTGGGTATATAGTCAAGAGAAATGAGTACATATATCCAAAACATGTTCAGAGAATATTCATATAGCCCAAAACCAAGAACAACCAGATGCCCATCAATTTTAGAAAGAATAAATAATGAGTATATTTCTACACTGGAATATTGCACAGAAATGAACAAACTAAAGCTGTAAATATATTAACAGGGATAAATCTCACAGACATAATGTTAAGTAGAAGAATGAAGGCACAAAAGAAAACATACTATGTCTATTAGTTACCTATTTCTATGTAACAAATTACTCCAAAACCAAGTGGCTTAAGACAACAGAGACTTGTTGTCTTCCAATTTCAGTATATCAGTAATCCAGGTGTAGCTTAGCTGGACTCCCCCTCCAGCTCAGAGTTTCTCACAAGGCTTCAATCAAGGTGTCAGCAAAGCTACAATAATCTCCAGGCTCAAGTGGGAGATTTGTTTCCAAGCCATCCACATGCTATTGAGCCAAGGGCCTCAGCTTTCCACTGTGTGTTGCCAATATGGCATCTCAGAACACAGGAGCAGACTTCATTAGAGCAAGCAAGAAGCAAGAAGAGTCGGAGAGAAAGCAAAATTAAAGCCAAAGTCTTTTGTAACCCAACCTTAGAAGTGAAAGCCAATCATATTTGCCATATTGTATTTACTATAAGCAAGTTACTGGATCCAGTCCACAACCAACAGAAGAAGATGAAAAAGGACATGAATATATATGGAGAGGCAGACTGTTAGAGTCCTGTATTGTAGTTACCTACCACAGTACATTATTCCATTTATAAGAATAGACTAAACTTGATAGAAGTCAGAATATTGGCTACTTCAAGAAGAGAAGCTATTGAGGTGGAAGGAGTATGAAGGAGCTTTCTGGGATACTATTAATGTTCCATATCTTGATTTTGTTTAGAGTAGTCATATGTGTACTTAAAATCTATACTAAGATAATGCATTTAGAACTTTTTTTTTTTTTTGTCAGTACTGGGGATTGAACTCAGGGGCATTCTACCTCCGAGATACACCCCAGTCTTAATTTTTATTCTTTATTTTGAAATAGGGTCTCACTAAGTTGCGGAGGGCCTCACTAAGTAGCTGAGGCTGGCCGCGAACCCGGATCCTCCAGTCTCAGACTCCCAAGTACTTTGGGATTACAAGCCTGAGCCACCATGCCCGGCTTAACTATTATTATTAATTTACTTTTTTTGAGCATACAAGGTATAAAGTTATAGTTTTGTGAAAACAACCACCAAAATGTAAGGCAATGGAACTATTAAATTAATAGATTTTTGTATGTTACTGAAGCTAAGCTAGAGTGTTATAACTTTAGGATATTAGATATAATCCCCAAGGTAACCACAAAGAAAGATAGCTATAGAATACAGGTTAAGTATCCATCATCCCAAATGCTTGGGACTAGAACTGGTTTTGAATTTCAGATGAGATGTCTCAATGATGGGATCTAAGCGTAAACGTGAAATTTATTTAAGTTCCATATGTATCTTACACACATACCCTAAAAGTAACTTTATATAATTTTAATAATTCTGTACATAAAACCAAGGTTCCTAATATAAAACTATGCACTTGAGGCATCATGTCTTCACTCAGAAAGTTTTGGATTTGGGAACATTTTGAATTTCAGGTGGATAGTGGATAGTAGTAATGGTTACACATTATAAAATTATTCATTTTATTGCCACTGAACTGTAGCTTAAAAATGGCTAAGAATGTAAATTTAGGTGATGGGTATTTTATCACAATAAAAATGATTTTTGAAAAATCTGTGCATTCTAATGCCTAGATATTATATAAGCTAAAATGTTGGGGGATCTAGTAGCTGCCACTTTTTTCCCTCCTAAACCTGAGGATTTGGGGGCTAAGAAATAGGAACCAGCTTCCAGAAGGCCACAGAGCAGTTGTGAGCAGCAGGGCTGGCTCATAACCCTCCTCTGAGTTTCACAGAGCTGCCTCCTTCATTTGGTCAGTGTGTGGGCATGTCGACTCACACACATCTGGCTGAATTTCCCCTCTGGAAGTACCATATAAAGAGAAGCATTTGCTTTTAGAGGCTTGGGACTACACATGTTTGATTTGCTTTTACAGTCCTAAGGTCAGGGTCACACTTGGGGAGATCTCTCTAATATCCAATAAAGCTCTTAGAAATCAGTTTCATACTAAGAGTTGGTCTTCCTTGACTCTTTTACTAGGGTCTCTGTAAAGGATGAACAATTAAAATGCCAATTATTCTGATTCTTCTCATTTCAACTTGAGAAAGTCTAGATATCATCTGTGTTTAATAATTAAAGTTCTGCATTGAGTGCACAAAGGTTTTCCTTGCATTTGGGGAGGAAATACAAATGGTACATTTGGCCCACTTTATTACAGTTAGTTGTGATGAGACAGACATCCTGATAAGACTTTGCAGGTGTATCTCACTGAATCTCAACTCAAACATCATGAAGTAGGCACCAAGAGTCATGCCCCTTTTGTAAATGAAGATATTTAAATGTAGAGAATATAAGTAACTTGCCGTAAGGGGTGCAACTAGGATTCAAACCTTATTTATCTCACACAAAGCCTGTGATCTTAACCAATTCACATTCAATGGCGGCTCCCCATGCATCACTTTAAAAAGAAAAATGAAAAACCCACTTAGTAGTTCTGTATATGCTAACCATGAATGGTTCTGATAGAATCAATAAAGCAGGCCCCAAAGGAGCCCCCCTTAGCAGTCTGACTGGGTTACTCTGGGTCCTAGGAAGAATAAGCATTGATGGCAAATGCACTTAAGAAGGCTCACTAATTAAAAGCCACATGCATGCACACACGCGCTCAGCACGATAAAGCATCATAACAGAGTGCCCGCCAGTAAGGCGCTCAGCCCAGGCAGGCAGCAGCGCTTAGAGGCCAGATAGTGACCTGTTCACTCTAAGTCCTTGGCGTGTAGTGAAGCGGCCTTGAACTCAAGGAGAAAACCCTCTGGAAACTCAGAGGAGTCAGGAAAGCTCAGCAAGGCGATGCAAATGGAGACCCCGCTAATGCCAGGTGGAAGTGGTCCACGGCAAAGCACCCGCGTCCGTTAGAACTCTGAAGCACCAAGCTAAAGGACACTATCCTCCAGATTAGGTCCAGTTGTCCTGAGAGAAAATGTGGCTGGATCACAGAAATTCTACGGGAAAGCAGAGTGAACGCATGCAAACAACAGCGGCAAACAAGCCGTTGTGCTGCCCATGATGAGCCATGTACTGGGAGGGGTTAGTCCTGAGGTTTTTTGTTTGTTTTAATGTTCAGTTGTTACTTCACTTATGAGTCAAAGTTTGACAAAAGTCTACAAGACAATATTTTTATTTATTTTTTACTGGCAAGTAAGTACTATTTTATTTTAAGTATACTTTTATTGGTGCGTTGTAATTATACATCATTTTAACTGTGAAAAATCTAGTTATTAATTTTTTCTGTAAAAGGGACTATTCTTTTATTTTATAGCAGACCCTGGATAAATTAAGGGATGAGACAGAGGAGGAGCTAGGTGTGGTGATCCACACCTGTAATCTCAGTACTTGGAAGGCTGAGACAGGAAGATCTCAAGTTCAAAGCCAGCCTCAGCAATTTGGTGAGGTCCTCAGCATCTTAGTGAGACCCTGTTTCAAAAATATATGTGTTTTAGCTCAGAGGTAGAATGTCACTGGGTTTAACCCCCAGTACCACAAAAATAAAAAGAGGAAGGCTGAGATTGTAGCTCAAGAGTAGAGTGCTTTCCTGGCACATACAAGGCTCTGGGTTCAATCAGCAGCCCTGCAGAGAAGATAAAAATACAGAAGAATGTCTTCTACCCAGGACTTTATGGCTTAGAGGAAGACAATGGGGGGGGGGGCAGGGAGAAAGAACAAAGTTGGAGGGACAAGAGCTGGCAGCAAGATCTTGGGTGAAGGCAAGAGACACAAGCAGAAGCAGGGGGGGCAAAACGATGGGAGTTAGGCAGAGGAGAGCACAGGGGAAGAGGGTGCTGACGGCAAGGCCAGCACAGACCTCTGGGAAACGGTACACATAGGAGCACAGGGCCTGCTTGGAGAAGTGCACACCTCCCAGATCAGAGCTACAGTTCCAATAACATATGCACCCAAGGGGCCCCACCCACTCCAAGACCATGTGTACTTGCTTCATGATACCAACCACAATTTTAACTACATACATGTTATTTATTTAATAACTGTCTCTAACACACACTATACACACTAAGCTGTAACCTGCAGGAAAGCACAGATCACACCGTATGCTTCTGACCCTCCGCTCTGCCATTCTGCAGCTGGGTAACCATAGGTGGGTGATTTAACTTCCCTGATTCAACAGTTCATGGAGATTTTATGAGGACAAGTGAGAATGATAAAATACAGAATAGCTCTCATTAAAATTATGCAATGTCCCCTAGCCAATACTGAGTAAGAACCGAGTCTGAGGTCCACAATCTGTAAAACCTTGTCCTCCTTTTCCTAGGTGAGATTTATTCAAGCAACTCATGGTTAGATTCTCCACTCAAAGATTCTAACAGAAAAGAAATCCTATATTTCTGCCATCGGATGCTATTTTACTGGCCTTTCATCCATCTAGGCAGTTTCAATCCTCTCCTATCCTCTCCTCCTCCGGCTGCCTGACGCTATGATGCCACAATCCGGTCTCTGTGACTTGGGGAAATGTTTCCATGGTGATGAGCAGTGATGTCATAAAGGGGGGATTGTTACAGGGTTGAATGATCTGGCACCAGATGCGCCCTGCCTCCTTATATAAGAGGGGACGGGCAACATTCCATGTAGGCACATCCAGAAAATGGGAAATCGAGTCGCTAAAGGGATGGCAAGGAAAGGCCAGAAAGAGAGACAACATTTCCAGTCCCTCCCATCACACACTAGCAGCCCCATTTGGAAAAGAACAGATTTAACGGACCTCACCAAGACAAGAATCATTTTTCACCAAAGGAAATGGAAGCAACCAACGGGAAGCAGTGGTTACTACAGACCCCACCTCCTGGTCTAGGAAGGCCCAAGCGGACAGTGGCTTCACCCACCGAAGCCCAAAGTATCAAGTGTTCATTGAATAAACAGCCATGGGCTCTTCCTTACCACAGCCTCAGATTGCAATGTGCGTCTGACTGTTCCAAAAACAGAGCGTTGCGATCGGGGCCCGGCATGCATTTTAGAGTAACAAGTCTTACCAGAAAAATAGCAGCCACCCCCAGTTTAATTCCTAGAGGAAGTCAAACCACCCTGTTAAGAAAACTCCCAGAGGAGATTTTATATTAAGAAGCACCCCATAATGCTGTGCGCCATCTCTGGACTCTCTGAACAGCAAGCCTAGCCTTGAGAAAGAAATGCCTGCCACCAGGGCCACTCGGCTGGATGGCTGGAGAAGAGGACCTTGACCCTGGCAGCCAATGCTCGGAAGTAAAGACACCCTCGTGGCATGCGCAACACCTGGTCAGGGAGATCACTGTCACAGTCTGGCTCTTTCTCTGACCTTGACATGACACCGTGCTTGACTGCCACACTCTTGAGTATGGAGCAATGGGTCCTTTTCCATACAGAGTTCCCCTTGGTCCCACAGGAGGTTCCAGGAGCCGGGGCTTTAGACAATGCATGGTGTCTGTCTGTCTGTCTGTCTGTCTGTCTGTCTCTCTGCAGGGGACCTGACATATGCTTTCCCACACCCACACATGCATAGAGATGATGATGATGAGTGCTTTCGTATTATTCCTGAGAGTGGGAGGCAGTATCTTTGGACATTAGTATGGGCCCTGCCAAACCAACCCCAATGTATGAGAGAAAAGCCAGATAGCCTGAAGTCTCCATTCTCAGACCACTCTACAGTGAGTCCCCAGACAAGCCAGGACCTCGCATGCCTCCTTACCTTGGCCCACACTGTCCCCTTGGTCAGGGATGCCCCCACCCACATCCCACCCACAGCCGCTTCACTAAGATCCGAGCCCAGGTCAGGTGGCCCAACTCTGCCTCGGACTGCTTCCCTCTTGCTTCCTTCTCCTCCACTAGAGTGGGGACTCTGAGGATGGGGACAATTATCCTATTTGCCAAACACGTCCCCTGCAAAACACACAGGCCAAGGTGAAGGGAAGGACAAAGCCAAGATCCTCATGCTCAGCAAGTCTTCAGCGCCAGTTTCAGTGGTTCCAAAATCAAGTTGATTTTTTTTTTTTTTGGTACTGGGGATTGAACCCAGGAGTGTTCTACCTCTAAGCTAGACCCCCA
This sequence comes from Graphiurus murinus, assembly GCA_004027655.1. Taxonomy (NCBI): domain Eukaryota; kingdom Metazoa; phylum Chordata; class Mammalia; order Rodentia; family Gliridae; genus Graphiurus; species Graphiurus murinus. The sequence goes on along the minus strand of PVLC010000359.1, from coordinate 52,907 downwards.
GCCCTATTTTATTTCTAATTTTGAAACAAGCCCTCACTAAGTTGCTGAAGGTCTCGCTAAGTTTCTGAGGCTGGCCTAGAACCTGCAATTCCTCTGTCTCAGTCTCCCAAGTACTGGGATTACAGGCATGTGCCACCATGCCCAGCTAAATCTATTTTTAAAAGTAATTTGGAGCCGGGCGTGGTGGCGCACGCTTGTAATCCCAGCATTCGGGAGGCTGAGACCTGAGGATCCAGGTTCGCGGCCAGCCTCAGCTACCTAGTGAGGCACTCCGCAACTCAGTGAGACTCGGTTTCAAAATAAAGAATAAAAAGGGGCTGGGAGCTCGGAGGTAGAATGCCCCTGAGTTCAATCCCCAGTACCGCAAAAAAAAAAAAAAAAAAAAGTAATTTGGGCCAGGCCTGGTGGCACATGCCTGTAATCCCACTATTAGGGAGGCTGTGATGGGAGGGTCGCAGGTTCTAGGCTAGCAAGTAGTAACTAATCAAGACCCTGTTTCAAAATAAAACATAAAAAGGGCTGGAGGTGCAGCTCAGAGGTAGAACACCCCTAGGTTCAATCCCCAGTACCAAAAATACCTAATTCCCGTGACTAATGGGCAAGGGTGCTGTCGTGAGACCTAAGAGGAGCAATGTGTTCACATGAGGGACCCCAGACTCTGGGGAGTCCATTTCCTTATCTAAAAACAGAGAGGGATGGAAGCCTGGGCTCCGGGTCCAGTTCTGACACTCTAGTTTGTTGCTACAGCAGCAAGTGGCATTTTTGCATCTTTCAAACTGGAGTGTATTATCCTTCAGGGGTGACTCCTCAAGAGGCTTTGCTGACCTCCTGGGGTGACAGTGTCCCTTTCAGTCTCAACTTACCATCCCCCTCCTGCCGATAGCTCACAAGACCCACCAGGCTAGGATACATGGTAATGACAAATGGACTCTGCCTGGCCAAGCTGCACTTGTTAATGCCATGTCACCCAGAGGCATCTGTCCCCCTCTCCAAACACCTCTGAGCCCACCCTTAGCCAGCCCCCCACCCCCTGGAACCAGCAAAGTGCTTCCCAAGTCTTGCCTGCTCGGGGCAAATTTCATTATTTTGCAAATGCGTCTCTGTGTACCTGTAAATTCTGTCACTCTCTTTGTCCATGACAAGTGCCTGGCATAAAGATTACCTCAGGAAATGTGTTAAGGCAGACAGCCAGTGCAGTGCGGGAGGCCCGGGGAAGGTGAGAAGACTGGAGAACAACGGTGGTGATGCCTTCATAACTGCACATCAGAAAAATAAGAGAAGGGAGGGGGGGTGGCCAGGGTGAAGGGAAAAACTACTGGCTCATTCACCAGCAGCATGCGTGTGCTGAAAGTCTCTTTTAGTTGCTCAGCAACCAAGAGGAAGCATTTCAGAGAGCAAGGGGCTAATTGGACAAACGAATTAATTAGACATTTCCGGAGTCATTGCCACAAGTGACAACAGGCTTGGGTGGCCGGGTTTTTTTGCTAGTGAAAGTATCTTCCCATCCCTACCTGAGCTTTGATCTGGGCAATCTGGAGAACTGGGACGGGCGAGAAGAACAGGAGGCCTGTGGCAATACGTCAGAGACACCGGGAACAGAAAGGGATGGAGGAAACCTTGGCTGGAGGAGAGGTTGAACTAAATGACCTTCAAGGTCTCTTTCAACTCTTAATATTTGATCAGTTTTGCACTGCAGGGCAGGGAGGACAAGAAAAGGAGTAAGTCCCCACTCTGGCAGCCTGAAGGTAACTTAATAACCTGCTTCCCCTCCACCATCTGTGGGGTTTCCCGTCGCAGTATTTAAAGCAAGTAGCTTCCCCTGAAAGCAGATAGACGGCAGTTGTTCTGGAGTTTGTGTGGGAAATAAGATGTTTTGTTGGTGGTTGTTTTTTTCCCTTGCTCCGCTTTGCTTCCCCCGTTGGCTTCCTTTAATTACTGCAGAACCCCACTGGCTGCTCTAATGATGGAGAGGACCGCTACTGTGCAGATCATGGTGGAGAGGAGGGAGCGGGCAAGAGGCGCCACCAATGGAAAGGGAACAGGCAGAGGGAGAGGGAGGCGGCCAGAGCTGGGAGGAGAGGCAGCAGTGTGGGCGTCTGCTTCTGCTTCCAGTAGCGATTTGCTGGGTGTCCCTGGGCAAGCTGCTGTGCTTCTCTGTGCCTTTGGTTTTCCTCCTACGAAGGAGGCAGAATGAGTTGGGTGGTGTTTTGAGAATGATCAATACCACTGCTAACTGCCTTTCTTTCTCCTTGCTCAAAATTACTAAGGGTTGTCCCTTGCCTACGAAAACAAAGTGCAAGTTTGCAGGAGGCAAACCCAGCCCCATCCGGGAGCTCCCAAGTGCACCCTGTTCCTTCTCACCTTCAGCCTTTATTCACCCTGCTCTTGTCTAGGAACACCAAAAATCAAGTGCAATACTTAGTGATGGTTTCTAGGGAAGAAAAGGAGGATTCAATTGGAAAAAGGCCCAGGAGTTGGAGACATGGGCTGCAGGCTGAGCAGCGAGGAGCCCAGGGCCAGGCAGGCCCACGGGAGTCCTGTGCCAGCCACCCACCAGCTGCACCACCTGGGCTGGGGCACAGCCCTACCACGCATTGTCTGCTCCTCTTTACAGTGAGGCTCAGGATAGTAGAAACTACACTGAGTCGTCGTGGATGAGCACTCATTAAATGTTGTCCATCATTTTCACAGAACTGTGTTATTCTAGAATTAAAGTGTATCTCTCCACCTCCATCCCCTTGCTTGCTTCTCTCAGCCTATTCCCATTCCCAACTATGTAACCCTGATTTCCACGTCCCTAGGATAGCACACTCAATTACCTTCCGTCTTCAAAAGGCCTTTCCCTCTGTCTCATCCGCTACCCTGCAGCTTGTTATTGTGTGATCTTGGCAATCTAAACTCTCTTCCTCACAGTTTTCTCATCTGTCAAGTAGGGCTAATTGTAGCCCCAACTGCTAAAAGTGCTAAGAGGGGAAATGAGAAAACACACGTGAGGCACCAAGACTGGCCTCAGCACACAGGAGGCCCCCAGGAAACATGGGAGCCCATCCCCAGATGCTTCATTTTGGGGTCCAATAGATTTCAAATTCCCAGAAGAGATCAAATCTGAATTGTTCTTTGTTCAGATTCTACCACACTACTGAAGCACAACTGGGAATTTGTTCATATTTTTAAAACTATCACAGGATGACATATATAAGATGTATATCTAAATCATAACATCATAGATCATCAGTCACTTCCCTCCCCACCCCCCAGGCTGGCCGTTTTGTTTTTAATGACAATGATAATAATGAAAATAGGAAATATCAGCGCAACTGTCGGATGTATATGTTTCAGACCTCAGCTATCTACAAGCCTTATCCCCAACTCCAGGAGACCATGTTCCAGGAAGAATGGGGAAGAGAATGGATGTGGGACCAGAGATGGAAGAAGAAAGGGAAGAACCAGGAGTCCCCATACTTGCTCAGATACTGAAGAAGAGAGTCCAACTGCTTGAAGAACAAAGCAATGGGAAGTCATTGTTCAAGCAAGAAAGAGTTTCTGTCTAGATGCTGGAAGAATTTCAGAATCAGACAGTAGTGAGAGCTGTACAATAATGTATATGTCATTAGTGCCACTGAATTGTACACCTAAAATGGTTCAAATGGCAGGTTTCATATATATATATTTTTAGATAAATAAATACATAAAATATAAGTGGGAAAAAGCAACAATGCAAAGCCACCCACCAGGCAAACACCAACCCGTTCCATCTCCCCAGAAGGGCAAAGGTCAGGCTGCCCCTCACCTCCCGTGCTGTTTAACTCCCCTGAAGATGGACAAAGGCCATGCATGTTTGAGGCTGTGTCAATTTCCCCTTCCCCTTACTAAAGAATATCCCTTAACAGAAGCATTTGACCAGCAGAGAGAGAGAATAGAAGCCAGCCTTGGTCAGAGCCCTTTGCTTTCACCTCGCAGGAGCCTGTCAGATAAGTAACAGGCGCCTCCAGCCAGGAACAGCACCAGCCTCACTCTCTCTCCCTCATGCCGGCCCCCAGGGTGGAAAAATTAGGAAAATAGCAGAGTTGCTGACTTCAGGTGTTCCAGTTCCTAAAACACCTTCCCAAAGCATCTCCTATGGCTTAACAACAATGACATTCCCTTAAACACATCTGCTTTTTTATAGCCTATAATGCTCTTTCCAGCATATGATTTCATTATGATCCTCCCAATGTATGATTTGATTGGGATCTATAGATGAGGAAACTTGAATCTCAGATGTCGGCTGACTTGGGCCATTTCATAAAGCCAGTAGGTGGTGATGTGAATGCTGGCCTTTGATTACAGAATTCACTGTAATGCTGTGTGTAATATGGAACTCAGATCCAGAGTCCCTTTTGCAGGACGAGTCCACTTGGGTGTCATCATCATCCGTAATGGTCTTGTTTGAGCACATAACAGACACCAAATAATAGTTGCTGAAGCAATTAGTTAAGGAAGACCAGTGCTGTTTCAACATATACAGGAACCAACTTCATCTACAGAGAAAATCAGCTCTGTATAGAGGCATGCACACATGATCTCCCTGCTGTCCTCTCTTCATCTCAGCTCCTGAAAAAGGCACAGGGATGAGCCCTTTCCCACTAGGCATGATTCTTTCAGCATCTCTCAATCTATTACTGCAAACAGGCTTGGCTGAAGCAGGGGAATCACCCAGGAACCAGAGCTTTCCTCTGCTGCCTGCCCACATTCAGTTACAGGTTGTGACAATGGTGTTTCATACAATATAATCAACTCTGCCCCTATCCCATTTCTTAAAAAATTCATAAGTGCACAAGAAAACACAAAACAAAACCAGAAGGGGAAAAAGGCAGTCTTGAAATGAATTTGACTGCAGAGGCTTATGTTCCTGCAGGCATGGTAGATATTAATAATTCAACAAAATATTACAGTAATTACTATACTTTGCAAGATCACAACAGTGCACTTTAGCACAACTCCTACCAATCTCCCTGCAACTGCCATTAATAAATAAAACACAATTCCCTATATTAAATTTGTTGTTTAAAAGCTAAATATTTTATCAGAACTAATATATTTTAAATAATCAGTCATGACCAAGGAAATCCCTGGCCCTGCATTTCTCTCCCTTTTAAGTGAAATTCCATCTTCGCAGTTAGAGCAAAAAAATTGACTTCAACTCTCACAAGAAAACACAGAGCGATAGGGCTTGAAGGCCCCTGTTGAGAGACCCAAGGACCACTTGGCTCAAAAGCTCTGCTGGAATCCGATTAGGCTGCTGAAAAAAAAAAAAAAGTAAGAAGGAAAAAGAGGGGAAGATTAATTCTTTTGGAGCATGAAGCTGGCCTACCTCATTCAGCTCCAGAAAAGCCAAGAGATGTAAAGAGGAGTGTCAAGCAAGTACCAAAAAGAGACACCGGAGGCTCACCCTGAGCCCGCACATAGGAGGCTAATGATCCTGACACAGAGGTGAGCCTCACTTTATGGTTTCCCCAATTTGCTAAATCTCGTCTCTCAAGTACTGTTGATTTTACCTGCTGTATCAGCGTTTGCTACAAAAATACTACAGAACGGACAACCCCCATCTCAATCACGTATTCACGCAATCACCACTTATTGTCACAAAGAGGGGGGTAGCTGGGGGTTGGCTGATCATGGCTAGGCTCAGCTAGGCAGATGTATTGCTCCTGGTGGGGCGGGGCTGCTCTAGGCTGGCCTTGCCTGGGAATGGTTATGTATTTTGTATCTCTTATCCTTATCCTCCTCTTGAGACTAATGGCTGGGCATGCAGAGGTGCAAGGCAACAAGTAGAAACACACAATGCTTCTCAATAACTAAGCTTAGAATTGACACAGTGTCATTTCCACCTCTTCTCTTGGCCAAAGCAAGCCACACTGCCAAGCCCAAAGCTGGGAGGTAGAGAAGAAATCCTCACCCACAGAGAGAAGTTATTGCACAGCCCCAGTATAAAGGGAATTTTAGGAAGGAATGAAGAATCAGAGCCACAGTGGGATCAACTATACCAGCTAAATATTTCTTCAGTGGGCTCTTATTTCCCATCGACACAGTTTCTCTCTCTATCCCTTCATATCCTGTGCTCCCTCCCACCACAGAAGCCAGGTCCCCAGAACACTCTGCCCTCTCCTCCTCACCTAACTGATTCTGCACATCTTCTGAGATCTCAGCTCATCTGCCGCTTCCTCTCTGCCCTTCCTAAATTAAATGTCCCTGTGCACTCTTTGATAATATCGTGCACCTCTCTTCAAAACACTGCTCACCATCATAACCTCAGATACCAGCAGCACCTGGGTCATAGAGGGCATTCCACCAGTATGCATTGAGTATTAAATACTGATTTCATTTTAAAGTTTTTAAACTAGAAGTAGCTCAAACTACTTTTTTGGATGAGTTTTATTTTAAAGGTATTTGGATAATAATTATCAATGAAAAAATATTCCATAGGGTGTTTAAACCCTCCAACAAACTGCATATTTTGTAAAATTCTGGCTTCAATACATCATGTTTTCAGACAGGAGGATCACAAGTTCCAGGCCAGTCTCAGCAACTTAGCAAGACCCTTAGCAACTTAGTGAGACCCTGTTTAAATAACAAAATAGGGCTATGGTGTAGCTTAGAGGTAGAATGCCTCTGGGTTCCATCCCCAGTACACCCCCTAAAATCAGATTTCTTTAATGAGGTGTACATCACCACTTGGAACATCACAGGTTTGTCATGCCAGAAACCCCTTTTCTCACCTTTACCAGTCCCTGAGTGGGAGAGGAGACACATATAATCCAAAAATATCAGGGGATGCAGAACTAGAATTAATCTAAGTACTTCACAGATTCAAGGAAATTTTTTTCATCCTATATTTCTATGCCCAGATGAACCATCAAGCCAATGTGGGGGTGAAATAAAATTTTAGACATGCCACGATTTTTTAAATGTATCTCCTAAGTACTAGGTGACCATATATTCTCTCTCCAATCCTAGATCTTTTGAGAGTTTTTTTTTTTTTAAGTTTATTGGAGATGGATGTGGTGACACATACCTGTAATCTCAATACTTGGGAGGCTGAGACAGGAAGATCGCAAGTTCTAGGTCAGTCTCATCAACTTAGGGAGACCCTGCTGCAAAATAAAAAGTAAGCCAGGGGCAGTGGCTCATGCTTGTAATCCCAGTACATGGGAGGCTGAGACAGGAAGGTTGCAGGTTTATGGATTGCAGGTTTGCTGCCTGCCTGGGCAATTTAGTGAGGCCCTCTGCAACTTAGTGAGACTTTCTTTCAAAATAAATAATAAAATACAGCTGGAGATGTAGCTCAGAGGTAGAACGCCCCTGAGTCCAATCTCCAGTACTACAAAAATAATTAATACATAAATAAATAAATAAATAAATAAATAAATAAATGGTAAAGTAGACCTGGGGGTGTGGCTCAGAGTTAGACTACCCATGGGTCCACTCCCCTGTACCACACACACACACACACACACACACAAAAAGTAAATCTATTAATATTATGCCCAGACAATAGGTACAGTGAAGACATTCCCATCCACTCTGTGAAAAAGATTACTTGAGGATATACTATAATAAAATAAAAAGAGTTCAACAAAAGAAGAACAGGATCCAAGAAACAGACGCATGAGTCCAGAAGTAAAACAAATGGAAATCTCAAGATGACAGAAGGGAAACAGACAAGGAAAGAAAGAAATCACTGCAAATGAGAATATCCAACTAAAAAGCTAGACTGTCTTGGTACTATGGCGAAAAGGCAGATGTCCCCTCTGTGTACAAAGAAAATAAAACAAGTAGACACACCAGCTAAAACACAAAGCTCTACAAGAAAGTGACAAGCCAAGCCAATATGGCAGAATTCTGGACAACTATGAGAACACAACAGTCACACCATACCTTGTCAGGTGACACAGGTTTATCGAAACAAGATGATATCTATTTCCAATCATGCTATTAGAGTGTGTTGCAGATAATAAGAACAACACAATATGTTTAACATTTTATAACTTTTCACTCACCATGGTCAATTTCAATTTCCTAAATGTACTTAAATGAGCACGTGTTTTATGGTGTCTCATGCTATTTTCTGCAATGTCTGTCCAATATATGTTTCCCAGCATAAAACCATAAGTTTTTGTGGTGTTCAGGTGCTTCACATGGTTTTTTGCACATGCTGCCTTACTAGGTACATACTAGATGCTCCCCAAATACTTCACATTATCTGGAAAGAATAAGGCAGAGTGATCAATACAGGTCAGATTCTGAAACAAATGTTGCTTTTTTTTTTTCAAACATCAAATTATACTCCCATCTGGGAATTTTATTATATTAGATGTGACTTGAAATAAATTGTATAGCATGCCTAGAATAAGAATCTTTGGGTTTTAAATACCATTGTATGTGTGTTCTTGGAAGTGTTTCATCTGTACTGAGAGAAGGCAGAAGACAGCAGATGCTGTACATGGTCTCAAATCAGTTGCAGTGGGACCACCGGCTCCTTCAGAGATAAAGGAGAGGTGAGGCAAACCAACACCTCGAGTTCATATCACATCCTGTTCTTTTCAAAATGCTCCTATGTGTGGCATCTCATCATTTAACTGTGACATAAATAGAGCAAATAATATTGTCACCATTTCCCACATGCATAAATGACTAACCTAAGGTCACATCTAGTATGTGGTGAGATGGGCTTGTACCAACCTACACGACTCTTTTACCTTAGAGTTAAGGAAATTGGAACTCTAGAAATTCAAATTGTTTATTGTTGCACTAAACAAATTAATTATTGAATGAATCAATGAAAAAAAGAATGAAAACAAATCTACTTATAGTATGCCCATATCTATTCATGCTTGAAAGAAGTATCTTCCATTTTTTTAATCATAGTTTCAGACCCTCCCATTACTAACAATGACCCATTAAAATACACACACTGCTGAGCACAGTGGTACACACCTATAATCCCAGTATTTGGGAGGCTGAGATAGGAGGAGTGCAGGTTTGAGGCTAGCCTCAGCAACTTAGCAAGGCTCTCAGCAACTTAGCGAGTTCCTGTTTCCAAAAAAAGTAAAAATGGGCTGAAGGTGTAGCTCTAAGGTATAATGTTCCTAGGTTTGATCTTCAGCTCCACAACACACACACACACACACACACACACACACACACACACACACCTCTTACTCATGGTCTAAATTTCTGTATCTGGAAGTGTCTTTGTTCCTTTACACCTGAGAAGCAGGTAACTTGCTGAAGAAAGTTAATATAAATCAATAACCCAGCTCCAGATATTCCCACTCCCAAGGCCGATATTCTTTTCAATATATCATCATGTCCCTCACTGATATTATTTTAGATAGGATAGATACTGAGCATGAACTCAGCTGTTTCCTGCCAAATTCTGATGAAGCCTAAGAAAAGAGGAATCAAATACCTATTTTTAGGTTGAAAATCACCTGCCAGCAGGTAGAGGTCCAAATGTTAGGGAGATGCTAAATATTATGAAGACATCCCCTGAAGTAGATTGAGCTACTGAACTCTGAGAAAAGGCCCTGAGAACTAACTTGGAGGTACATATTCCTCCACCCCCAGAAGCCCCAACACTATGCTCCTGCCATTAAATACAAATTGTGCTGGGGTCCTTTCTTCTGGAAGGTACCAACTCAAAAGGAGAACCATCTCAGAACCAGGGTCAGTGACTCTATCTCCCTCTCCATTACCAGTACTTACTATAACAGGACCCAAAACAGGATTTTAAAAGAGTATGATATGCCGGACATTCAGGCACATGCCTGTAATCCCAGTACTTGGGAGGCTGAGACAGGAGGATCTCAGGTTCAAGGCCAGCCTTGGCAACTTAACAAGACCTTGTTTCAAAATTAAAAATAAAATTGGGTTAGGAGTGTAGCTCAGAGGTAGAATGCCCCTGGGTTCAATCCACGGTACCAAAAAAAAAAAAAAAGTGTATGACAAAGGAATGGGGATGTAGCTCAGTGGCAGAGTGCTTGCCTAACATGGAGAAGACTCTGTGTTCTACCCCCCAGCACCATAAATAAAAAAGTATGATAAAAATTCCTGACTTGATATGATGGATAATTTTATAACTGGGCCATAGGATACCTAAATAGTTGATCAAACATTATTCTGTCTGTGTCCATGGGGTTGCTTCTGCATAAGGTAAATATCTGAATCTGCAGAATGAATAAAGCAGTTTACCTCCCCTGATATGGGTGGGCCTCATCCCAGTCACTGAAGGCCCAAATAGAATGAAAAGCTAAGTAAAAAAGGTTCTTTCTATCTGCCTCTCTGCCTCACTAACTTCGAGCTGGGACATCAGTCTTCTCCTGCTTCCAGACATGGATTCAGTCTAGAATTTACACCATTATCTCTCCTGCCCCTCAGGCCTTCAGATTCAGACAAGAACTGTACCATCGGCTCTCCTGGGGCTCCAGCTTACCAACGACATATCTTTGATTTCTCAGCCACCATAATTACGTGAGCCAATTCTTTACTGCAAATCTATACCTGCATACTAATTGTTCTGTTTTTCCAGAGAAGCCAAGCTAACATACTTGAAAATAACTAAGGATCTTAGTTGAGGTTCCTTCAGGAACATACCCTGAAATAAAGACTTGAATTTACATAGTTTATTTTGGAGGTGATCCCAGGAAATACTGACAGGGAAGTGGGGAAATAAAATAGGGATGGAACACAGACAAAAAAAAAAGCAAGCAAGTTACATGGTAGGCAACTAGAGTTTAATCCCATTGGGGAACTCTAGGTGACAATATAGAAATCCAATCTCATAGTTAGCAAGGGATCTTGCTAATTACCCACCAATTTCCACTAGCCATTGACAGATGTCTTCTGACTATTTGTTATGGTCAGATACAGAATATTCCCTGAAGATGTCAGGATTGATATAGTTAAGTCATGAGGGTTTAATCTAATCAGTGAATAAATCCATTGCAATAAATTTATCTGGGTGATAACCTGGGTGAGTGGGGTAAGGCTGGAGTCCCTGGGGGTGTGGCCTTAGGGACTGTGCTGGCATCTTTGAATTCTCTTGCTTGCTTGCTCTCTCTGCTTCCAGCCTCTACAATGTGAGAGCAGAGTTTTGCATTCATTGTTTCTCTCTCTCTCTCTGCTTCCTGCCACCATGCTCTGGGCTCCACACCCAGGCCTCACATGGACTGAACCCAGAATCTCCAAGAAATTGTGAGCAAATAAATCTTCCTTTTTCTAAGTTGCATGGTCAGTTGCTTTGGATTATAGCATAGACATTAATTCCCTGACTCTTCTAACCTGTGCCTTGTATGATCAAAGCAAGCTCAGTGGCCACAGAAAGATGGTGCTGGTGGTTAGAAGTCAGGCCAGTATTCAGAGAAATGGGAAAGTACTTAGGAAATGGGCAGGGTACCAAGGAGTCTCCTATAAAAGAAGACACTCAGCTTACCCATCTCCTATCTTGATAGATAATGCAAACTAACATTCTTAACCAATAAAGTAGTCTACTCTGCTAGACCCTTCATGTGCATCAGCCCTAAGACTCACAATAATCTTGCAAGTTCAGTATTATCCTCATTTTGCAGTCAATAAAACTGAGGCATAGAGACTTATTCAAGGTTGCTGTTGCTTGGGGACCTTTTCATAACAGAATAGATGTTTTGGAGTTTGAAGAAATCTTCCAATCAAAAGGCATGAATAATACTGAAAGCAACATATGAAATGAGCAATTCTTTCTTTCGCCTCTAAGTATCTCCTCTTCCACCATTAGCCTGAAAATAAGCCCCTAGGTATCCCCAGTTTCATGGTCTCAAAACTCTTATAGTGAATAAGTTCTCCCATCGCTGCATGGAATCACATCCAGATATGGTAGCTTTTGCTACTCATTTAGTTCTGAAAAAAATGATGTTCAACTCAGCCATTGCTCTCCATTTCCCACTGAGAGAGCAGCTCGTAAAAAGTGAAGGTGCCTTCCTTATGCAGCAGTGTAATCTTTAACCTGGTTCTAACTATCTGGATGAGAAACCGCCTACCTCACCATAGTCAGACATGCGGAACCTAAGAACCAGAGAGAAACGGCTATGATGTCTCAGGGGTACAACCCCTAGGCCTGAGGACAGCTAGAGCAGACTAGATCTTCCAATCCCCAAGACACTCATTCTTTACCCAGTCAGTGTTAAGTATTTAAGAAAGTACTTATTCTATTCAACTCAATAAGCTTCTATTGACCAACTGCCATACAAGAGAATGAGGGAGAATAAGAAAAAAAAAAAAAAAACTGCAGAAGAGATGTGGAAACCAAGCCTGTGTATCACTTCTAACTCACTCTATTTATAGAAGATTAATTCAGTCATTAGTGGGTTGAATATCTGGCTACTGAATGTATATATGTGTACAAAATGTCCATTTCCTTCTTTCTGCAGAAGTGAAAGAATGATCAGCCCCCAAGCCTGAACCGCCAATCAACTCTTCATCTACGGATCACCAGACAACCTCTCACACAAAGCATTTACAGGTTACTTCTCATCCTCTCTCCCCCTTGGAACAATTCCTGGTACAACGTTTTGCTATTGTTTCATCCTATTTATTTTCACTTCTTTCCCAGGGCAACACTCCCTCTAGTGTCTGTATAGGGATCTCAGGTTCCATTCTTGGTGCACAGGGTGAAGGCAAAAAAGGAAGGTGAGCCTATTACTCCATAGGTGTAGATCACTACAAAATCATTCAGCCGGTGCGAGCGATCATTCTGAGAAAGAGGCTGCACACATTCTGCAAAGTGTTCCAGCCAGAGAGATCTCCTTTTCACACCAGACAAACAGAGAAAGGAGATTGAGAGGAGAAAAACAGAGTATCAAGGTCCATTAGGTGACTCTGATGTGAGTCTTTGACATGGTGGGTTCTGCTTGCCAACCAGCACAACAGCCTGGTGTGGTCCTATTTTCTTAAAGCTACACATTTCACTTGCTTTCACCAAGAGATCTCCCATGATTACATGTGAGATGTAATCACTGATGTCTATGCCAAAAGCTGCCCTTAACCCTCCAAAAGCTGCCCTTAACCCTCCACGCAATGAAAGGCCTGGAAAAATGTTCATCTTACTCACCAGTAATGAGTATAATCCTGAACCTGATTGTAACTATTTCTATTGAAAAGTCTGAGTATGAGTTTCTAGAATCCTCGCCTCCAGGCATTCACTTGTACACCTCTCAGCACAATACACAAGACAGACATCAGCTGGCCACAGAGGCACATGCCCGTAATCCCAATACCTGAGGCTGAGACAGGAGGATCACAGGTGTGATGCCAGTCTCATCAACTTAGGAAGACCTTGTTTCAAAATAAAAAAGTGAAAATGGCTGGGAATATAGCTCGGAGGTAGAACATCCCTGGGTTCAATCCCCAGTACCAAAAAATAAAATAGATAGACATCACAGATAATTGCCTGACTGAGCTCAGGGACTCTGGCAGGCGGCTGAGATGAGCATCCTGATGATGCCTGGGTACCAGGAAGGCTTTGCAAACATCACCTCATGGGGAAACTTTGGGCAATGCTTCCTTCCTCTGCTGTAATATTCTCACCTGAAAATGAAGAGAAGGTCCCTTCCAGATGTAAAAATAACAACCAAACTCACTGAAAATGTCTTGGGGCTTACTTGTATAGGTCAGACACTTCTTTTAAGCACTGTGCTGTGTATAATCTAATTTAATCTTTACAATAACCCCAAAGTAAGGGGTACCATTATCGTCACCCCTTTTTTCAGATGAAGAGATAGCAAAGAGATGGTAAAAATTTCCCCGGTGTCACCCAGCTAAACAGTGTCATAGAGCTAACCAGAAATCAGGGACCTGGCTCCAGAATCCATTGTTCTATTTAGTATGTGGCCTATGGTATATTCTCAGTCTATCTGTTCTCGATAAATCCTGAAGAGGACTGCATTTAGGGTATAAACCCTCCACAAGTATGAATCCACACACACTATACATCATATGAGCCATATCATACACCCAGGCTAAGAAAAAAAAAATCACACAATCTACAACTTAATAGAATGCTTCATCATTCTACATACCTTTATTTCCAGTTTTTCCACTAAACCAACTTTTCTCCAGCATGTCTGGAGTAACAGGCCTCTGCTTGGCCCTGCTACATTCTTACTAACCAACAGCCCTGAATGGCTGACCCTGCCGTGCTGTGGGTCCCTCTCATCTCAGCCAAGAAGAAATGGTTTCTTTGCTCCCCAGCGTGGACTCAATCTCAGAAAGCTATTTGTGCCATCCTAAAGTTCTCAGGCGCCATTACTTTTTCCGAATTTACTATAGCACATTTATTAGTGTACTATAAAGAACAGCATTTCCATAAATAATTAAAATCAACTACGCTGATCAAAATAAACAAGCAAAGCACTCCTGGTACTGCAATCAGGCTTGATTCACTCATAATTCAAATAGCCAGGTGACTTAGAGAGGCCGCCATCAGCAATAGTGAATAAGATATCACTCATCCAACATTAAGGAGCTTATCACTGGCAGCCACTGCAGTGGGGGATTGAGCGACTATGGGACACTATCCTGGAAGAGGAGGGAGGAATCTATTCCTCAGTCTCCCCAACTACTGTCATGTTTGTCCATCCTAGGCCTCAACCTACCCTACCTATAAAGTGGACAGCACCCTACTTGACCTGAATGGAAAGCACATAAACCTTCTTGGGAGAAAAAAAAAATGCTCTGTTAACCCAAAGGAGAAAGGAGGAAGACAGGTATGAAGAGGAGAGGGCCATTCTGAGAGGAAAAAACAGCTGGGTCCAGCTGCGGGATGCCATGTAGCTATCTGAGCCTCATCCCTCATCTCTGTCTGAATGAGAGGATGAAGACAATTCCCAGATGCACGTCAGCCTTGACATTCTGCGAGTCTACACTGCCTGTAGTATCTCCCACAGTGATCCACTCTCCTCTGAGCTCACAGCCTCAAACGATCACTTGACAATTAACCACATATCACCCCATGGCATCTGTCTCGTTGTCATGTGTTATTTAACTTTACAGAAGAGCAGTCTCACATCCAAAGCATCTTAGAAGAACCTCGAGGCAAACACTGTCATATCCTTGTTTGTCTCCCCTCCATCACACCCCTGTCAACCCCCAGTGCCCAGAAGGATGTCACAGGCACAGGAAACGCCCAGCCAGTGGCTAGATCCCTTAGGTGAGTGTCCATCTGATCTCTAGGGCACACGAGAAGAAGCCAGGATCGTTGACTGTCCCTTATTTCTATCCTCTACTTAAGTGGAGTAAGAATTTCTCTGAATCTTATGTTGAAACTCACATATGAATTAATAAGCCAGGTGCATAAATTCAATGTTATTAAAAGATGGTGTTAACCCTTTTAATCACCTTAGGGCAAAAAATGACCTCCTCTTCCCTTCCCTCCCCACAGCTAAGGCATCCAGCTCCCCAGGGCAGTGGCAGTGCAGTGTTACTTACTGAGCTATGTGTCAAGGCAGGCATGAGGACAGCAGAATCCACAGTTAGCAGGGGGCGGGGGGGGGGGGATTACTGATTTAAGTATTTCATCCCTCATCCTCAAAACACAAAATAACAAAAGATTAAAGTGAGCAAGTACTAAGCTAAAACTGACTAAATATATAGTGCTCTATAAATTCTATAAACAACTAGGGAGAAGGAAAATAAGTGCTACTAGGGAGGGTTTCATAAAGCCCGTGCTTGAGTCTTGAACTGAGCAGTGACTGACTACTGGGTGCATCTTAGTGGAGGAAGAGGGGTGTCTCTAGCGAAGGAGACCCCAAGAGCAAGGCTTGGGGTCAAGCAGGGGCCTGGGATAATGGAGCGGTCCCTTTGGCTACAGTGGAGGAGTTGATCAGGAAAGAGTCAGATCCAAAGTTGGGGAAGTATACCCAGGACATGCAGAGAGAAGGGCCCTGAATGCAAGGCCAAAAGCCTTTGGATTTGAAATTGAGGAGCCCAAGGTCCTCAAGCTAGAAGGTAAACATCTCAAATGAGATACCCCTGGTCGCAGTGGCTGTCAAGTTATGAAATCATGTATATCCCAGGCTTTCTAATTCCTTGACAGTCTGTGCTCCATGAAACTCAGGACTGTCATTCATCCACACACTTAGTCAAGCATTCTTAAGTACCTACTATGTGTCAAGCAGAGTATCCTAGAGTGTCCTCATCTCTTTTGACTACTAACAAAGGCAGAGCCCGTCCAAACCCTTCTCCCAGTCACACACACAGGGAGCGGGTTGGGGGGGGGGGAGTGAGATTAAACGTGGTTAGCCAAATTCTGTTCATCCCACAGAGCCAGTTTTGCTTGCCAAAAGTGACCTGCTAAACATCACATTCTACACTTTCCACCTTCTCCTCCACAAGACTTTTTTTTTCTCCCAAACTCACTGCAGAATCATTCCTTGACATTTTCTCCCTATAAAGGAAGTATCCCAAGCCAGTCAAAAGACCAACGAAAGGCAGGAAAGCAGGAAGAGGATAGGGAGGTCAAGACAGACCTCAGATGACTTGTCTGTCCGTATCTCCCTTTGGGCAAACCACCTGCCTTCAAATAGATCTTCAGATCTCCTGTGCCTGGCCTGGCTGCACCTCTCTGCTCCTTAGGGGATAATTTGGAGCCCACAGATCATCCAGCTCCAGGACTCCTCTAGTGAAAACATTAAATCTACACAGTCCGAGGAAAGAGCTTCTTGAACCTTCTGACAACAGAAGCCATCCAGCCCCTTCCCTTAAACCCAACACAACTAGAGAAGCCACTTCCTAGTGTTTCCTCCTTGCCAGCCTCAAAGCAAGTTCCAACCACTGCATTTCTGTGATCATTAAATCAGGCCTCCCAATTAAGGAGTTTGCAACTTCTGCTCACCTTGGAAATCACTGCAGGATCTGAGAAGCAAATCAGAGCCTGTAACCCAGCCATCAGAGGAAACACAGAGCAGACAAATAGCCTTGCCCAGCCCCTCCTCTGCTCACCACTCCCCCACCCCCACCGACAGTGACCAGGAGCAATTAGTGCTGTAATGTCCCAGTGCATTTCCCAGCTACATCTCAACTGAGATGGCTCTCCTTGTAATATTAATTAAAAACACATTTTTTTTGGCAAACCCCTGAAGAATGGCTTCTGTGGCAGGCTTCTTTATTAAGCCTCTGAGAAGGCAAAATGCATTAAGATATTGTGACACAGGGACTGTGAGCACGGACAGTGAAGGCTAGGCAAATCCAGCCAAAAGCTATTTGAAAA
Source organism: Graphiurus murinus (assembly GCA_004027655.1). Classification (NCBI taxonomy): domain Eukaryota; kingdom Metazoa; phylum Chordata; class Mammalia; order Rodentia; family Gliridae; genus Graphiurus; species Graphiurus murinus. The sequence continues at coordinate 35,626 of PVLC010000359.1, read as the reverse complement.
ATCTGTTTGGGAGCCACAATCAGATGCTTCAGTGAGTGAAATACAATTAATCTGATCAAATCTGTCACTATTTTGCACATTAGGAGTAAATATTTTAGAACACAGTCCAGCTGCGTTAGTTAAGGGTAGGAAATCCTGCCTAGGGGAATCTGTGTGCCGCAGCTCTGCTCTGGCGAGGGTCTGGAATAAGGAGAATCTCCCCATTTCTCGCCACAAAGGTACACTGTTGGGGACATTAATTGAAAACTACCTGGCAAGTCATTGCAAGCAGTCACACTGCAGGGACAGCAGCCTGCAGACTGCGGCCGCAGCTGGAAAGAAATGGAACCCAGTCTCAGGAAGGGTGCAGCCTTCCCACCTGGGCACCGGGAATGGGACCCTCGTGGAGGGTTAAGCGGGGAAGGAGGAGGAGTGGAGAAGTGGGCTGTGCCCTCATAACTTTCCACACTCTAGAGCCATTTGCCAACTCACTGAGCAAGACGGGAAGCTTCTTCTTTCATTGGAAGGAAAAGGACAGAATAATGTGTTTTTCTGTTTCCCTCTAAGCTACCGGGGACTGAGCTCCCCCTGGGTGTTTGTGAAACACTCTCTAACCCATTAATCACCAGGATCCCAGCTGGAGACAAGTGGTGAGAAGGAACAACAGCAAATGGGCAAGTCCTTCCTCCAGAAGAACACCTAGCAGAGTAAGCCGGTCAGAGGTGGGATCCAGAGCCCTCCCCTCCTGCTTCCTTCTCCCTCCAGCCTGCTGGGCACCTCCTCCCTTGCCCACCAAGCCACCCCAGCCCAGTCCAGGGACTAGAGCACACACCTGCCCTACGCCTTGGATGAGAAGCTCTTCCTGCCTTCTAAGTCCTTGGGGCACACACTGGGCCAATGAGGTGGGGTGCAGGCCCTTCTCCTAGAGCCAGCTCCCCATCTCTGACTGTAAACTGCCAGACTGGAGTTCAACTTTCAGTTACATGGGTAAGCAAAAACTCTCTCCATGAGAGTAAAGAGATTCACCAAAGGCACTGGGGGATGAGCAGGAAAGCCCAATTTGTGCGAAAAATGAAATGGGTGTCTTTCCTGAAGAAGGGCACATTTAACACTGTAAGAGGGCAGAGGAAAAGACAGAATTCCCCTTCCAAATCCGGAGAGTCTGCTAGGCCCCAGGTTCTCTGCCTTGTGACATCTGCCACCACGTTGAAACAATGGTGAGGTGACTTCCTGGTGTCTCATTATCCCCTGGCTCCTCTTTTCCTGCTGTCAAGAAAGGTGTAGGGGGAAAACCCAACTGGGGAATGTTGCTGAGGCTGGTCTCCCAGTTCTTCTCACAGGGATGTTTCCTTCAAGTCTCCCAAAGGCAGTTTCCCCTTCTTCTTTAAGAAGCATCCCACACTTGACGACTAAGATGCCTCTCTCCCTGCTATTGCTGACAAAATGTGGCCAGGAGAGGCAGGTGCAGCCTAGGGGCTATAATGAAGGGGCCCCTCTCTGGCCTGGGAAAGGGACAGGACATGCTCTGTGCTTGCCTGGGGCAGTGAGGCTGGCCAGGAGCTATAGCCACTGAATCCCCAGGGGCTGGCTGCTGATGGATGGCTCAAATCCCATCACTGTCACTAAAGGCTCCAAGCACAGCCTGGTCCACTGCCCAAGCCCTTCAGCCCTGTTTGAGTTCTCCAGGAGCAAAAAAAATAAAGCTGCCCCTCACTTCCTTTACTGTTCAGCTACCCTGAAGATGGACAGAGAAGGCCATGCACACTTAACTACTATTTGCAGGAAGCATTTTTCTTTCTAAAGTCCCATCTCCAGGGGCTTTGTCAGCACTCAAAAATGATTCTTAAATTCAAGGCAGAAACACACAAAAACTCTTCAGGCAGGGTGAATTTATATTGTCCAAATGTGGCAGTAATAAAGCCACAGATAGGTGAGGACATCACCTCCTTCTAGGATACATTTACTTCCACCCACCCTGTCCATCCACACCAAGTGAAAAACAAACGCAATTCCTAATTATCAAACTGAAATGAAGTTAAGATTCACAATCCCTCTCTCCCTCCCTCACTCTCTCACACACTCACACACATGTCCTCCAGGGACTTGGAAGTCTACAGTCACCCAGGCCAGCACAGGTGCACGTTGGCTAGCTTTCAGGTTCAGGGGTATCCAGCCCCAGGCTATGGGAGTCTCCCCAGGGTCCTTCTCACAAGCAAATGCAGCCAGCTAAGCTGCCCCAGAGCTGGACTCCACGGTCCTTTGAAACCAGGATCTGGTAAGGAGGCAGGGCTGCCTGTGTCGTTAGTGTGTGTCTGCTCAGCTCTGTGGACCCTTGGTTTTCCTACCCCTCCTCTAACACCTACAGGCTCTATTAAAATAAAGTGAACATTTCCCAAGGAAGTCTTTTCCAACCCCAGGCATGAAGATAAATGCAAGGGGGGGGGGGGTTGCCTCCCTATCAAATGAGTTGACTAAAGCTGCTTGGACAGACATCCACTCATCACCCGCTGGCTGCCTAGAGCCTGTGCTAGACCCAAAGCCAGGTTCTCATCTGAATGGAGAGCCAGACAAGAGGGAAGGATGTGCAAAGCCAGTTTAAGTAGGGAACACGAGTGCAAAGGTGAGGGGTGATTGTGGGAGCCTGGCGGTGAGGTGGGAAGAGCCCCTTGGGCAAGAGCCGCGGGCCGCTGCAGCTGCCTTGGGCAGGCGATGCTCAGAGCCAGGCGCCCCAATCCCCTGTGCCCAGGCCCCGGAATGAGCTCGACGGCGCCACCTCTCGATATAGCGGCGCCCAGGGGACCCTGGCGGCGGGGAGAAAGGGATGGAGAGGTGCTCAAAAAGCACAGGGACCCAACTCCTCTGGGGAGCCCTTTGTGGTGCAGGACGCAGAGGCAGAAGCGAGAGTTTTCTGCTTGGCGACTTATGCGAGCGTGTGCACGCGTGAGTGCCAGCGGTGTGGAGACTGTTGAATTTCGCTCTAGGCTTTAAACTTTTTTACTGTCTCTCCTATAGCCTTCCAGGGCAGCTGCCTGGGCTTTGAAGGGGGAACTGGGGTTCCCTGAAAGCCAAGCCTTGGGTCGACTTGGCCCAGCCTCCTGCCTGAGCTGACCTACCATGCGCCTGGGGCGAAGAGGAGCGATCAGGAGTCTGGGAGTCCGAGGGGCCTCCATCTCCAGGTTTCCTTTTCGCAAGACGGATGCCGGGCGGGCGTGGGGAAGAGAGCCCGGGCAGTCACAGGGATCTGTCAGTCTAACCAGGAGCCCTTCACATCAGTCGATGCCCTTACCCTCCCTCACCCAACAGGAAAACTGACTCTAAACGGAGTAGGGAAGAAAGTGACCACAGATTCCTATCCATCGCTCCTCTCCTCTCCCGGCAGCCCCAATCCTAAGGTCTCCAGTAAACAAATGCACACCCCACCTTACAACAAACTCTGCTAACCTGTTGGGGGCGTGGGGGGAGCCGGAAAAACCTTCTCCCTAAAAGTCGAGGTGCTCTCGCTTCCAATTCGACCCCAGCAACTATCTACCCCTTGCTACCACCGCCCCTTCCCCCTTGCTGTCAGGAGACTGTCAGATCCACCGCCGGGCCGGTACTCACGCTGCTGTTGTGTCCCGACCAGTGCACCATCGCTTGGTTGTGGGCCGAGTCCCCGGTCAGCGCGAATGAGGTGCTGGGCAGCCGGAGCTCTTCTGCCGCCGGTCCCCCAGTCCGCGGCGCCTTCACCTCCTCCCGAGAACCCTTGGCCAGCGGGCGGCTTCCCTTGGAACCCTCGGCAGGGGCAGTAGTCCGGGCGTCCCCACGCTCTAGGGCGCTGGGGGGCTGCGCCCGCCGACTCCTCCTCGCGCCCCCAGGCTTGCCAGGAGCTGGGATGTCCTGGATCCACCGGGCACCTCCGGGCGACGTCCCTCCGGCTTCAGGCTGCATCTCGCCGCCACTCGGCTGGGGCAGCAGCTCTGGTCTGGGCCGGCGCCCCAGCGCCACCGCTCTCCGCGCCGTCGCCAGCTCCTCCGGCCACCGGTTCGCCACTGCCCGCGGCAAGAGAGGAGGCAACGCCGGTGGCCGCGAAGCTGGAGCCGCCAGACGCCCAGGACCGCCCGTAGTGCCCCAAGTGATCTCGGCGCCCGCCAGGACCCAGGTTGACAGGAGTAAGAGCCCTGTCCGGGCGAGGGGCGCCCCCGACCAGCCTGTGGGGCGCTCGGTGCGCGCCGCCTCCATCCCGCTGCGGCTACCGCGGCTCGGGCTGCCGAGTGTGTGGCGCCCGCCGAGGTGCGGGTCCGGCGCGGGGGGTGTGCGCGCGCCGGCGAGCGAGCGTGTCGGGGGAGTGGGGAGGGGGCGGCCGGGAAGGAGGTGGCTCCGGCTGGCGCGCCTCGCCGGTCCTCTGCACCCCCCCCCCACCACCACCTCCCGCTCGCTCGCTCTCTGGTCCAGAGGGTGATTCCAAAACCCAAGAAAAATTAATAATGCTCCTTCGGTGATTTGTTGTTGTTGTTAATATAAGGTCTCCCCAAAATCTTCCCCACTGAGTTGCTTCAGAAATTGTGTAAAAAGGAGTGATCAAAGGTAATAAAATCCTCTTTTTAAATACGAAAAGCCAGATCCAGGATGAGGGACTGGCAAAGGACCCCAATCCGATTCTCTCCAAAATCCAGCCTCCAACCTGCTCCGGGTGTAGAGTTGGGAGCCGCTTCTCGCCGCGCTTGGGGGTTTACTCTTCGGGCCTGTTCTGGGGAGCGGGAGCTGGCGCGCGAGGAGGTATAAGGGTCTCGGGGGAGGAGGAGGAGGAGTAAAGTGTTTTCAGCGCCAACTGTTCGCGACCGAGTGCCAAGGGGGAGCCCAGAGCCTCCCCGGAGGCGGCGCGCGGAAGCCTAGCGCGGGATGGACCCACGACCCGGCTCCCCGCTCCCCGCTCCCCGCTCCCCGCCCCCCGAGGCCTGCGCCCCCGCCCCCGCCCCGTGCGGGGGCGCGGGGAGTGCGTGCGTGCGCGTGCCTGTGCGCAGGCGGGCGGGAGAGAGGCGAGGGGTGCGCCGGGGCTGGCGGGAGGGCGCCGCTGGGTGGGGGTACCTGGCTGAGCTGGCTTGGGGGGGCGTCTGGGCGAGCGGGGGCGCGCGGCTCCGTGCGTGCGCGTTTCCACGAGCATGTGTGCGTGTTAGTGCGAGCGGCGGGGTGCGCTTGGGCCGTGGGCGCTCGCGATCACGCACGGGCTGTGTTTGCATTTCTAGGAGCCTGTGAGTCGTCAAAAAGGCTATGTCGAGAGCAAGGCAGGCCGCTCTCCGACAGCCCCCTCTTCCAGGCGCCAGGGACGCCCACCGTCCCCTACCGCCCGCAGCTGTAACCGAAGAAAAGAAAAGAGAGCCGCCGGAAGGCGGCGGGGTTAGGGGCTTGCCAGCTCTTCTCCAATTCTGGGGCTCTCCTTCCTGGAACCCTTGGCCAGAAGTGGGGAGAGAGAGTAGTAGAGACTGTCTGCTCCCAAGGGAAGATCCAGGCCCCATCTCCTTGCCAGGCCGTGCCCTTACGCTCCCCCAGACCCGTTTCTGAGCGGGTTTGGTTGTTTCAGAGTGTCCGCCACAGTTGGAAGGTCCCGAGCCCAGTGCTGCGTGGACTTACCGGACCCCAGTCTCCAGCTGCAAGAGGGCAGCCGGGGCACCTGGTGTGGAAGGGACCACTTAGTGACCACAGGAAGATGGGGAGTTGGGGCGAGCTGGAGAGGGAAAAGGCTAAACTTAAGGATGATCCCGAGCCGAGGATTCTGGGCACACGAAGAGGTGCAGCCCGCCGCCTCCGAGAAGCTCCGGGATTGTTAAGGGTGGACGAGTCCGGGATTCGAGGAGCTGGAGGAGGGACCTTTAGGAAAGGAGCGGGCTGGTGGGAAGGGGCTTGGCGAGGGAGGCAGCCTCCCGGCCCTTCCACTGCTCTCCGGGAGTGAAGAGTTCCTTTGTAGGAGACCCCAGGTTAAAGCGGAGCGAGGGAGAGAAGAGCGCGCGAGTAGGGAGGGGAAAACGTGAGAGAAAAGGAACAACGGAGGACCTAGGGAAAAAGAAGAGAGACGGCGAGGTAGCAAGAATGGTGCGACAGAAAGAGGGGAAGCGAAAGAGCGCCAGGGAAGGTCCAAAAGTGATGGGGGACGCGCCTGGGAGCCCCAGAGCTGCGGGGAAGGGCGCCCACCAGCGATACCCCGGCAGCCCCCAGCTTCATGAACTTGCTTTGCCGCCGGAGCCAAAATGGACATTGGGAAGGGAGGAGGAGAGTAGGCCGGAGAAGGAAAGCTGGTGACCATATCCAGCCCAGAACGAAGCGAGTCCTGGCGCCAGTGGGTTTCCAAAGGCGTGGACGGCGGGCCGCCCCAAGAAAAGTTCCAGCGCGGTGTGCCCAGGTGGGCGCCGCATGTGGCGCTGAGCGAGCGCCGGCCATCCGCGGGTACCCAGCGCCCCTGCTGGAGAAGACCGGGTGCTGCAGCCAGAGCCGAGGCTCCGGGTTGCAGAGGGAAGAGATGCCTATCCTCTGATACTGCCCTGATAAGGGGTCTGTGCTGTCTGCGAGGTATCTGGACCTGAGGCTCACGCAGCCTGGAGAAGAGCAATCTCCTAAGCCACCACCATCAGGGGACTGCAAGGGAGGACAAGGCTCCCTCTAGCATCTGAACGAGGCTCTACCCTAATGGGATCCTACAGGTGGACTAATGGAGATGTGGCTAGAGTATATGCTTGAAAAAAAAAATCTATTAAAGACTTCACGCAGGGAATGCTGCGTGCATGTATGTATGTGTCACTTTGAACCTCCATATGGTGTATAATTACAATACACCAATAAAAAATACAATATAAAAGCAAATATTTTTTAAAAAGTCTTGCAGGTTTGATATTTTCACTTGCCTCCAGCACCTTCGTTTTCTTGCTCTTGCACCACCAATTCTCACCTGCTCCTAGTTTCACTCTCCCCCTTTTACCCTTCGCCTAAAAATCCTTGCCCTCAGCCCTGTGCTGTCCCTTCCAGCCTCCCAGTCCCTACCAACCTTCTCTAAGGCCCTGTCCTCTCCAAAGATGCCCCACCATGCCTACAGTCTCCTCTTCCTCACCAGCCACTCTCTCCTGGGCTTTTGCAATCTGACATCTGCCTTCAAGTGACTCAGTCAAAGCCAAACCTCAATAGACACCCCCTGTGGCTTCTTGGCAGCCTCTCCCAACAACCCATGTCCTGTATTTGTTAGTATGTCCCATCTGAAAATGTCTCCTGTGTTCTACATGCTACTATGGTATCCTGGGTCCTCCCTGACCAGCCTCAGTCAAGTGTACCGGCTTGTCTTCTCTCACCCACATCTTAAATTCTGAACCCCAACATCTGTCATTCCCCCAATTCTCTGCTTAGCTCTTATTCTGCTCTCTCTCTCTCTCCCTGTCACATCCATTTCTGCCCTTCAATCGCCATCACTGAATCTATAACTCCACCACATTCTCTCTCTTGAGCTTCATACTGGAATTCCCCATTGCTCCATACACATGTCTAAGTCTGTTTTCTGTTGCTATAATGAAACACTTGATGGTGGTGCACACCTGTAATCCCACTGGTCAGAAGTAGGAGGATTTCAAGTTCAAGGCCACCCTGGGCTACTTAGCCAGACCTTGTCTCAAAATAAAGTTTAAAAAGGGGCTCTTGTCTAGTATGTGTAACACCCTGAATTTAATCCCTAGTACTGCAAAAAAAAAAAAAAAAAAGGATCTGAAGCTGGGTACATTATAAAGAGGAAAGGGTTATTTAGTTTACAGTTCTAGAGGTAAGAGAGTTAAAGATTGGACAATGCATCTGGTGAGGTTCTCATGCTTTGTCATAACACAGCAGATGACATCACATAGTGGAGGTGCATGCAAGAGAGAGATGGAGGGAACTGTCAAGTTTCATAACAACCCATGCTCACAAGTACTAATCTAGTCCCACAAAAGCCAAAACTCTCACAAGACAGCATTACTCCTTTCCAAGGGTGGTACCCTCGAGATCTAATTCTGTCTCTTAGAAGCCTACCACCTCAACACCTTACACTGGGGAATAAAGCTTCAACATGAGTTTTGGTGGGGGACGATCTGTAGCAACAGGCATATCCCAGTTGAAGCCCTCAAAGCATCCCCCAACATGTTAGTAACCTAGACTGGACATTGACCTGCAACCTTGACTCCTCCCTCCAGAAAAAAAAAATTGTCAGGTCCTATTTTAAAAGCCTTTTCACCTGTCTTCTCCCATCCATACATTCCCAGAATCACTGCCTGAATCTGGCCCTCTCCCAACTTAGGTTTTGCAACAGCTTCTAATCTTTTCTTGGTCCTTAGTTCGTCCCTTTTGGGAGTCAGCCTCCACAGCAGAACTGTCCACTGGAAAAATAATGTGAGCCACATAGGTAATTATGATTTTTCTAGCACCTTCATTTAAAAAATAAAAAAGAAGCAAGGCGTGGCAGTACACACTTGTAATCCCAGTGCCTGGGAGGCTGAGATAGGAAGATCACAGTTTTGAGGACAGCCTCTGCAAGTAGTGAGACTCTTAGCAAACTAGTGAGAACTCGTTTCAAAACAAAAATTAAAAAACAGGGCTGGGAATGTTTTTAATTAAAATTTTTGATTTAATGCCCCTGGGTTCATTTCCCAGTACCACCAAATAAATAAATAAAAAGTAAAAAGAAAACAAAGTGACTAATTTTATATTTTACTGAATGGAATATATCAAATATTTTTATTTCAACTTGTAATCAGTATGAAATTATTGAGTTTTTTTAACATATGTTGCACCAAGTCTTCAAAATCCAGTGTGTATTTTATACTTACAGCAAGATTTAAGCTCAGAACTTAATAGTAGTCTGAACTATCCACATTTCAAGTGTTCAATAACTGCATGACACTAGCAGCTACTGTTTTAAACAGCACAATCCCACACTGTTGGCAGAAATAGCCTATTAAAACATAAAGAAGATGATATCATGAACTGACCTCTCAAAATTCTTCAATGTCCAACCATTGCCTATAGAGTCCAAATTCCTTAGAATGGTATTCAAGGCTCCTTGCACTGCTCCACCTTTATGAACTTTCTTGCCGTGTTCCTTAAACCTAGAACATGCCCTCTGCCATAATTTCCATCATGATCTGGCTTAAATGCCAGCTCTTCCAGGAAGCCCATGGCCCTGCTACTGTATCCATTATCATCATCATCATCAAGTAAGCTTCTTCCAGTTCTTTGACTTCCTGCTGTAAGAAGGGAGCTATCCCCTATCAATTTACAACTTAAAATGGAGGGCTAAGGTTAGAAAGGCTCCCATTTGCCTTGCTGGCATAATGCCTGCTTCAGCTGGGAAAGGCAGATTGAGGGCTAGGATTAGCCCTCACTTGGTCCCTGCAGAGAGAGTACAGAAGGCCACACTGAGAATGCAGCTTCCCACCAGGGTTTTTGTCCCTGAAACAAACCACTGGAGAAAGCAAACTATATTGCAAGTTAACCATGAAATGACACTAAAGATTAGCCAAATCAATCTTCTTTCAGGTTGGTTGTTTGTTTGATAAAGTTATTACAGTGAACTAACACTTTGGGAAACCATTCTGCTTCTCCCTTCTTACACACACATACACCCTCCCAAGACTTTAATAATCTAAAAGATATCTTGCCATCAGCACCCACAGTAGACACATATGAGAAGTATTCCAATTATGTCATCTCTCATATTTTATAAAATGTTCAGCATCCCTTATACGAGGACCTAAAGGCAAATTCTTCGTAAAACTTGGAAGCAGAGCAACACAGTCTTTTCCTATGAGACTGACATCCTTAAAGGCCTTCTTAAACTGGCTTTGCCTTCTTATTTTATTTTTCTCTTGTCTCAGTAGTCAAGCTGAGCCCCCAGTTCACTTACTTTCATGGTCGTCAGGACAAGATTTTTATCCTAGGCTTCCCTTTTACTAAATGCTGTTTGTTTTCATAATCTAATTTTCTGATCATACTATATCTGTGAATTTTTGATAAGCTACTTCACAATCTTTGTAGAATTAAATAGGAAATTAATTAACTGATTAACATCAAAACAAAAGTCTGCATTGTAACTCTCTGAATTTCTACAGAGGCGAAAGAATATAAAACAAAATCTGAAATGGAGACAAATACATCCAGATGACCAACAAAATCAAGCCTTCCTTCCACTTGGTGTCCATGAAAGCAAGACGTAACTATTTTGTTCAACACTATAGTCTCAGAACCTGGCTTTATGCCTGGCATAGAACTGACCCTCATTAAATGTGCAATAAAAGACAAAACAGATGAATGTAAATAGTCAGACTTCCGCTGCAACCACCAGCCACCTGTTCTTTTTAGTAAAAGAAATACTTTCTAAAGAGGCAAAACCTCTAGGATTTGATTGATACTATTTTTCACCATACCTTATCACACGGTGTCAATCTGTATTTTCATTGTAAGCAACAGAAAGAATTTCTGCTTTAAGCCCAAAATCATTTTATGAAAAGGATATTGGTTAACTCCCAGAATTGCTGGGAGGGCTTGAGAACTATGTTCCCAGGGTTGGCAGGCAGAATGACACCTGAAATCATATTATAGAACTGATCCTATAAGGACTCTGTTACCAGCATCAACAAGTCTGGGATGCTACAGCTTTGACTACCACTACCAGAGTTGAATGTAGAGTGTTGCTGACAACATAGATGCCTCTGCTCCTTCTGGAATCTGGACGTGGCTGCCACCTCCATTGCCACCAACTTTCTACTTGTTTCTTTGTATCACTAGTATTGATTGACCAAGCCTGGATCATTAGCCCCTCCCCTCAACACACAACAAAACTGGATCTACCGCCTAAGGTGAGAAATTCTTCACAAGAAGAAAGCTCAGATACCAGGCAGCCACAAAAAAAAAAAAAAAAAAACAGATAAATGTCCACGATACCCATTACCAAAAATATTTCTTAGAGAAAGGGATGCCATTAACCCTCATCATGAACTTCTTATATTCTTATAGAAGGCCAAAAGAAAACAAAGTCCTGACTAGATAACATTTCAACACCATCTAAGTGGAATTGCACAATTATCCAAAACCTATCTTCTCTGCAGAAGCCATAGATGTTAGTAGGTATTGGTAGTAACATTAATCCTGCCCATAAAACCACCTAAGACTTCATATGGAAAGAAAAGTGAGAGAGAAAAAAAAAAGCAAAAGAAAAGAAGAGCAGAAAATACTTGAAAACAGACATTTAATAAGGGCTTCCTATAAGTCAAGCACTATGTCTTCTATGGCAATTGATTCATTTTATTTGGGTAAAGTGAATTTCTTGGTTCCAATCAATAGACTGAGAAACAAGTATATGCAGGTGTAGTAGTGGTGACAGGAAAGATAATGTTGGAGGTAATGATGAATATTAGCATACGCAGTGCAGTGACTCTAGTCTAGTCGTGGTATAAGGACCTCTGAGGATTCTCACAGATTGATTGGGAGTCCATACTTGAGAAGAAAACTACCTATGTTCAAATTCCAACTCTACCAACTCCCAGTTCTTTGACCTTCAACAAATTGCTTAACCTCTCAGTGCTTCCATTCCTCATTTGTAAATGGAGATGGTGATAAAACTTACCATAGCGGGTCACAGTAAAGATGAAATGAATGAATGTCCATAAAACACTTGGATAAAGGTCTGGCACAGATAAGATGCTAAATATATTTGATTTCATATGTTCTTACTCTTCTTAATAGTCCTCTTGAGGCCAGCATTTTGTCCTCATTTTACAGATGAGAAAATTTGACAAAATATGTGGGACTTCACAGTTTGAGTGACAAAAAAAAAAAAAAAAAAAAAGGTTTGATTCTGGATCTGACATTAGCTCTAAGATCTTACACACAGTTTTGACTGTGTTTCTGCCTGTATCACAGAACATTCCCTAGGCAATATTGCATTCAGGTTTATCTGTATCTAAAGCTATATACCTGTCTGTCCACCCATACACACACCACAAGGACTAACTCCTAGACCAGAAGGTGACTGGGCATCCCTGGACACATGGCTCCCACGACATGCCTTGCAACTTGAGAGAATGATGGTAATTTAGTTGGTGATGTCCTTATCTTCAAATAATATCCCCCTAGTAAAGAAGGAGAAATTATGGCCAGTGAATTCCAGCCTGTGCTCAGGTAGCAAATTCAAGCTAAAGAAATCAAGTCCAAAATGGAAACTTAATCTCCGGAAAAAACATACTCATTAAGCTACTGAAAGTCATCAGCAACTTTGTCAACATTTTCCCTCTGGTCATGTCTCCAAAAGAAAAAGAAGGCATCCATCTAATGAGGTGGATGCAGTTGGAAAAGAAATTTTGTAGGAAAATAGGTTTTTGCTTTACTCTTCACCCTAATATCTCACAATGCAAAGCTGTGAAAAGGTTGTCCTGATACAGCATGGGAAAAGCAAGCATCCAACAGAGACTCTTGACGTTGATGAGAGGACAAACCAGGAGGACAGGCAGATGAGACTGAGGAGGGGCAGCTCAAGAGGTAGGAGGGGAGCCAGACGAGTGTGGGATCCCAGAAGCAAGGGAGATGGATAAAGGAGGAGTGGGCAGTTTTTCCATGTGTTCCTGGGCCAGCCCAGAAATGCTCAACTCAGGAAAAATGGCTGCAGCACCAACCCCAGAGAAGAGAGCCTCCTCCTTCTCAGCCTCTTTAACCAAAGACCAGAAATGTATAATAGTAAATAAATAAAAAGAAAGAATGAATGAATGAATGAATGAATGAATGAATGAACGAACGAACAGGGGAGAGAGAGAGAGAGAGAGAGAGAGACAGAAGGAAAGAAGGAAGAGAAAGAAAGGAAGATGTGTAAATCCAGTTTCTCCAAGAAGCACACACACCAAGAGCGGGTTGGACCTGCAAAAAATTTTTTTTCATATATATATGAAGGTAAATATCCTATAGGGAAAATGATTGGGAGCCAGGAGTTCTAGAAGAGCCATCATACTGAGCCAGCCATGGAGCTTGCCCCTGTGGAGGTAGAGGAGGCTTCCATTACCATGCATTGCCATGCAGGTTTATTAAAATTTGCCAAGGTTGACGGGGAGTCCTCCAGTCAAAGACATCATCCAAGGAGTCCTCTGTCCCCCAGGATCAGACCTGCAGTAGTATTTCTGGTGCACGTCATCACTGGCTGGGAGCAGCCTGTGGAAGTATGGCCTTTGTGCTAACATGGTGATGGATTCCAGAGTCCCACTGCAGAGGACATTGGCCAACCAGGCAAAGAGAAATTACATGCATTATTTCCTTCTCCTGTCTTAAAAGAAGGCATTCTAGCATCTCCCTCATAGCTTTGAGGAGAAAAAAAAGTGAAAGAATGTGTGGAAAAGCTTAACCCCATGCCAGGTCCTCAATAAATGTCAAATGAATTAAAGAATAATGGAATGACTCAACCAGTACAGAAGACAGAAGGATCAGTTGGGCAACTTAATTAGAATATATTATAGCAAAGAAGCAGGGGATTGTGTAGAAGAGACAGAAATGAGGATATGAGAGGATTTAGAGTCTAGTCCTCATTTTACCAGTGCCAGTTGAAGGGTTTTGACAAATCTCCTGGTCATAACAGGGTTATAACTAGGCTTGAGGATTAAAGAAGACTTTTTTAAAATTTTTACTGATGCATTGTATTTGTGCCTGATAGTGAGATTCATAATGATACATTCATAATAATACATTCACGTATGCACCTAATATTATTCATTCTGTTTTCTTCTCCCAATCCTCCCTTTTCCTTCCCCCTTCCCTCCCCTCTCCCCTTCTACTACTCTACTGTTCTCTGTCCCAATTTTCATGAGGTCTCTTTTTTCCCCTGTTTTCTCTCTAGCTTCCTTCTTTGAGGGAAAACAAACAACCCTTAATTTTCTGAATCTGGCTGATGTCACTTAGCATAATGTTCTCCAGTTCTACCCATTTTCCTGAAAATGACATAATTTTGTTCTTCTCTATGATTGAGTAAAACTCCAAATTCCACTGTGTGTTTTCTTTATCCATTCATCTGTTGACAGACACCTAGGTTCTGTAATTTTACTATTGTGAATTGTGTGCTATAGAAGTGGATATGCACATAGCCCTGTAGTATTTTGACTTTAATTCTTTTGGTCAGATACTGAGGAGTGGTATGACTGGTTTACATAGTGGTTCCATTCCTAGTCTTCTGTGAAATCGTAAAGGAGACACTTTACAAAGAAGCACTAAGCAAACTTTGAAGGACAAGGCATAGGCCCAGGTCCTTTGCTTTACTTGACATAAGTATTGTTACGGAGCTCAGATCCTTGGGTTTAGCATCTCTTGGCCCAAGCAACTTCCATTTCTAATTTCTAGACCCATGTGTATGTTAGAGAAAATTTTACATTGCATTCAACCTTCCTTTTCTATTCCTACAATCCCTCACTCGGTGTTTGCCCAACAAAGATTATATACAGGGGAGCATCGAATACCTAAATATTGATGCTTTAATGCAACTCATCCCAGGAGGACAATAATAGCTTTTAAGAAGGCATCACCAGGTGGTTCACCTGGTTCAACAAAGGGATTAGACAACCAAGGGAAACTCCAGCTGCTGTGACAGTGAGAGCCACAGAGCTGTCCTGTTCCCCAAGGGTGCCAATGGCAGGTTAAACTCTAGGAAACAGAAGAGAAAACAAACCTGGAATAAAAATGAAAGAAAAGGGAAGGGTGAGAGAAAGAGAGAGATTTGGTGGTGGGGAGGGGATGGTAGGTGTCTTGAGAGAGGAGAGAAAGAAGGGCAGACATACTCACAGGGATGGGAGATGGGCCCTGATCTCCAGGGAGGCTGCAGAGAATGGTCGTCACACCCAGTGGCTGGACTCAGATGGAGCAGAAGCTCTGAGTCCCTGTTGTGTCATCGTGGACAAGGTATCTAATGCTTCTGAGCCTCTAACTGCCCATCTGTTGAAATTAGTCTATTAATATTCCTTTCTCAAAGAGTTTTATAACAATACAGTGAAATAATGTTGAAATAGCACCTTAGCATATGACAAGAACTTAATAAATCACTCTTAGAGCCCCTTTTACCACTCCTTTCTAAACCCCTCTCCCTCCCCAATACCACCACCACCAAAAAAAAAAAAAAAAGCAAGATTAGATTTAAAGGGAAAATAAGCATGAGGGGAATTCATACCAGTTCTTGAGAGGCTGAGACAGGCAGATCACAGGTTCAAAGCCAGCCTCAGCAACTTAGTGAGACTCCCAGCAACTTAACAAGACCCTGTTTCCAAATAAAAAATAAAATAAGAGTAGGGTAGTATCTCAGAGGTAGAATACCCCTGTATTCAAGCCCCAGCACCACAAAATAGATAGATAGATAGATAGATAGATAGATAGATAGATAGATAGATAGATAGATGTGATAGATAATAGATGATTGGATTGATTGATAGATGACAAATATATAGATTGATAGATGATAGATAGATAGATAGACAGATAGATAGATAGATAGATAGATAGATAGATAGAGGTGATAGATAATAGATGATTGGATTGATTGATAGATGACAAATATATAGATTGATAGATGATAGATAGATAGATAGACAGATAGATAGATAGAAACTTCACAGAAACAGTGTTGGTGGCAGACCTCAGTGCCTTGACTCTGAACAGCTGGCAGCACTTGTGTCAGACTGAAACCTGGATGCTCAAAGAGCTTCAATCCAGGGCCCAAGGCTAGTTATGGTGTGGGGGGGGGGGAGGGGTCCTGGGAGCAAGCTGGATCACAGGAGACACTACATGGAGAAGCCATCTCTGCTAGGCAGGAGCTATAGTTCGTGCCTAGCTGAGATGGGGCTACATCTCAAAAGAGGTGTCTCTCCAGACAGAGGGATGGGGGAACCCTCATACAGGGTCTGAGGCCACTTTAGCTGCTGCCAGATGGAAAAGGAAATGGACCCTGGATGCATCTGTGACTACTAGACCCGGCAGCATTCAGGGACTGCGACCTGTTCCCCCATCCAGGAGTCAGAATCAAGAGCACTGCGGGAGACCGAGGAGAGCTGGCATTCCCGGGAAATTGTTCAAGCGTGGCAGAGAGCAAAGCAGGGAACTAAATATAGCCTCAAACAAACACGAGGTCCACAGCCTAACACGCCATCAGGATGCAGGAAGAAAGGAGTGCAGAGGCCAGGACACAGGAGCCAGAGCCCGAGGAGGCTGCAAACTGTGAGGAGGCCCCCACAGGGCCTTCCCTAGCGCGCCTGGGAGGCCTCCCAGAGCCTGCAGCCACCTGCATAGCCAGGCTTGCGCAGTTCCGGGCTTCTGCTGGCCGCCTCTCACCGGGCCATAGCCTCTGGGCCTGCCCTGTCTACTGTCAATCTTCCTTCTATCCAAGGGCCAATCTTCCTCTAGGCCTTCTCCGCCCTCAGCAAGCCTCCCTTGACCCTGAAGCTCCTCCCTTCTTTCTTAGGGTGATCGTAAGTCCCAGTTTAAACCTTTTTTCCTGGTATAATTATTAGTAATACCCCTTTTCATTCTCTGGAATGTCCTGATTCAATCAACAGATATAATATTCAATGTTATAATATTGATATTATTATATCTATTCAATCAATAGATATAATATTCAATATTCAATCAACAGATATAATATGTATTCACTTCTTCTATTATATGTCCTCCTAGGATTGCATCCACCTCTTCTCTGAAACATTATTATAGTTGAATTCTTGCAGGTTTGCATACCATCGATTCCCAGACTTATGTGGCTCACCATCCCACTTTTCAGAAAATAAAACCACTCAGCGCACCCTGGAAATCTACCTTCTTTAATTGAATAAACAGAAAGTTGCAGTGACAAATTTTCGTTCTTTTCTGTATCTATATTTAATTCCAGAGACCCCCCCCCCCCCAGATAGTATCACCCACTTTGGAAACCTATGATAGACATGTGGTAGTTAAGGCTTCTCTCCTCCACCGGATTATCATTTCCACCCATTAACTATTAACATTATCTATGTTTAATTAAACTTTTTATTTTGAGATCCTTGCAGATTCACACACAGTTGTAAGAAAGGGTACCTTCTGCCCCTTTTTCCCCCAGTACTACCATCTTGCAGAAGCATAGTACAATACCGCAGCCAGCACATTTGACACTGATACAGCAAACAGCAGACCATTCCCACCACTGGAATCCCTTTTATACCACTACCAACTACCCTATCTTCTCCTTAGCCACTGACAACCACAACTGCTCTCCATTTCTGTAATGTTGCTGTGTCCAGGATGAAATAGAAAGAGAATCGGGCAGTCTATCACTGGGGGGATTGGTTTTGTTTGTTCAACACAATTCTCTGGAGATTCACCCTGGTTGTTGTGTACGTCAATAACTTGTTCTTTTTTTTTTTTTTTTAATTGACACTGTGTTCTGTGATATGGCTGTATCACCTTTCTGTTTAGCCTGTAGAAGGACATCTTAGATGCTTACTGTTCGGGGATACTATGAATAAAGCTACCATGAATGCTCAGGTACAGGTTTTCTGTGAATACAAGTTTTCATTTCCCTGGGATAAATGCCCAGAAGTGTGAATCCAGGGTCATAGCATAGAGTAGTTGCATGTTTTGTTTTGTTTAACAAATTACCAGTTTTCCCAAGTGGATGGACTGTTTTACATTCCCACCACCAATGCATGAGTGGTCGATTTTCTCTGAATCTTCCTCAGCATTACTGTTATCACTATTTTTTCTTTTATTTTAGCCATTCTGGTAGATGTGAAGTGAAATCTCTTTGTGGCTTTAATTTGCATTTCCCTGATGGCTAATGATATTGAATATCTTTCTATATCCTATTTTCCAGCCATATATCCTCTATAGAGAAATATCTCTTCACTCACTTATACAATTGATTTTTGCATGTTTATTTTATATTCTGTGACCTTGCTGGACTCACTTGTTCCAGGTTTATTTTTGTAGAAACGTTGGGATTTTCTAAGTAAACAATCATGTCTTATGCAAATACGGACAGTTTTATTGCTTCCTCTCAATCTGTATGCCTTGGCAGTGGTGGTATAATGCAGGCATAGCTGTCTTCCAATCCATATGCCTTTTATTTCTTTTTCTTGCCTTTGTACCTGTTAGAACTTCTAGCACTGTGCTGAATAAAATGGATAAGAGTGGCCCCCATTGCCTTGCTTCTGATCTTAGGAAGAAAACATTCATGCTTCCCTCATTAAGTTGAATGTTACCTGTATGTATTTGTAGATATTCTTTATCAAATAGAGAAAGTTCTCCTTTATTTTGATTTTTCTGATTTTTTATCATAAATAGGTATAAACTTTTGCCAAATTATTTTTCTGTATCCACTGAAATGATCTTTACTTTTTTCCCCCTTAATCTATTAGTATGAACTGGTTTTCCTATGTTAAGCTAGCCTTGTATCCCTGCAATAAATCTTACTTGGTTATGGTACTAATTCTTTTCACACATTGCTGAGTTCTATTTGCTAATGTTTTGTTAAACAATTTTGCATTTATATTATATTTAGATATAAAATTTCCTCTAAAGAGCTCTTTATTAATGTTTGGAGTTTATGTTGGGGATTATATAAGGTTCCTCCTCCCCCTGCGCGCGCGTGCGCGCTCTCGCTCTCGCTCTCTCTCTCTCTCTCTCTCTCTCTCTCTCTCTCTCCTGCTTCCAGCCTCCATGATATGAGGAACACAGCTCAGGTGATCTCTCCCTCTCCACTTCCTGCTGCCATGCCTTGAGATTCGAGGTCCCGGGCCCCATGTGGATGAGTCCCAAACTATAAGAAAATAAATCTTCTTTCCTCTAAGTTATGTAGTCAGTCCTTTAGATTATAGCTGTAAGAATGCTGACCAGAACAGTCTCTATCTATAATCCATGAATAATATTGATCTGTGGATATCTTTCTTTTTTGTCTTTGTTTTTCTCTTTTTTACTTGTTTTGTACTGCCTGGGTCTGGTATTAGAAAAATACCTAATAACTTCATAAACTGAGTTGGGATGTATTCCCTCCTCTTCCACTTTCTAGAAGACTGTGTAGAATTGGTTTTCATTCTTCTTTAAACATATATAGAATTCTCCTGTGAAGCAATTGGGGCCTGAAAACTTCTTTTAGGGAAATTTTCAAATTACTAATTTGATTTCTTTGATAATCATTCAAACTACATATTTATCCTTTTTTTTTTTTTTTCCTGGTACTGGGAATTGATTCCAAGGGCATTCTATCTATTTTATCTTTTGTTTTGAAAGGGGGTTTATTGAGTTGTTGAGGGCCTTGCTGATTTGCTGAGACTGGCCTTGAACCTGTGGCCCTCCTGTCTCAGCCTCCCAAGTACTAGTATTGCAGGCCTGTGCTATCACACTTAACTTCATTCTCCTTTTGATGTCTGTCTATAATGATACCCACCATTCCTAGCATTGCTAACTTCTTTCTTTTTACTTTGTTAGTCTTTCTAGAACTTTCTCAATTTCATTGCTCTTTTCAAAGAACCAAGTTTTTGTCTCATTGATTGTCTCTATTTTTCTGGTTTTGGTATAGTTGATTTCTTCTATTTTATTTCCTTTCTTCTACTTGTTGTAGGTTTATTTTGCTGCCTTTTGCTATTATTGACTTAAGAGTTTTCTTCTTTTCTCATATCTGCACTCAGGGCTATAAATTGCCCACCCAACATTATTTTAACCATGTCCAGCAAATTTTAATATACTATGTTTTATTTTCATTCAGTTTAACATTTTTTTTTAAAATTTCTCTTGAGATTTCCTCTTTGGCCCATGGATTACTTAGAAATATGTTCTTTTGTTTCCAACTATTTAAATATTTTCCTATCACCTTTCTATTATTGATTCCTAGTATGGTTCCACTGTGGTAGAACACTATCTCCGTCGACTTTCTAACACTATAACCTAAAAAGATTGACCACAAAACTGAGAGGAAGGAAGATTTATTTGCTCAGTTTTCTTGGAGATTTCAGATTCAGTCCATGTGAGGCCTGGGTCTGTGGATCTCCAAGCATGACAGTGGGAAGCTGAGAGAGAGAGAGAGAGAGAGAACAAGGCCTCTGCTCTACATCATGGAGACCAAAAGCAAGAGAAAGAAAGCAAGCAAGGAGATTCAGACAAAAGCACAGTCTCCAAGGCCACACGTCCAGTGGCCCACCTTCTCCAGCCATAACCCACCTGCCTAGGTTACAGTCCAGTAAATCCATTACAATCGATTTATCCACTGATGAAATTATAATCCTCATGACTTAATTACATCAACTCTGAACGTTATCAATACATGAGCTCTTCTATATCATAACAAACATATCCTGCATGATTTCAATTTTCTCAGATATGTTGAGATTTTTCCTGAGACCCAAGATGTGGTGTCTCTTGTCTCTGTTCTGTGAACACTTGAAAAACAAGGCATATTCCATCATTGCTGAATGGACTATTCTATAAATATCAACTAGGGCCTGCTGGTTGATGACCTTGTTATGTTCTTTCCTGTCCTTGATAACTTTCTGTCTAGTTGTTCTGTCAAATACTAAGAAGGAGCCAGGCATGGTAGCACACACCTATATTAGTACTTGGGAAGTTAATACAGGAGGATTGTGGGTTCACAGACAGTCTCAGCAACTTAGCAGGTTCACAGCAACTTGGTAAGACCGTGCTATTAAAAAAATAAAATAGAGCTGAGGGTGTAGCTCAGAAGTAGAACACTCCTGGGTTCAATCCTCAGAAACACACACACACACACACACACACACACACACACACACACACACACGTTAAGGGTAGGGTTGTTGGAGTCTAACTATAATTGCAAATTTTTCTATTTTTACTTTTGGTTTTACTAAGTTTTGCTTCACAAACTTTTCAGCTCTGTTTTTTGATGCCTATACATTTAAGATTGCTGTCTGCTTGGCAGATTGTTAGTTTTGTCCTTATATAATATCTCATTTCTCTTTTTGTTTGTTTTAAAATGTGCTTTATGTGCTATTAATATAGCTACATTGTTGTTGCTTTTGTTATTTTGTTTTGTTTTTTGTGGTTCTGGGGATTAAATCTAGGTGGGGTTCTACCTCAGAGCATCACCCCCAGCGCTTTTTATTTTTTGTTTTGAAACAGGGTCTTGCTAGGTTGCTGAGACTGGCCTTGAACTGGTAATCCTTCTGTCCTCAGCCTCCCAAGTACTAGAATTACAGGCATGTGCCACCATACCTGGTTTCCCTGTTTGTTTTTATTAATGTTTGCATGATATGTATTTTCCTATTCTTTTTTTTTTTTTTTTTTTTTTTTTGGTACTGGGGATAGAACCCAAGGACATTATACCTTGGAGCTATACCCTGATCCCTATTTTATTATTTTATTTTGAAACAGGGTCTCACTAAGTTGTAGAGGGCCTCACTAAGTTGCTGAAGCTAGCTGCAAAATTGTGATCTTTCTGTCTCAACCTCCCAAGTACTGGGTTTATAAGCATGCACCACCACACCTGGCTTATTAGTTACATTTAAAGTGAGATTCTTTTAGCTAACATACAATTGGGTCATGTGTGCTAGTCCACTCTGCCAATCTCTGTCTTTTATTTTGTATATTTGTACCACTTATAGTTAATATAATTAGTGATATGTTAGAGCTTAAGTCTACCACTTTTGTTGCTTGTTTGCTGTGTCTTCCTGTGGATTATAAACATTTTTAAGTTCCATTTTGATTTATCTATAGCATTTCTTTCTTTCTTTTTTTCAGTATGGGGATTGAACCCAGGGGCATTCTACCTCTGAGCTACACCCCCAGTCCTATTTTTTTATACTTTATTTTGAAACAGGGTCTCACTAAGTTGCAGAGGCCTCATTAAGTAGCTGAGGCTGGCCGCGAACCCAGATCCTCTGGTTTCAGTCTCCCAAGTACTGGGATTACAAGCGTGTACCACCACACTCGGCTTCTATGGCATTTCTTAATGTATCTCCTGGCACAAAATTTTTAGCAGATACTCTAGGTATTATAAAATACATATAACTTATCTCTGCTTGCTGGATTTTCATTTTGCCAATGTAAGTGAAATATTCTACCTCCATAAATGTCTTTGCCCTCTCCCACTTATGATTGTCTTAAATATTGTTCATACATACATTGAGAAACACTTAAACAGTGTAACAATTTTTGCTTCAACTTTCAAACAAATTTAGAAAATCCAGAGAAGAATGAAAGTCTGTTTTATTTATTCAGATTAGTTTACCATGTTTTTTTCCTCCTTCCTGGGGTTCAAATGTTTCTTCCTTTATTATAGCCTTCCTTTTTAACGTATGTCTTGTAGTTATTTATTTAGGGTAAGTCTTCTGGTAGAACATTTGGTTAGTTGTCTTCTTCTTCTTCTTCCTTTTCTTCTTATTCCTCCTCCTCCTTCTTCTTTTTGGTACTGGGGAATGAACACAGGGGCATTCTATCTATTCTATCTCTGAACTACATCCCCTTTTTTATTTTTTGTTTTGAAACAGGGTCTCATTAAGTTGTTGAGGGTCTTGCTAAATTGCTGAGGCTAATCTTGAACCTGCAATCTTCCTGTCTCATTCTCCCAAGTACTGGAATTATAAGCATGTACCACCAAACCCAGCTTATCCTTTTGTTCTTGAAGGATAGTTTCACTGGCTATGGGATTTTGGAGTAACATTTCTGTACTTTCAACCCTTGAAAAGCAGTGTGCCACTTTTTTATGACCCACATGGTTTCTGATGAGAAATCTTTTATCATTTGAATTGTTTTTCCCCATACACAATGTGTCATTTCTCTCATTCTGCTTTCAAGATATTTCTGTCTTCATAAATTTGATTGTGATTAGTCCTGTTGTAGATTTCTTTGAGTTTATTTTGTTTGTGGTTTATGCAGCTTCTTAAATACATAATGTATAATCTTTTCCTTTTTACCTTTGAGGTGTTCGACAAAACTGTACATATTTGAAGCTTACAATTTGATTATTTAATATGTATATAGCAAAATAATCACCATAGTTAAAATTAAATATCCATCACATCAGATAGTTTTGCATTTTTATAGGTATGCATTTTGCCAAATCTGGAAAATTTTCAGCCATTTTTAAAATACTTTTCTATCCCTGTTCTTTTCCCACACACACACACGCACATCTTTTCTTCTGAGACTCTGAGGACATGAATGTTAGATACTTTATACTAGCCTTACAAGCCTTTGAGACTCTGTTTATTTTTTTCTCCCAGTCCATTTTCTCTCTGTTGTTCAGATTGGGAAATTTCTACTTTTCTGTCTTTAACATCAATGGCTATATCCTCAGTCCCCTCTATTCTGCTATTAAATCTATCCTTCAAGATTTTAATTTTTAGTTATTATGCTTTTCAATTTTAAAATTTCCTTTTGACACTTTTTTTATATTCTATTTCTTGCTAGAACTTTCTATATTTTCACTTGTCTCCAGCACATTTTTAATTATTTGTTCAATTATGTTTATGATGACTGCTTTCATACCTTTATCAGATAATTCTAACATCTCTGTCATCTCAATGCTGGCACCTATTGATTGTCTCTTCACATTCTGTTTGAAATCTCTCTAACTCTTGGCATAACAAATGGTTTTGATTTAAACTGGGGTATTGTGTTTTGAGACTCTGAGCGTTATTCAAACCCTCTGTTACAGCTGGCTTCTTTTGATACAGCTCTGGTAAGGAAAGAGGGAGGTGCCACCTTGTTCCTATCTGGTGAGAGTATAAGTCCACATTCCCTACTGGGCCTCCATCAACACTAGGGAGGCGGGACTGCACAGAGATGAAAGTCTTGCTGAACAGAGATGGGAATTCCTTGTCCCCACCAAGTCTCAAGGGACACCTCCCTGGATGGAGAGGCAAGAATACTCCTCTTTACTGCTTCTGATGGGGCTTCCAGCAACACAAAAGTGTGGAAGTGAGGTGTGACTTCATCACCATTGGGCTATAGTTAAAGTCTTCACTGGCTACAATGTCTCCTGGGATGCCACCACATCAGTGGGGAGCAGGGTGTCGTCATTGCTGCCTGGTGGGTGAAAAAGCTGTCTACTGACTATGAAGGCAGGGATGAGGCTCATCACCACCTGGAGCAGAGGGAAGTCTTTACTCCCTATTAGCCTTCTCTGACACCCTCCTGTGCACCACCTCGTCACAGCTTCAGGAGCAGGGAGTCTAGGCTCCCTAGGCAACTTTGGGCCCTTGCAAAGTTGCATAGGGTTCCCCAGGCAACTTGGGGTAGAGTGAGGCCACAGATTTTTCTGTCGTATTTGGCTAGAGTACAGCCATTATTATCTAAAAATTATCTGTCTTGCTAGGCTGCCCTTTCCTGGTCCTTTGTCTAGAGACAGCAGGATTTTTATTGTCTGTGCCCACTGGCATTTCCTCCAAGTCTGGGATATATTAAGCAAAAAGTAAGCCCAAAGAATTCACCATAGTTGCTTCCTAGGCCCTAAGGCCCCCAGCCAATCTGCTTTCTTCTTTCTACCTTTCAGAGTCTTCTTTTTAAAATTGTATATGCAATATTCAGGGGCGGGGGTTGTTGTACATTACAAGAGGAATAAGGAAAAGTGCATCTGCTCCATCTTAGTGGAAGCTGATTGTATCTATTTTTATTCACTGTTATGTCTTCAACACCGAACCCAGTTCCTAGCACAGAGTTCAAGACCTTATTTGAATACTTGTTCAATGAATGGATGGGTCCAATTGAACCCAAATTCTCTCAGAATTCAAGTAAACTTCTCCTGCCTATAAGCTTTGGAGTTTATGCATGCTCTCCCAAGCTATAAATGGGCTTCTTTAAGTAGATGATCTGAGTGTGGTGGCATATGCCTGTAATACCAATACTTGGAAGGCTGAGACTGGAGGATCATAGGTTCTAGCCCCATCAATGTAGCAAGATTCTCAGAAACCTAGTAAGACCCTCTTCAAAAAATATATATATATATATAAAATATATATAAAATATAAATAAATATATAAAATATATATATAAAAATATAAAATATATATATAAAGGCTGGGACATAGCTCAGAGGTAGAATGCCCCTGGGTTCAATCCCCAGTACCATAAATAAATAAATAAATAAATAAATAAATAAATAAATAAATAAATAAATAAAGCAAGCAGGTGGTGACTTTTTACCATCTCTAGTAGGTATGTCTCTGAAGTGCTGTGTATCTGTAAAGTTGTGATAATCATAGAACCCACCTTGTAGGTTGTAGTAAGGACTAAAAAAAGGACTTAGGAATACCTTTGTCCAGCTGTAAGTTCTCAATAAATACTATTATTGTGCAAAATACGAATTTTTGTCAGTTGGGTTCCATTCCTTACTGATTGGCCTTATCTTTTCAGAGGTGATGTCACTTCATTTCTGGTTCATTTACAACCTGAAAACGGCCCCCATGCTTTGTTTTTCAGCCTCCCTCCCAGCCTTTGAGACAAGCTGTGGGTAATCTACACATGGACTGACTGTCAGTGCAGCCAAGTGTCTTTAGAATCCACTGAAATTGGTGCTCTTTCTTTTATTCAGCACTTACATCACCCTCTAATTGTTCCATTTTATAACTCAAATATTGGTTTCTCTAATTGTACATATTTGGAGTCCCACATAACTAGTATTACTGTTCCTATATCTGCACATGGAGACTTTCCATCAGATCATCATCTGGGGCACAGGCATAATAATACCCTTTTTTCCCCATTCATCACTATCACCATAATAATAACAAAAACTTCTACTTATGGAGCATTTGTTATATGCCAGGCCCTTTTTTTCAGATTTTTACCAGCATTTTCTCAGTTAATGCTGGGATATGGGCTCTCTTACCATCCCTACTTTTCAAAGGTAAAATCTAAGGTTGGGAGATGCAGTATTGCACCTGAGGTTATAGGGCTACCAGGTGGTGAAGCTAGCATTCCAGCCCAGGCCTGTCTGAGGACCAGCCCCAGGACTCTTTCTAGAGGAGTGGAGGTGACTTTCTCCAACAGTGACAGCCACCACACTCTTCAAATGAGCTCCCCCTTTCCAGAGGTAAAGCAGTTTACATTCTGAGCAAACCTAGCTCATGGAAATAAAAAATTCAAACAGGCTAGCAGGAGGAGGTCTGAGTTCTGCCTAATTGACCTCATATAATTATTTCCATTGAATTGCTCTACATCTGGGGATGGATATTTACCAAGTGGCCTGGCCCAATGGTTCCCTTCAGCACCTGCTTTCGTCTGGAAGAAGTTAATTGCATGGAAAGTTCTTACCTAAATCACCCAGGTGCTTATTCTTGCCAATGCCAGAAACACACACATGAAGTCTTATGCCAAAAGGGCTTTTCTAGAAGGACCTGCCCTCTAGTTCAGGGCTGCTTCTGAATGCAGAAACTCAACCTATTTGAAGGGGCTTGGTAGTAGTTATTCCAAATAGTCAGAAAAGACCCTCTGCACTGCAGAGACCAGAAAATAGTGAGCAGTGTGGTCTGGACCACCAGGACCAAAGACTCCCTCACCCCATCCCCACCCTCAAAAGAAACAAACCAGGCAGGAATAGGAGGCAGGGAAAATATGCTTGGCCAAAGTTGCCTCTTTCTTTTTTGTGGGCACAAGGAGAAGATAAATTACAGCTTCTGTTAGTAACATAATTACTTTAATTAAAGTTTGGGGGGTTGGAAAAGTCAGTTCTGAATGTCAGATTTCTAATGATGTGTGTTAAGCCTGGGAGAATAGAAATACAGCCCTGTAAATAACTAACATATTACAACTGGAGCCGTGTGTGGTGCTATATTCACATAGAGTTAGAATAGCAATTAAATGATAACCAGGACTCCATTCTCTACTCTCCTTGGTCTCTGCCCTCATTTCACACTCAGGCAACGATTATATGCACCAGACTCTGGTGGCTTTTCCCATTCCCCACCCAGGCGATAGTCATCCTCCAAGGCCCTTCCCAGATTCCTCCTTAAGCCCTTTGCTGAAGACTTTGTCCTATGGAAATCTCCCATCCTAATCAGCCACTTGTTTTCTGCACCATGTGTTATCCCTCTTAATTGAGCTGATTTCAGCTTTGTGCTATAGTCGTTCACACACAGGCGTCTAATTGTGCCGTGCTTCCCTAACAAGATGATAAGCTCTCAGGAGGCACCGAACGTGTCATAAGCAAGTACAGACATTTAGAGCTGGAGGGATCTCAGAGACTATGCTGCAGAGGAGAGCACAGGTCACAGATGGAGCTCAAGGATTCTAACTCTTACTTAGTCCAGTGTGGGGGTACCAATCTGCTCCAGCTCTGGGGGAAGTTTGAATGAGTGCCATCAAATATCACTTGAATCAGGCATGACAGGAGGGTGCTGTAGGTAGGGGGACTTCTCTTCGACCACTGGCACCCCTTTCAGTATCTTGAGTCTAATCTGTGTTCCAGCAGGACTGGTGTCATTGAATGGGGTGGAGAAAAGTGAATCCACAAAAGGCAGGTTAGACAGAGGGTTGACAAGAGATCCAGTCCAGAGCAGGGTTATGGAATGTCCCCCAAAAGCTCACATGGTGAAGGCTTGGTCCCTACTGCAGCAATGTCCAGAAATGGAGCTTTTAGGAAAGGAATGGGTCATGAGGGATCTAATCTCATCTCATTGGTGGATTAATCCATTTGATGGGTTAGTAATTTGAATGTAGTACATGCAGATGGGGCATATTTGGAGAAAGTAAGTCAATAAGGACATGCCCTTGGGGGGACTACACCTTGTCCCTGCTAGCATGCTCGCTCTCGCTCTCTCTCTTTCTCTTTCTCTCTCTCTCTCTCTCTCTCTCTCTCTCTCTCTCTCTCTCTCTCTCTCTCTCTCTCTCTCCTCAGCTTCTTCCCAGCTACCATGAGCAGCAGCTTTCCTTCACCACTCCCTTCTGCCATGATGTTCTGCCTCCCCTTAGGCCTAGAGCAATGCACCTGGCTGACCATGGACTGAGGCTTCTGAAACCATGAGCCAATTCTACCTTCTTTTCTCCCTCCAAATTGTTAGTGTAAGATATTTTGGTCACAGTGAAAAAACTCTGAATAACACAATCTGTGTGTGCATGGCAGACAGAGAGCTAGCCAGCTGCTGTCATGTTGGATGAGGAAAGGGTCTGTTCTCTGAAGGACAATGAGAATGGCCAGCCTGGTTCAATTCCCTGTAGCCCTCTAGCCTGGCAAAGGATTGGGCTTGTCCTGAAGCAGCCTCTCTAGTTCCTCTCCCCTTCTCCTTTCCCACTTGAGGTGCCTTAGCTCAGAATCCCCAGCAGCCAACTCTGAAGGTGGTATACCCAGAAAAACCCACAGGGAGACAGAGAAGCAGAGTGGGGTTACCAAAGCTTCACCCGATTCCTCAGGCATGGTCCAGTTGTGTTACCCTCAGAGTTGTCCCAGCTGGAGGATGGAGGTCTGGGCCACCCTCGGGCATTGGCTCAGGACAAATGGGAAGACCTGAGTTCTTCTCCTATGGTCTGGCAATGTGGACTCCAGTTACTCAAGGGTAGAAAAGGAGTCCCTGGTGCTGACTGCTAGGAGCTCAGGAACACTGAAGGGGAGGCAGAAACATGGATGAAAAGGAATCCTCGGATGTCTAGACAAAGCAGCCACATCCATTATCAGCCTCCTTGGGACATTTTTATTTAGTCAACAAGCAACTTAGAAACTGAGTAAACAAATATGCATGGCCTTTGCTTTCTGGTTGCATAAATTGGTGAATCATGTCTCATTATCTGGATCAGAAGAGTGGAGAGCAAGCAGGGTCTTCCTCAGAGAAAGACCCTCAGGGCACAAGTGAAGGATGTAATGGTTTAGGGAGAAGGCCATGCTTATTAGTTCTCTGAAACATTGTCCCACCACACTTAGTATGCATGGCAATGAGAAGACTGACTGACAGGCTTCCAGAAACTTCCCAAGGTGGCATTTATCTTTGTGCACCAAGTGGTGGTGGAGGAGCATGCTGGGTTTTTTTGTTGTTGTTGTTTGTTTGTTTGTTGTATTGTTTTGTTTGGATACTGGCAATTGAACCTAGGGGCATTGTCCCTCCAAGACACAACCCCATCCCTTTTAATTTTAATTTTAATTTTAATTTTTTAAATTTTTGAAACAGGGTCTTGCTGTTACCTTGAGTTGGCCTTGAACCTGTAATCCTCCTGTCTCAGACTCTCAAATAATGGGATTACAGGTGTGTGCCACCACACCCAGCTAGAATGTTGCTTACAAATACCCAATGATTTCCAAACCCAAGCTTCCAAGTGTCGTAGCACACACCTGTAATCCCCATACTTGGGAAGCTGAGATACAAGAATCACAGGTTTGAGACAAGCCTCAGCAACTTAGTAAAATCTTCAGCAGCTTAGAGAAACCCTGTTTCAAAATAAAAAATAAAAATGGCTAGGGGTACAGCTCAGAGGTAGAATGCCTCTAGGTTCAATTCCAGTACCAAAATAAATAAATTAATGAATAAATACTATAAATCCCTGGAGAAATTACTTAACATCTCTGAGCCTCATTTTCATCATCTTTAAAACTTTAAAAAGTAGGGAATGATGAGAATGATCTCATGAGTTTGTTTTGAGGAATAAAGAGAGAAAGATGAGAGGAGAGAGGGAGAAAGAAAGGGAGAGGGGGAGGAGGAGAAGGAGAGGGAGAGGGAGAGGGAAAGGGAAAGTTTTAAATATAGAAAGTACTTGCAGCTGGTTGTATTGCCCAAAGAAGACCATCACTCTTTCTCCCACCCCCATACTCTTTGGAACCTTGGAGTTTTCTCACCAAGAGGTGGGCTCTGTCTCCCTTCCCTTCCAATCTGGTTGGCCTGTGACTCACTTGGAAAGCAGTGGATGTGACATGACCTCTTCAGCTAAATCAGAAAGGTTGATGGAGCTTCCATCTGGTTCGCTGAACTCTTGCTTTGGAATCCTGAGGCTGCCATATTATAAAAAAAAAAAAAAAAAAAAAAAAAACCCTGACCAGCTCACAGGGAGAAAACAAATAAAGGTTCCAAGCCTACATCAACAAAGAAAGCTGCCAGTCATCCCTCAGCTGCCCCATCAAGCCAAAACTGTTTACCTACTCCCTCCCCAAATTCAGGATCCACAGGAACAGTGGGAAGTAATAAAATGATTGTTTTTTATTTATGTCACTAAGTGGCTATTTTCTACACAGCAACATACAACCAAAATGTGCTTTATAAATGCTAGTTACTACATTGCTATTCACCACAGTACCAGGATATCATCCACAGCCTTGCAGGTTCTGAAATATGATTTTGTTTTATTCCACAAAGACTGAATTCCTATCTCAGAGACGGAGTCTCACTAATCAAGGTCACAGGAGACTGATGTATAGCCCAGAATGCCAATTTACTACCATAATAGAACTGCAAGAGGGTTAAACATTCCATCTTTGGACCAGATTATTTCCTTCATATAAGAAGTTTACTTGGGAAATTAAACTATAATTAGATAGGTTGTCTAAGGAGTATAAAGTAAGAAAAGAAATTAGCTGTCCCACTCAAGTGGTTTGATGGCATCAGGACGTAGAATCATGGTGCTTATTCCCCCTGGATGGAATCCAGCTGCTGCCAGGACTCAGTAGCCCAGACCTCAGGGGAAGACATCATCTCCTTCAACAGCCCTTGGATAGAACTCACAGCATTGGCCTCTCTGAGTTTTTTCCTGCTTCAGCACAGCCTAATTCCTCCTTTAATCAGTACAGCATTTATTTTTAGTCCAGCAGATAATAACAGTGTTACATGAAAATATAATTTCATAATGTTCTATGAAAAAGAAATATAAATTCAAGAAATACTACATTCAGCAAAGATGTTCATTATTATAGGACTTCTCAGAGCCTTGAATATGCTAATTCATGATGCAAATCACCAAGAGGAAGATATGCTAGAATAATCAATTCTCCCTTACCTCTAGATTAAAGTATGATGAGTGCTGTTTTAAAAGTAGCTTAGGTTTAGGTATGCTCTGAACCAGGAATCATTCTGACTACTTAAGTTGTCTTTATATACGAAGACTTCCAGGCCCCTCAAATTGATTTCATAATTTCACTCTCAGAAGATGCATCACATTCTCTTGAATAGGATGTTCTATTGCCCTTAAGGAGTTCTGGAGTTCTGGGAGGAAGGAAGGTATGCTCATAGTAACTCAGGGAAGGTGCTAAGATATAGAGACCTGAAGTATCGTGATACTTACTGGAAATACCAGAAGTGACTAGAGAGACTCAGCATTCAAGGTGGGCTTTGAAGTCAGAAGAGAAGTGTGACAGAGGAATCAATAAGCAGAAATGAAGAAGTGGCACCTCTAACTAGAGGAGCAGGGTAAGCAGAGACCTGGAAAGGAACAGGGAATAGAATAGTCAGGAGGCTGAGTAGAGCACGGCAAAGTAGGAGGATCTAGAATGCCCTTGTCTGATACCAGCTTTAGATGAAGGCAGAGTCCCACAGATGGACTGTAGCCAAACAAGGGGGGCATGAAAAGGCTCAGACACTGGGGTCAAGAGCTCTGGAGGTCAATGGAAAGGTCAAGTGCAGGAGGCCAGTGAGGAGACCACTGTAGGAGTCCACAGGAATGTGAGCTGACACTCAGAAGCACGTGGTGGCTGCATAGTGTCCTTTATACAGCCCCAGGCAATAGGATTAGAATGTTTTCTCTTGGTGGGGGAGAGGGGCTAGCTCTGTGCTGGGGGCTTTTTGAAAAATCATCTTCGGGTCATTTGCAGCATGTGACTTTACACAAAGACGAAGCAATGAGAAACTGTTTCTTTATGGTAGCACATAAGCAAACCACAAAAGTTCAGCCCTATAGATGGGAGAAGGGGTTCATCCTAGATCTCAACACAGGGGACCATGAGATATGGTAGTTAATGTTGTGTCAACTTGACTGGGCCTCAGATTGCCCAGATATTTGGTTCCAGCATTATTCTGGATGGAGCCAGGAAGATGTTTCTGGATAATATTAACATTTAGCTGTGATTTTCTTGAGTTCTCTGTATATCCTAGATATTAGACCTCTATCAGAAGAATAGCTGGCAAAAATTTTCTCCCACTCTGTCGGCTCTCTGCTAAAGTTCTTGACAGTTTTCTTTGCTGTACAGAAGCTCTTCAGTTTAATGCAATCCCATATATTGATCTTCCTTTGAGTTGCTTGTGCGTTTGAGGTCTTGTTGAGAAAGTTTTTACCTGTGCCTATGTGTTGAAGTGTTGGTCCTATGCCCTATTCAAGTACCTGCAAGGTCTCTGGTCTGACTTCTAGGTCTTTGATCCACCTTGAGTTGACTCTTATACAGGGTGAGAAAGTGGGGTTTATTTCCATTTTCTTGCATATGGTTAACCACTTTTACCAACACCATTTGTTAAAGAGGCTATCTTTTTTCCAGTGTATATTTTTGGCTCCTTTGTCAAAAATCAATTGACTATAAGCACATGGGTCTGTTTCTGAGTCTTCTATTCTGCTCCATTGGTCTATGTGTCTGTTTTTGTGCCAATACCATGCTGTTTTTATTACTGTGACTTTGTAGTAGAGTTTGAGTAGACACTTCGCAAAAGAAGAAATACATCATTAGCAATCAGAGAGATGCAAATCAAAACTACCTTGAGATTTCACCTAACTCCAATCAGAATGACAATCATAAAAAACACGAACAACAACAAATGCTGGCGAGGATGTGGAGAAGTGGGAACCCTAATACATTGTTGGTGGGATTGCAAATTAGTGCAACCACTTTGGAAAACAGTATGGAAGATCCTCAGATGAATGGGAATGAACCTACCATATGATCCAGCAATACCACTTCTGGGTATCTACCCAAAAGAATGGAAACCAAACTATCAGACCGATGCATGTGTATCTATGTTTATAGCTGCACAATTCACAATAGCCAAACTATGGAAACAGCCAAGATGTTCATCAACAGATGAATGGATTACAAAACTATGGGATATGAACACAATGGAATTTTACTCAGCCATAAAGAAGAACAAAATCATGTTATTTGCAGGGAAATGGATGGAACTGGAAAACATTATGTTAAGTGAGATTAATGAGTCACAAAGAGTAAAATAGCATATGTTCTCCCTAATATGCAGATGCTATGGAAAAGATGGGGCATAAGAGGGTCCAGATGAAAAAGGAGAAACCCTAGATAAGCAAAGAAGTTGACTTAACTGAAGGGGATGGATGGGAGTGGGGGGGCACCCTAATGCACATGGTGTACTTTCACAAATATATCAAGGTCAATCACTAAAACGATGGAAAAAACTGAACTTGAGAAGGAGGGAGGGCGAGGGAGTGGGGAGGGAATTGGGGAAGGGGTTAAGTGAGAAATGTGTGCATATATGCCTTTATCAGCTTGCACCTAACAAAGATGTATGATTACAATGCACCAATTATTATAAAAAGTAAAAAAATAATAATAAAAAAAGATTAACATTTAAATCAGGAGACAGTACCTGGGAGGTTGAAATAG
This sequence comes from Graphiurus murinus, assembly GCA_004027655.1. Lineage (NCBI taxonomy): Eukaryota > Metazoa > Chordata > Mammalia > Rodentia > Gliridae > Graphiurus > Graphiurus murinus. The sequence goes on along the minus strand of PVLC010000359.1, from coordinate 2,181 downwards.
GAGGAGAATTGCAGGTTTGAAGCCAATGTATGTTAACTTAACAAGACCCTGTTTCAAAATAAAACGATAAAATAAAATAGGGCTCAGGGTATATCTCAGTGTTAGAATGCCCCTGGGTTCAGTCTCCAGTACCACACACACAAATCAGTAGACTAAGTAAAGCAGATTGCCCCCTCTGCAGTGGGTAGGCCACATTCAATTCACTGAAGACTTATGTAATACAAAAGGTGAGCACGAGGGAATTCCCTCTTTCTGCCTGATGGCCTTCAAGTTATAACAAACTCCAGCTTAAGCTCATACTGACACTATATCATTGGTTCATCCTGGGTTTCTAGCTTGCCCACAGCAGATTTTAGGACTTTTCAGTTTCCATAATCATGTGAGACAATTTTTAAATACATATATAGCCAATTAATATACACATATAATGCATGTGGTACATATATGTATGTGCACATTTATGTGTATATATACACATACACATACATATATATACATGAATTTATATATATATATATATAATCTTCTATTGACTCTTTTTCTCTGGAGAAGCCTAATACCTGAGGGTACAGCCAATCGTCCTCAAAGCTAATATATTCCTCCATGCATTGTGTGTGTGTGTGTGTGTGTGTGTGTGTGTGTGTGAGAGAGAGAGAGAGAGAGAGAGAGAGAGAGAGAGACTAGGTATTGAACCCAGGGGCATCTGCCTCTGAGCTACATTCCTAGCCCAATTTTTTAATTTTGAAAGAGGGTCTCACTATGTTTCAGAAGACTTCATCAAGTTGCTGAAGCTGGCCACAAACCTGCAATCTTCCTGTCTCAGCCTCCCAAGTACTGGGATTACAAGCATGTGCCATCACTCCTTGCCATATACATTTGTCTCCTAGTCAGTCTTCTTCTCTGAATTCCCCACATTGCTGGAGGAATATTCAGTTCTGCGATCCTACAGAGCTTCCTGCTAGTGATGTTCAAAAGCAAAATCTTTAGGGGGAATTCCTTGTCTTCTGTCTTCATTGAATACAACTGGGTGATCCTGGTCTAAGGTAGTCTAGTTTTTTGAGGAACAAGTCCAAGCTTGAGCCCATAGATTTTCTATCACAATGACCAAGAGCACAGTACCCCATCTTCCTGGCCATGTCACAGGCGTCCCAAAGTGGGGAGTTACACTGTTCCCCTCCCAGGACCCACAAAACCCAGTCCTCACCCAGGCTCAGGGAATCTCAGTTCTACCTCCCTCCAGCTGTTTCTGCATCTCCTTCCAAAGCCCTGACTGAGCCTTGATTTGCCTTCTAAAGGAGATCACCATTGCTGGCACTGCAAATGTGGAAACTACATTGACTGAGCATTCGATTTTCTGGGAAAAGCCTGAAATCTGGGTTTGTATGCAAAATGTCTCTACTTCAAAATGTTAGCAAAAATCAGACTTAAAACTCTTGCACTGACTAATGCCATGCAGGCCAATTCAGATATTTCTCTTCACTGGCTTCACCCCTGAAATGTTTGTAGGATTCATCTCTAGTCTAAGTTTTCCGGCTCAGAGAGCTTTGCAATATCAAATGAGAGGCAACTTTGGGTTATTGGCAGCAGAAAAGAGGGAGAAGTCCGGGTATGGCTCCTCCTTTTTCTGCTTTGATTGGCATTTGGAGGAGACCTGCTCACAGAAGGCTCTCTGCTGTAGATCCAGTCCCTGCTCGGAAGCCCACTTTCACACTGCCCTTCATGCAGACTGATCATAGCACAAGCAGCTGGGTAGGCACATGACCCAGATCAGTCAATCAGAGAATAATGTGCTTCTGGATATTGGCTTAGAAATGATCACATGACCTCGTTCAAGCTAATCAGGTCAAACAGGGCCAACCCTAGGACTTTTGCAAGTAAGAATTATTTTTTTCTCAAGGTTTGGAGCTGTGAAGATGTCATTCTGGAGCTCTTACATGGAGGGATACTGCCTCAGAGTAAAATCAGGGAGACGTGCACGACAAAGAGATGGACAGAGAATCAAAATCCTGATGGCATAATTTGAATCTCTACAGCTAGCCCTGTCTGAAGCTTGTCTGGCATTGAATCATTTCATGACTGACTGGCTGACTTTCTTTTCTTTCCTTCCTTCCTTCCTTCCTTCCTTCCTTCCTTCCTTCCTTCCTTCCTTCCTCCCTCCCTCCCTCCCTCCCTTCCTTCCTC
>PVLC010000358.1:160500-229011 GCA_004027655.1 Graphiurus murinus | reverse complement strand
CATGTTCTTTGCAGGGAAATGGATGCAACTGGAAAACATTATGTTAAGTGAGATTAGTCAGTCACAAAGAGTTAAGAAGCATATGTTCTCCCTAATATGTGGATGCTAGGGAGAAGATGGGGCATAGGAGGGTCTCCAGATGAAAAAGAGAGATCCTCGATAAGCAAAGAAGTTGATTTAATTATAGTGGATGCTTGGGACAGAGGGACACCCTAAAGCACATGATGTACCTACACAATCATATCAAGGTCACTCATTGAAATGAACCTTAGGGGGAGGGAGGGGGAGGGAATGGGGAGGGAATCGGGAGGGAATCGGGGAAGGGGTCAAATGAGAATTGTGTGCAAATATGTTGTTAACAATTTGTACTTAACAAAGATGTATGCTATATTGCACGAATTACTACAATAAAAATTAAAAAAAAAAAAAAAGAAAACCAAATTTAAGTCTGTAGAAGAATTTGTGCCTGCTCTCCCTATAAAGACAATCATCATGCTGGGACACATGAGCTTCCCAGGAAAAAGAGAACTTAGAGCATCAGAAGGACATCTGATACAGATATGAAGATTTAAGGTAAGTTGAAAGAATGGAAGAGTTTTTTTTAAGCCTGGAAGAGAAACCAGTGTTAGAACAGTCAGTGATTAGAACAGATGGTGAGCACAAGTGTTTGTATCTCTTTAAATTTAGCATGTAGACATTTCAAATCTAATACTTTGTAATGTTTATATCAAAACAGCAAGGCAAGCTGGGCATGGTGGCGCAGGCAGACTTATAATCCCAGTACTTGGGAGGCTGAGACAGGAGGATCACAGGTTGGAGGAGAGCCTCAGCAAGTAGTGAGACTCTCATTGACCTAGTGAGATCCTGTTTCCAAATAAAAAATAAAATAAAACAGGACTGGGGTGTTGCTCAGAGATAGAATGCCCCTCCTGAGTTCAATCCCCAGTAACACACACACACACACACACACACACACACACACACACAAACAAAACAAACAAACAAACAAAAAACAGCAAGGCAATTTTCAAAGGTTGACTGAGTTAAAAACAACTGTTTTTTTCTTTGTACTCTTTTTTTTGTGTGTGGTACTGGGGATTGAACCTAGGGGTATTCTACCTCTGAGCAAGATCCTCAAGCCTATTTTGCTCTTTATTTTGAAAGAGGGTCTCACTAAGTTACTGGAGGCCTCTTTAAGTTTCTGAGGCTGGCTTCCAACTTGCCATCTTCCTGTCTCAGACTCCCAAGTACTGGGATTACATGCATGTGCCACCATGCTCAGCTTCTTTTGTATTCCTTTATCTACAGATATGGGAAACATAACTTCAAGAGCTGCTATTATTTACCTTAACTAAGGCACCACCATTTATTTACCTGGTAGCAAATTATTCTACTCATAGTATATTCTAATTCTTAGCAATTACCCAGAAGGAAATCTCTAGCTTTTAGTCTAATCTTGCAAACTCAAAACTTGTTAAATGAAATAAGGGTAAATGTCACAGGGGCCATTTTCCCCATGACAAACTACTTGAAGAGCAGTGTTTTATCTATGACTCTACTGTGCAGGACTAACTAACATGATCTATTGCTTTACTGGATAGGACCCAGAAGTCTACAACATACACTCCTAAAACAAAACAAAATTCTTTCTTATTCTCCTTTGTCATTTGAGTGCTTTTGGCTCTCGAGGAGGGAAGTCTAAACATACAGTTCTACAATGGAAACTGGTAAATGCATCTTCTCATTTTATCTGTGTACCTTTGGAAAGCTTAAGGGGGTCAAAGTGGACCACATAATCAAAAACCCATCTTGCTCATGGCTATATGGAATGGCTATGTAATTAAGCGATCCCTTCCAGATTGCTGTTCTTTCCTTTCTTAAAAGTTTCTTAATCTCTGATGAAGAAGAAAATGCTCATTTTACTTAGTTCTTAATTCTACCAGGAGCAGAGGAATATCTGCTGGACCAACAAAAGACTGGCAGAAAACCAACAGTGATTTTAACACAAAGAATGAGTATAGAGTAGGTGGACATATCCCATGCTGACAAACTCTCTATAGTTATTACAGAGAAATTAGCTATAAGGAAACTCTGCTTATAATCCCTATGGTTTTGGGTGCCATGGCATACACCTGTATTCCCAGTTCTTGGGAGGCCAACCGCAACAACTTATTGAGGTTGTGCTTCAAAATAAAAAGAGCTGGGGGTGTAGCTTGGAGGTAGAATATCTCTGGGTTTGATCTCCAGTACAAAAAAAAAACAAGGGAAATATGGACTGTAAACCTTATAAATCTTGAGTAAGTGTGAAAAGGGATAGTCTTTCTGACCTCAAAATGTGTGAAGTACACAGACATACTATCTCCTCATTCAAGGACTCAGAGGTGCTATGGAATCCTTTTGGTCTATTTCAATTTCCTAATTGAGTCCCACATATACATGTCTTCCAAACAGCATGTTCAGCACTAAGAAGACATGCTGATTGATGGCTTGAAACTAGGTTCTCGAAGGAGCAGATCATAGAATTAAAGACAGAAGCAATGGTTTAGAGGAAAAGCATTCAGTAAAGGGATTTCAGGAAGGCAAAATTCAGTGTAAAAAACCTTTTACTATATGGAAAGAAAGAGTATCGAGCACACATTTGCCATGAAGTTTAAAATATGTAATACACTCTTCCTTATTTGTCCTTTCAGCATCCTGCCAAGGCAATTGAGGAAGTAGGTTATTATTTTCATAACTCATTGCCTTAATAGATGCACTTAGAGTGTTTTTCCTTCCCCAAGCTTAAGGTGCAATAAAATGTCATATTTTCTCAATAGCATCTATTTCTAAAAACGTCAAAGTGTGTTACAAGCCATGTTCATTTTGTATTATCACCACTTATATGTTTTTCAGAATGTGTGTGTAGACAATATGAATCTAGGTGTAAACCTTTTAGTAAATTTATATAAATAAATAAAAGTGAAAAATGATACCATTTTCCTGGGCCAAGTGCTTTCAGGGCCTCACTGATACAATTCAACAAAAGATCTTGAGAAATTCCATTGATAACATTCTCTGCTTTCTTATTGAGTTGTATATTCAAATGCTACCTATAGCTCCCAAAGAGGCTTTGTGAATTAGACTGTCTAATTCATTTCCTCAAGGTAAATGTCACAAAGCCAGTTCTTCATATAATAAACAACCAAGAGCAACTAAGAGCTAACAAAAATGTGAAATGCACATTTTTCAAGTCTCAATAGACATTCGGCTTAAGTTGCGTACTTTGCTTGAGTCTAAGATGTAATACCATCTATCTTCTGAATGGAATGTGCACTCAGGCTCATATAATCATATTTATGTGAAAGCATAAAAATATTCTAAAAGCCAAATATAAATGTATTTTGATTAGTCATGCCACAACTGAGAACTGATTATTAGAAAATCCCAAGCAAGCCCTATTAAGCTTTTTCATTATGGTTTTAACAACGGGGCTGTAAAACTCTGGACCTAGCTGTGTCCAGGTATATCCTTTGCCAAGAAAAAATAACATTGCTTTGGGACATGATCAGCAACAGAAGTGTGAAGCTGTTCTTTTTGACCTCTGTCTCAAGATGGTGAGACTGGTAGTGGGAAGTAGATCTGTGCAAATTGTGGCCTCAACTCTAAGTGGGACTCTGTAGGGGATTGTTGCATGTATTGGAGATCTCTCTTCTCTCTCTTCTCTTTTCTCTTCTCTTCTCTTCCCTTCCCTTCCCTTCTCTCTCTCTCTCTCTCTCTCTCTCTCTCTCTCTCTCTCTCTCTCTCTCTCTCTCCCTCCCTCCCTCCCTCCCTCCCTTCCTCTCTTTTACTGGGCACTGGACTCAGACCTCCAAACTATATCCCCAGCCCTTAATTTTGTTTGTTTGTTTTGAAACAGGATCTTGATAAGTTGCCAAGGTTGGTCTTGAACCTGAGATATTCCTGTCCCAGCCTCTCAACTACTGGGATTACAGGCATGTGCTACCATGCTTGGCTCATATATTAGGTTTCTGTTACTGATTAATGAGTTGCCACAAACTTAGCAGCTTAAATTTCCTGTTTGTTATCTCATGGTTTCTGTAGGTCAGAAATCCAGGCACAGTTTGGCTGAGTCCTCTGCTTCAAGTTCTCACCAGACTGTAACCTAGATGTCTGCTAGGGCTATGGGCTCAGCAGAGACCTGGTTAGGGGAAGATTTTCTTTAAAGCTCCCCCAGATTGTTGGCAAAATTCAGTTCCTTATAGTTGCATGACTGAGGCTTCCATTACTTGTTGGAGGTTCTGCTTAGCTTCTACAAGACACCCACATTTCTTTGCTACATGGGCTTCTTCCACATAGTCACTTATTTCATGGATGCTTACTTCTACAAGGTAATTGAAGTTCTCTGTCTAACTTAGCTGCTAGCAACAGAGTCTTATATACACAGTAACATTATCATGGGAGTGACATCCTATAACCTTTGCCATATTCTTTGTGTGTGTGTGTGTGTGTGTGGTACTGGGGATTGAACCCAGGGGCATTCTACCTCTGAGCTACACCCCCAGCCATATTTTATTTTTATTTTTGAAACAGGATCTCACTAGGTTGATGAGTCTCACTACTTGCTGAGGCTGTCTTCAAACCTGTGATCCTCCTGTCTCAGCTTCCCAAGTACTGGGATTACAAGCGTGAGCCACCACACCTGACTTGCCATTCTGTTGATTAGAAATGTATAAAAAATCCGTGCTGAAAAAAATAAAGAAATTAATTTTTAAAAAAAGAAGTAAGTCATAGTCAGTCACAGATTCTGCTCATATTCAAGGGGAGAGATTACACCGAGAGTGAGATCCTAGAGTGCAAGGACGTTTGGAGGTCTTTTTATGGTCTATCTGCCACAATACACCAATTGTACCCCAAGAAATTGAAACTCCAGTAGCATAAAGTATCTCATCGACATATTGACATCCATACATGAGATACAGTTAGCATCTTTTATATCAGAGATATATATACATGACATAAATATATATGCTGAATATATATACACACATATATATGTATATGTGTATACACACATATATGTGTGTGTATATATAAATGTATGTCTGTTCTCCTTCATGCAGCCCTCTTATAGTAAAGTATACGCCCTCCATCCCTTCCTATCCCTAAACCCTGGCTACCACAAATCTGTTCTATATATCTGTTTGTATGTGTTGTGTATATATATATATATATACACTAATATATATACTATACACACATATTGAATACATATATTATATATATGTATATATGTGTATATATACACATCTTACATATATGTATATAGTATAGATATATTGTATATAGGTACATATATATAAATATATATATGCACAAAAGTTACAGGTAGGACAAAAACAGAAATCATTTTACTACACAAAACTAATTATACCTACATATAAAACAAAATATGCAAAATCCAACAATGTTACCATTATATTTTTTAAACATTTTTTTAGATTTTGAAATAATTATAGAATCATAGGAAAGAAATGTGCAAAGAAATGTACAAGGTAGTCCTGTGCACCCTTCACCTAGTGTTAACCTCTTGCGTTGTTGCAGTGCAATACAAAAAGCAAGAGATTGACATTGTACAATCCATAGAGCTTATTTCAATTTCACTAGTTGTAAATGTACTCACTGTGCATGTGTGTGTGTGTGTGTGTGTGTGTGTGTGTGTGTGTGTCTGTCTGTGTGTGTGTAGCTCTATGCAGTTTTGCCATGTGCACAGTTGGGGGAATCATCACTGCATTAAGGTACTGAACCATAGCCATCACCACAAGATTCCCTCATATAGCCCTCTTAGAGCAATGTCTACTCCCTCTACCCTCTCCTATCCCTAACCCCAGGCTACCACAAACCTGTTCTCCATCTCAATAATTCACAAGTATTACATAAATGGAACCATTCAGTATGTATCCTTTTGAGATTGGCTTCTTACACTCAGTATAATTTCCCTGGGTTCCATCAAAATTATGTTTCTCAGAGTATGTCGCAGTACAGACATACCACAATTTAATAATTCCTCCATGGAAAGACACTTGAGTAGTTTCCAGTATTTGGCTATTATGAATAAAGCTGCCATGGATATTTGTGTACACACTTCTACATGAAAACAAGCTCTCATTTCTCTGCAATATATGCCCAAGAGTGTAATTGATGGATCATAATGTAAGTCCATTTTTAGTTTTGGTACTGCAAATAGTGCAACCACTTTGGAAAACAGTATGGAGGATCCTCAGATGAATGGGACTGAACTTACCATATGATCCAGCAATACCACTTCTAGGTATCTACCCAAAAGAAAGGAAACCAAAGTATCAGACCGACACATGTGTATCTATGTTTATAGCTGCACAATTCACAATTGGCAAACTATGGAAACAGCCAAGATGTCCATCAACAGATGAATGGATTACAAAACTATGGGATATGTACACAATGGAATTTTAGTCAGCCATAAAGAAGAACAAAATCACATTATTTACAAGGAAATGAATGCAACTGGAAAACATTATGTTAAGTGATATTAGTTAGCCACAAAGAGTAAAAAAGAATATGTTCTCCCTAATATGCAGATGCTAGGGAGAAGATGAGGCATAAGAGGGACTCCAGATAAAAAAGGAGAAACCTCAGATGAGCAAAGGTGACTTAACTGAAGGTGATGAGGAGGGGAGGGAAGCACCCTAATGCACATGATGTATTTTCATAAACATATCAAAGTCAATCACTAGACTGAACTTGAGAAGGAGGGAGGGCGAGGGAGTGGGGTGGGAATTGGGGAAGGGGTTAAATGAGTAATGTGTGCATATATGCCTTTATCAGCTTGTACCTAACAAACATGTATGATTACAATGCAACAATTAATAAAAATAAATAAATAGATAAAAAGAAACCACCACACTATTTTCCAGAGTGACTGCACCACCAGGCACTTCCACCAGCAATGTGGAAGTCATGTGGTTTCTCTATACTCTCCAGCATTTGATGCTGTCACTTTAAAAAAAAAATTTAGCCATTCTAAAAGGTACATAGTGATGTCATATTATAGTCTTAATTTGCATCACCTTAAGAGTTAATGATATTGAACATCATTTCATGTGCTTAGTTGCCATCTGTATATCTCTTGAATGAATTGTCTCTGTGTGTCTTTTGCCCACTTTCTAGTAGGATTATTATTATTATTATTTTTTTGCGGTACTGGGGATTGAACTCAGGGGCATTCTACGTCCGAGCTACACCCCCAGCCCTATTTTTTTATTCTTTATTTTGAAACCGAGTCTCACTAAGTTGCGGAGTGCCTCACTAGATAGGTGAGGCTGGCCCCGAACCCGGATCCTCCAGTCTCAGCCTCCCGAATGCTGGGATTACAAGCATGCGCCACCACGCCCGGCCTAGTAGGATTATTTAAGATGTTGAGTTTTAAAGTATAGATAGGTAGTGTTCTTTAGATACATGATTTAAACAAATTTTCTTCCAGTCTATAATTTATCTTATCATCCTTTTAACTGGTATTTTATTTTATTTTTATTTTTTTGCGGTACTGGGGATTGAACTCAGGGGCGTTCTACCTCCGGGCTACACCCCCAGCCCCATTTTTTATTCTTTATTTTGAAACCGGGTCTCACTAAGTTGCGGAGTGCCTCACTAGGTAGCTGAGGCTGGCCGCGAACCTGGATCCTCCGGTCTCAGCCTCCCGAATGCTGGGATTACAAGCGTGCGCCACCACGCCCGGCTTAACTGGTATTTTTTTTTTTTTTTTTTTTTTTTTTTTTTTGCGGTACTGGGAATTGAACTCAGGGGCATTCTACCTCCGAGCTATACTCCCAGCCCTATTTTTTATTCTTTATTTTGAAACCGAGTCTCACTAAGTTGCGGAGTGCCTCACTAGGTAGCTGAGGCTGGCCGCGAACCTGGATCCTCCGGTCTCAGCCTCCCAAATGCTGGGATTACAAGCGTGCGCCACCACGCCCGGCTTAACTGGTATTTTAATAGATCAAAAACTTTAAATTTTGATAAAGTCCAATTTATCAATTTTTACTTCTATGGATTATGTTTTTGGTGACATATCATTGTGTGTTTGTTATTTAATGCTTGGGAGAAACATTCTCTGTGAAATTTCTTCTATTCTCATGATATTGGAGGGTTTTATGTGTCTGTCTACTAGAAAAATTAGACCTCCTGGAAATTCATATAATAATGCAAAATATATTATCTAGTTAAGAGTTTATTTACCATGCCTAGTGTGAATTGTAACTTTGTGAGCTGTTTTCCTCCTGCTCACACTAGGCCTGGTAAATAAACTTTATTTAACTTTCAGGAGAGGCAGCATATACCTTACTAGCAGTTGAGATCGGAGGTCACTATACAACAGATATTTTATAGAATTTAGTAAGATACCAATATGTATCAAATTCAGTAATCTGGAACTCACAGCAGAACACTGGTTTTAGATGTTTTTTACAAGGACAATCAGATTCCATGGGTTTACACTGCCAAGCACTTACTAGTTGTTATAATCAGCCCACTCTTATAACCCATCTTGGGGTAAAGTAGGACTAAATTTCTGATCCATATCTTTATTTGTACCAATATTTGACCAATTCTTTTTATTTGCACAATAACCTGTTGTGTTCAGGACAGAGAATCTGAGTGACTTTCTTGGATTCTTAGTGAGAAATTCCCTCAGGAATGAGGGGATAGTGGCCCAGCTTTCCTGTATTCTTTTAAAAAAACTTTCAAGACATAAATACTGCTTTCTTTCAGAGGAATGGCTTAAAGATGACCTAAAAATAACTTAAATACAGAACACACGACTTCCACCCAAGTCCACCTCCAGATAAATACAGTGGGAAGTTTATTTGGAACTCTTGAGCAAAAACATCAGCAAAGATCCTTTGACCTCTTGTTAAATGCAAAATAAATACCTCTCAAGTCACCTGGACAACTTAAATGCAGGAGCTATTTGTGTGGTATTTCCAAACACTGAAAGAGAAATTAGGAATTTGGGAGGGGCTTATAGCATCCTCTTTTTTGGAGGGAGTCTTTTTATCCTTTTACTAAACCTCCTTTCTCTCCTCTTTTTCAGTCCCATTCCTAGCACCTCCATGTTACAGGCTCTGGCCCCAATACCTTTTCCTAGATCCCAAATGACTGATCTGAAATCGGGCTATTTAATCTTCTGGGAGCTTCCCAATGAGTTCTGATTTGAATCGGTTCTTTTCATAATCAGCCCAGTCTGTTAGGGACATCTGGAGGTGGGAAGTGCTTTCTAAACAAATTGCTCTATTAATTCTCCTGAGAATGCCCCTCACAGGATTTGACTGAAAAATATAATGCTACATTCTACACAGAAACAATAACTCACAATGGTAGGAAGGGAAACACACACTCATCAGCAGGGACAAATGTATATGAATGTGCCTAAATATACAGAGTCACAATGTGCTCAATAGTGTATGGAGGGAGTGAGGCAGGGGAGTGGCAAGCTCCAGAATAGGTTCTCTGGTTCTTCTCAGGGTCAGTACAGTCAACATAACTATCAAGAGCTCACAATGAATACTGGATGACCAACATCCCTTAATAAGGTGACTCAGAAGATCAGCTGCCTATGAATCACAGTCCAAGGCGTCCCAATGCTGAAGCAAGCTGCATTTCACAAAACTGAAAGCTTCTACCTGCTCCCTGATCAGGAATGCCCCCTGCAGGATTCCCTGGGAATGATGGTCTTCTCTGTCCCAGAGAGATGCAGGGACTTATGAAGTGGGGAGGTTTGGGCAGGTGTCACTGTATTTACACTGACAAGGTAAATGTCAGGATATGAGGACGAACTGAGTGGCATCTCCACCTGTAGTGAGACTTTGGGAATTTTCTCCTAGAGCAGGGAAAGGTAAAGCAGAGATCATTGTTATCAGACACAGCATCTACTGCCTGCCCACATTAGCTTGTTTTCTCACAAGGAATATCAGTTGCCTTCTTTGCTGAGGTCACCACTACACTAATGCTGCTGGGCAGGAAGTCCAAACTCCAGAATGAGAGCGGGATAGTAAACTGCAGGTTTGAGGCCAGCCTCAGCAACCTAGCAAGTTCTTCTGCAACTTAGTGAGACCATGTTTTCAAATAAAAAAAATAAAATAGTGCTGAGGGTATACCTTGGAGGTAGAATGCCCCTGGGTTCAGTCCCAAGCACCACAGAAAAAACAACAAACAAACAAACAACCCACAAGAACCTTGTGCCCTTTAGGGTGGCAGCTCAGGAAATGGTCAGAGGGGAGATTGGAGAAGAAACTGCCTCTGAGATATTCCACTTTCTAAGCCTCCCATCCTCCCTCATTCTTCCCACTGTTTCCATCCTCGAGTGGAAGGTGGGAAAGGTCCTCTGCTATGGTGGAAGCCTTGACCCAAACAGCTAAGACAGACTTCACCAGCAATGGGACTAGAAGACACCTAGGAGAAAGAAAGTTGACTACTTAGATTATTTGATAATTTTTCTCTATACCCAGAATTAGAAAGAAGCCACATGCCAGAGAACAGAAACTCTATGATGACTCAGAGAAAAGAATTCAATGTAGCTGGGCGTGGTGATGCATGCCTGTAACCCTAGTCCTTGGGAAGCTGAGACAGGAGGATCGCAGATACAAGCCCAGCCTCAGCAGTAGCAAGATCTTGTTTCAAAATTTAAAAAGGGGGATAGGGGTGTAACTAGGAGGTAGAGTGTCCTTGGGTTCAATGCCCAGTACCAAAGATGATTTTTTTCAGTGGGTCTTATATAGACCCTGGTTATAAGGTCCTCCAGAAGGAAAAGCCAATCATAAAGTACCCTGGCCTCAAGAACTGAGGCAGATCACAACTACCCCTGTGCTGCTACTTACATCGGTAGGAGGCACACATAGAACAGAGAGGCATCCAACAGCTTCTACAGCTGAGTTAAAGCTAACATGGGTGACTTCTTCATCTACACTACTTTAACTCCTCCCTCAAAAAAACAAAACAAAACAAAATACTCTCCCTAACAGCCAAAAGTCAGTCCCTAGGATTTGACTTTAGCCTAGAAAGGATGACCAGGAGTATGTAGCATTTTTTCTTTCCTCTAAATCATAAAAAATGAGCACATCAGCCTTCTATGATATGAACTTCAAAAGATAAAAAGTCACATATTGCTGTCCTTCAGGCTGGAATATGCTAAAGGGTGCTGACTAGTCATGTATATACATGGCTGCATAGAATGACTAGGGAGGGGGACTCTTCATGTTCTACATACAAACTCCTTCCTTGAAGCCAGTGTTATCCATTACCTTTACTCATGCCAGGTATTTTTTATATTTTTGTAACTAAGATTCAGGTTTGGCTTTGTAGGTAACATGATACCCATTTCTGAGTGCTCCTTTCCAGAGTGACCTGCATGTATACTTCCATTTGCTTCAAGGCCAAGGCCAAACTACGCTATGTCTTAGAAACTTTTCTTTATCTTCTAGACTTCCAATCACCCCACCTCATCATATACCAGCTGTTTACTTTCTACTTGCAATTTATGATCGACATAGTGGCAACTCAGATGGGTGGAAGTGTGGTAGGAACTTGAATGTCCCCATCCTAACTTTTTGATATGGCTTACCTTGTTTGCTTGGTGAACTTTAGATGGTGGTTTCCTACTGTGTGTCAGCTGTGGCCAGAAACTTGATCCTTTTGCAGGATGACACCTAGGCTGAATCTGCTTAATGCTGCCCAGAAGCACGGTGCTGTCTTTGTGCAGCCATTTTTAAACATTTACCTGAGGTGTGCATTTAGCAAACACAACCATTTAATCACCACAGTGTCTACATGAATATCCCTGGAATTCAAATGTTAGTTTTCTTTTTACTTTTAGTGGTGCATTGTGACTACATATAATAGTGAGGTTTGAAGTGGTACAAACATACATGCACACATCACTTGGTGTATTTCCTTCCACTCCCACCCTGCTCCCCTCTCCTTACTTCCTGTACATGTTAGTGAGACCGGTAATGATACTTTCACATATGGATGTAGCATTATTTCAACTGTTTCCTATATTGAGTCTTTTTTTTTCTCCTTTCCCTAATTCCCTTCCACTATTCTACTGGAATCTCTCCTCATTTATCTGAAGACCCTTTTATTTCCTATTTTCTCTCTTGTATGAGAGAAACACAACTTTTGCTGTTCTGAGACTGTCTGATCTCTCTTAGCATAGGGTTTTCTACGTCAATCCACTTTTTCTGCAAATAATATAAATTTATTCTTCTTTATGGCCAAGTAAAATTTTATCATGTGTATATACCACATTTTCTTTATCCATTCATCCATTGATGGATGCCTAGGTTGGTTACATAATTTGGCTATTGTAAATGGTGTTGCTGTAAACATGGATATACATTTGTCATTATAATTTTTTGACTTTAATTTTTTATTGAAAGATACCAAGGAATGGTATACCTAAGTTATATGTTGGTTACATTCTTAGTCTTTTGAGGAATCTCCAAAATCAACTCAAGATAGATCAGAGACCAAGAAATTAGTCCAGAAACTATGCAATTACTAGAAGAAAATATAGGACCAACTCTCTGACATACAGGCACTGGTAGAGACTTCTTCAATGTTATTTTAAAACTACTAAGCATAAGAATTTCCCAGAGGACAAGAATCTTGCTCTGCCGTGAGCCTACTCTATGAAATTTCAGGGATACTTCATACTATGGATTAAGTACCTAAATCCCTCTTCATTTTACCTAGCAATGGAGAGTTGATTATATATGTTATCATGAACTACAAGGAGCCCTAGGATCTTGGTGATCTTGTCCATGCGGCCAAAATTCACATCAGAGATCCAATTTCTCTCTCTCTCTTTTTCCTGGTACTGGGAGTGGAACTCAGGGTCATTCTACCTCTGAACTACACCCCTAGCCCTATTTTATTTTTTATTTTGAAACAGGATCTCACTGAGTTTTCCAGGCTGGCCTTGAACCTGCGATCCTTCTGTCTCACCCTCCCAAGAACTGGGATTACAGGTGTGTACCACCACACCCAGCTGAGCACAGGTCTCTTAATAGTAGTAAATGTTGTTGGACCATTTGTGAATAAACAGATTAGCCTCTTTCCTCCACTTCGCCTAATGGATGTCAATTCATGCATTAGAGACTGAGTCTACCATTCTACAGTATTTACTATGCTGTAACCTCAAATTACAAGATCATCCTGGGAAAACAGAGTTGTCCCTATTCTTTGGGGCAGATTCAGAACAATTCTTACCAAAACAGGTGCTAGGGGGAAAGACAACACAATTCATTTTTCAAAGCGGAAGAATGATAAAAGGAGCTTTGAAGTTCAATGACATCTCTCTAGTCTTCTATCAAAATAAAGAAATTTACATGTAGATACTGAAATAGTACCTCTCTTGTCTGCTTGAAAATCTCCCGAAGAGGGCCTCCAAGTGAAAAAAGCCTCTCTCAGACTTACATTTCTGCAAAAGTTCTTCAAAATTTGTGATAAAGTCAATACTAGACTTTGTAAGCTCTCATTCCTTAATCATGGAAGCTCATCATCACCTTTTCTGAAGGAAGTTCCGCAACAGCCTTAATAATGAAAGTTATTCATCATGTTTGATGGATGAAGGAAGATCACTCAAATGTTACTGATTTTTGCTAGAGGCCAGTATAAACTACATCAGTGCCAATGCTATGCACCCTGAAGAATACATACACACACACACATATGAGGGGATTATATCATGTATAAATGACAATGATTTGTCAGAAATAGTGGTAGCTCAGATGTCAGGAGAGATTGAAATAATTATTGACTATAATCTTAGGAAATTCTACAATTATTCATATCAATATTATTTGCTTCCCCCTTAATAAATTATGGAAAGAGGAGAGAATTCATTTTGAAAAAAAGTCAGAAAGGCATATAAATAAAGTGCTTAAAATACTTGTTGAATTGAATCCCAATTGTCTCTTGACATGTCCCTGTAACTAGAAGAAAACAGCAATAAGTAAAATGGATATATAATTCTGATGTTAAGATACATTGTTAGAAGCAATGATAATCATTCTTGTTCCTACTTTTTCCTTAATTAGTATGTGGTACTCCTTATGACCCAGTTATAACACTCCTTGGCATCTTTCCAAAAGAATTAAAGTCATAAGACCATCTTGGTACATGCATACCCATGTTTATAACAGCACAATTTATAACAGCTAAATTGTGGAACCAACCTAGGCATCTGTCAACAGATGAATGGATAAAGAAAATGCAGTATATATACGCACAATGTAATTTTACTTAGCCATAAAGAAGAACAAAATTATGTCATTTTCAGGAAAATAGATGAAACTAGAGATTATTCTGAAAGCAGCCAGTCTCAGAAAGTCAAAGGTAATATGTTTTTTCTCATATGTGGATGCTAGAGAGAAAACAGGAAACATACAGGACTTCAGATAAATGAAGATAGAGACTAGTAGAATAGTGGAAAGGGATTGGGGGAAAAATGTGGAGGGGGGAAAGGGAGAACTGATGAAGGAAATTGTTGAAACAATGCTATGTCTATATATGAAGATATTACTGCCAATCGCACTAACATGTATGGGGAAGAGGGAGAGTGAGGTGAGATCCAGAGGGAAACACATTAAGTGCTTTGTGCCTGTGTGTTTATATCACTTTGAACCTCACTATGATGTGTAATCACAGTGAACAAGTAAAAGTATAAGGGAAAGATATCAGAGGAAGTGAGCAAGTACAGTATTTATTTGAAACAAAAATCAGTGTCTTCCACATTGTAGAATCTACTATTTTTAAAGAATCAACTAGGTACAAGGCACTGAACTAAGCCCTTATATGTCATTTGATTCTTAGAATAACCCTAAAAGATGGGAAGTATTAGTTTCATATGATAAATGAGGAAAATGAGACTCAGAGAGGTGAATGAGGATCTTTGCCCAAGGCCACAGAGATAACAAGTGACAGTCTGGGATTTCTACTCAGAGGTGTCTGACTCTGAAGTCCACTAATTATACTGCAATCCACACATTTAGCTTCACACTTCATACCTTAAGATCTGCAGGTAGAAACAGAAGTTAATAACTTCATTTTATAAGGGAAGGCATTAAGCCATATGGCAGAGTAGTATTATTTAAAAGAGCCTAAAATGTTTTCCTTTCCACACATTTCAACTTGAGAGAGAGAGAGAGAGAGAGAGAGAGAGAGAGAGAGAGAGAGAGAGAGAAAGAAAGAAAGAAAGAAAGAATTAGCCTTCTTCAATCTAGGCTTCTATTTAGAAAAAAACTATACCTAGTAATATCTATGTAAATGCCTTTTTACCATACAGGAAGTACTATATGAGATTATCCATCTTGCTGTGGCAATCTCACATTTTGGTAGAGATGGAAGTGAAACATAATCCTTAGTTGCACCTATTAGTAAACAGTCGTAGGCAGGCAGAAATCTTTGCTCTAACCCGCTCATGCACTTGTATTTAATGAGCAAATTCCACTTTGTATTGATGTCATATTCATTTCTAAACTATGCTAAGTGCTCTACTAATGCATTAAAATACCTTTGAGCCCAGAATTTTAAAGTACTTCCTAGATATTCCATGGTGGGGAATATGCTTATTTACAAATACATAAATAAGAACTGAGAGGTTAAAGGATCTACCTCAAATCACAAAGGCACAGCTAGGAATAGAATCAGCCTCTTAAATCTCAATTCTGGGCCTGAACCACTAGACTGGTGTGTCTTTAATCTCTTAAGAACTGTAGAACCTTTTGAGAGTTCTGATCTCAGGAAGTTTCAAGCCATTTAAATGATGAATCATCATCATAAACATTTTAACGTGGCTTTTGCTTTTTAAAAATAACAAGAATTACAATCACCTTAATACTGTATCTCATCTTAAATTTGTGGATTTTGTTTGGTTTAAAGAAGGCAATTAGTCCCAAATGAAGGTAGATGACTTCTATTATCCCACTTTGTTTTGAGAAACCTGAGTAATTTCTGGGCTCAAAGAGGCTGCTTTGAAAACCTTGTATTCACTATCCTGGGATTGGTTTTGTAGTCAGGAGCCTTGGACTTGATACGTGTACTTTTTCTTTAGTTTTCTAATTCACACAATGGGGATGAAATTAATACAGTTAATCACATGAGATTAAATTGAGAATCCAAGGATATAGGACACGGGAGATGTGGAAGCATTTTGTAAGGTTGTAGAGTATGATACAAAAACCAAATGGCAGTCTAGAAAGGCCACTACTTTTTATGGCTATTGAGTATCCAATTAGGAAGTGTCTCTGAAGGCTCAACCTATAATTTCAACACTGTAAGCATATAGATGAAGCCAATTAGGAGTTGTATTCCCTACCTGCATCACACAGTGTTCTAAAAGTATGTTGAACAGACATATACAAGCAGCAAAACTCAAACCAAAAGAGTTGATTGAATGCCAAGGATTCAACACAGATCCTGCTTTGCATAGAATCTGGTCCTATATTAAACACATGGAGGATTCAGACCCCTTCTTGAAGCAGGGCATCTCTAAATATCGAACAAGATCTGATGCTCTCACATCTGAGAAAGATGATGCATAGAAACGGACAGTCCAGAAATAAAACAAAAGCATCCCAGATCCCGGAGCGGCACCAAGAAAAGAATCCAGACAGACTTTAGGAAAAGGTAGAGAGATGAGAAATTATCAATATACCTTGCTACCTTCTCTGGCTAGTTCTTGTCCTTTCTCCTCCTCCAAATAATGGATGGAATAAATGATGAAATTGTAATGTCTGCCCCTTCACCTTCTTGTTCCTCACTTCTTGCTGCACCACCAGAGTTTCACGTCCTCTGGTCTCTAAACACCTGTGCTTTCCCATCTTCCTTCCTTTGCCATCATTGTTTTGCTTACTTAGACTTCCCTTCTAGCCATTTCTCTCAGCCTCTCCTCCAAATAAGAAAACTTCTGGAATGTTCTTTTTTTCCTCATCTCTGTATCCAAGCCCATGTTATCCTGCTAGACCCCAATCAATTCTTATCTCCTTTGAATTCACAAGAGAAACTCACCTGTTGTGACAATTCATATTTGTTTCTTAGGATTATGGTTATGTGTATACTTGGTCTTATTTCCTTTTCTTGGCTATAATTCCCATCAGGTAAATTAGTTTTGGGCACAGTGCCTCACACACAGTAGACATTCAGTAAATGATTCTTGATTACCATCGTTTGCAGTAACCAGACCATCATCAGCTTTCATCTGAATTTCTGCAACCACCTAATCTCCCTGCCTCCTTATTTCCCTCTAATCTATCCATTACATTATTGCAATATTCATCTTAAAAACAGCACTTTTATTAGTTTCTCTCCTACTTAAGAATCTTAAGTAATAATATCCTATTGTATAGAATGAAGTTCAAATCCCTTTGCTTTTCTCTCAAAGCTCTTTTTTTTTTTTGGTTCTACTGGGATTTAAACCCAAGGGCATTCTAACCCTGAACTATACCCCTAGACTGATTTATTTATTTATTATTTTGAAACAAGGTCTTATTAAGTTGCTCGGGCTGGCCTCGAACACAAGATTCTGCCTTAGCCTCCCAAGTACTGGGATTACAGGCATGTGCCACCATATCTGGTTTCAAAGCTCTTTGATATCAGTTAAATACAGTTCTTGTTGTGTCCACATCTTTGTGTATGTTGCTCCCTTGAACTGGAATGCTTTCATGTCTCCACAGATCTAAATTCAATAGACCTCACCTCTGTCAGGAAGCCTTTCCTAACTATTTCATACTATATTGGTCCTCTTTCATAATTCTACAGCATTATTCTCTGTACTACTCATGCTGTGACAAAATCATATGTTTCTTTGTATTGTTATCTACCTGTTTCCAATGTATACATTTTGTCTTCTGAACAAGATTGCAGGCTTTGCACCTACTTCAGTCTTCCCATACCAATTAGTATAGGATAGGTTGGGACCTATCCTAGGCATTCAGTTCACACATTCAAACATTTATCAGTTCATTTCCTGACTTTTCCTTGGTCTTTTTTTCCTTAAACATCTGCAGCAAATTTTAAGAGGGTTATTATTCAATTGACATTTAAAACACTAAGTCTTTAAGTAAATATCTGCTTTTCCTAAACATTTTCTGAGCAAATTTTGTAATAGATTTGGAGTTCCTTTAATATCTTTATATAACCTATCTATCTCTGTTTTTTCATTCTTTTAAAATATACTTTGATTGGTGCATTGTAATTATACATTATATTGAGGGTCACTGTGATAGAAACGTACACATACACAGGACCCTGTGTGTTTCCCTCAGGATCTACTCCACTCCCTCTCCCTGTTCATAATATTGAAATTGGTATTGGTAACTTCACATATGTGCACATGATTGTTTGACTTGTTTCTTTCACCTAGTTTCCATTTTCCTCTTCCCCTCTGGGTCTCTTTCCTCATTTATCTAAAGTCCCTTTTGCTTCCCAATTTCTTTCTAGCTTTGACATAAGAAAGAAAGCATATAACCTTTGACATTCTGAGACTGACTGATCTCACTTAGCATAATATTCTCTAGTTCCATTCACTTTCCTACAAATGACATAATTCTGTTCTTTATAGCTGAGTACTTACTTTGTGTGAAGTTTAAAATAGAATATTTCACCAGGCAAGGTGGTGCATGCCTGTAATCCCAGTACTTGAAGGCTAAGACAAGAGGATTATAGGTTTGAGACCAGCTTCAGCAATGTAATGAGACTTTCAGCAACCTAGGAAGACCCTGTTTCCGAATAAAAAATAAAATAAAGCTGGGGGTGTAGATTGAAGGTAGAATGTCTCTGGGTTCAATCCCCAGCACCACACAAGAAAAAGAATCTTGCATATAGAGAACAATATATTCTCATTATTTTAACACAAGCTAAATGTTCTCATGTTCCTTCTGTTGATAACTAAGTAATTATTAACCTTCCTTACTGGTTTCCTTAAACACAGTATTTTCCTGGGTTTATAAATATGAACTTGGGTAATGAGAGAAAAGCCATCTATATTTTATCTGCTGACAACACATTGACATCCCCTCTCCTTTCAAAACCATTCAAAGGATTTTCATAAAGAAAAAGTAGTAAAAAAAAAAAGTCACTAATAAAAATGGCTCACAGCCGGGTGTTGTGGCGCATGCTTGTAATCCCAGCATTTGGGAGGCTGAGACTGGAGGATCCAGGTTCACAGCCAGCCTCAGCAGCTACCTAGTGAGGCCACAACTTAGGGAGACCCTGTGTCAAAATAAAGAATTAAAAAAAAATAGGGCTGGGGTGTAGCTCGGAGGTAGAATGCCCCTGAGTTCAATCAAAAAAAAAAAAAGGCTCAGGATCAATTCTTTACAATGAAATTTCCTTAGAATTATACATTCTCTTTTCCCTATTTCCCCAAACATTATTTGCTCAGATCCATCTTTCTTCCTCCATCTGCTTCTGTCCAGTTTCACTGTTTTCAATACAATGGGGGGGAGCACTGACATTTTCCACCCTGCCTACCTTTCATGGAAAGACACTCACACTTTTTTCTCCTTTAACCCTTAAGTTCTAGCTTCTCATTAATCACTGTCTTGAGCTCTAGCCTCATCAACACCTCAAACTCAGATTCTCTGAAACTGGACTCATAATCTCCCTCTAGCTACTGCCTGTGCCTGCACTAGCTCTCATATTCTTTATAACTTTTATAACTCCAGACTAAAAAGTTCAGAGACATTCTCTACTCTTCTCTCTCCTCCAGTCGCCCACATCGAATCAGCTATATACCAAACCCCACCAGCATCTCTTCTACTTATTCCCATATCTATTGCCTTTTAGTTCAGGTCCTCAGTATCTCTTATCTAGACTGATGTCCCTTTTTAAATAATCCTCCTGGCTAACCCATCCTATATATTAAGAGGTTTTCATAAATCCAAACCTATGTTTTTCTCAATCAAAAACTTTCCAAAATTCTCTACTGCTTATGGAATAGAACACATTTTCCTTCACTTGTCATTTAAGGGCCCCTGAAATTTAGCTCCTATCTAACTTTCCAGCCTTTCTTCTTTAATTGCTTATTATTGGTGCATTATAATTATACATAATAGTCAGGTTCACAGTGATATTCATATATGCAGATAACATAATTTGGTCTGTTTCCTTCTCGGTATCTCCCCTGTCCCTTCCTCCCTCCTTCCCTTGATCCACTGCCACTACTCTATTGATTTCTCTCCTATTTTGAATGAGGTACCTTTGCTTTCTTTTCTTCTCTCTAGCTTCCACATATGAGAGAAAACATTAGACCTTTGATTTTCTAAGCCTGACTTATTTCACTTAGCATGATGTTTTCTAGTTATACCCATTTTCCTGCAAATGGCATGATTACATTCTTCTTTGTGGCTGAGTAAAGCTCCATTATACATATAATAATATAATATATGTGTGTATTTTATGTAATATAAAATGTGGTACATATAATATAAAATGTGATATATTTTATTTTTTAAATTTGTTGTGGCACTTGGGATTGAACCTGGGAGCATTCTACCTCTGAGATACACCCCCCAACCCTATTTTTATTATTTATTTTGAAACAGGGTCTCACTGAGTTGCGGAGGGCCTCACCAAGTAGCTGAGACTGGCCGTGAACCTGTGATCCTCGTATCTCAGCCTTCCAAGTACTGGGATTACAAGCATGTGCCACCATACCTGGCATGATATATTTTATATTTATATATGTGTGATATATTTATATATTTAATCCATTCATCAGTGATGGACACCTAAGTTGATTTTATAACTTGGCTACTGTGAATTGTGTCCACGCTTTCTTTTTGATGACTAAAAGTTTCACCTTGTGAGATGAAGGTTTTGCTCTCTCTATCTCTCCCTTGTCTATGCTGAAGATATTCCCTGGGTCTTGTGTGTCTCTTTTCTTATGTCTGTCCATCAAAGTCCTACCTACTCTTCAGATACAGTTCAGATCTCCCCTTCCTCAGACAACCTTCCAAGACTTTCCAAAAAGGCTTTATCTTCTTTTTCTCCTCCTCCTCCTCCTCCTCCTCCTCCTCCTCTTCCTCCTTTTTTTTGGTACTGAGGATCGAACCTAGGGGCATTATTGCATTATTCTACCTCCGAGCTATACCCAAGCCCTCTTTATTTTACATTTAAATTTTTTTTGAAACAGGGTCTGGTTAAATTGCTGAGGCTGGCCCAAATCTGTAATCCTACATCTCAGCCTCCCAAGTACTGGAATTACAGGCATGTGCACCTGGCTTGGGACAGTACTTTATTCTATTAAACATCTAAATCTCTATTTATTGGTGTGCATGTGCATGCCTACCTACCAGGCTCTTAAGCAATTGGAGTGTACATGCTTGGATATGCTCCTGGGAGTGAATGTACCAGTGTGTACTGTGGCTTTTTGCCTGCCTATGCCTGAGTACCCTTAAAATCTGTTTCAAACCCTTGTTGCATATTTCTGTTTTAAAATGATATTTGAATTAAATGTGAGAAGAAACAGAATAGGCACGTTTGGAAATCAGTTCTGAGCATATGGTTTACCTGCTTCTAGGGAGTTGCTAAGGAAGTCATTGTTTTTAAATATAAGGAATTAATATCAGTGTTAGCCTATAAGACACCTTTGAGCACCTCAAGGAAAGGTACCCTTTTCTAAAGATTTTTTAATTTGTCAGGAAATTGTCATAATATACTGATTTTGTTAGAACAAGATGCTTGACTGCTATCTGCCAGAAGATTGTTAGAATATATATAATGGGATATCTATGATATGAAAGGTATTCCCCAATTATTACCATTTTTCAGTACTGGAAATTGAACTCATGGGTATTCTAAGTCTGAGTAACAACTCCAGCTCAATTTTATATGTTAATTTGAAACAGGTTCTTCATAAGTTGCTGAGGATCTCACTAAATTGCTGAGGTTGGCCTTAAACCTGCAATCCTCTGTCTCGGCCTCCCAAGTACTGGGATTACAGGCGCGCACCACCACACTTGGCTAAAATGTCCTCTTAGGCACAGCACGTTCATATAGTATACAACCTATACAATTGTATGTGGTCCTCCCCTGTAGCTATTCTAGAAAGGCTAGAAGATTTTCTTTTTTCTTATCTCATTAAAGGCAAGGACTTCTGATTGGAAAGAAAATGGCTGTTAGAATTCTTTGCTCTCTGAATAGAGACTTGATATTCTTTTTCCTGACCAGGCCATTTTCAAGCTTAGGGCACTAATCTGATCAGAAACATCATTGAAACAACTTAAGGCTTTCCCTGTAATTAGTAGAAAGCTATTTTGGATACAACTTGGAGTGCCAAAGGAACACCAAAGCTTAGCTGTGGTTTCTTAGTCCTTACAAAAAAGGGAAAGCTTGCAATAGTCTTACTGACGCCTAGCTCCAAATTCAAGTGCCAGCTAGCAGAGAAATTTGACACCAAGACAATGGCTCAAGAGCTTTCCAATTAAAATAAAAAGAAAACCATAAGAAGATTAAATTTTGATTAACAGTTAAGATTAGTGAAAAGGTCACCAAATGGTACCTCGTTGCTTGTTTAAACCTAGTATTTATATACTAAAGTATAATTTACTTTAGTTTTGCCATGCTTGAGTATTTTAATAAATTTACATTTTCTTTTTCCTAAGAACTAATTATATAGCTCGCTGTGTTCATTTTTATCAAAATTAACTATGTTTATGACTGAAGACCAGTAATTCAAGATCACGTGATCAATAGAAGCTGTTCCAAGTGCACAAGTTGCCTCTGTAAGAGCTAGAAAATTCTATAGCATTTTGGAAAGGGAGACAATGCTGCCTACCATCACCTACTGGCAAGGTGCTGGAATTTCTAAGTCCATTTTTCGAGAGGTGACTATATTAAAACTTATCTGCTTACCCCAAAATAGAGAAAGTGAAGACAGCAGCCAGGTGTGGTGGCACATGCCTGTAATCCCAGTACTCAAGAAGCTGAGACAGGAGGATCGCAGGTTTGAAGTCAGCCTCTACAATTTAGTGAGACTCTCATAACCTAGTGAAAATTTGTTTCCTAATAAAAAGTAAATAGGGCTGGGGGTGTAGCTCAGAGGTAGAACATCCCTGGGTTCAATCCCCATTATCACCAAAAAAAAAAAAGTAGTTCTGCCATATTTATTGAGAGGCAGGCAGTATGCTAGGTCCTAAGGATCTTTCTATGACAACCTAATGGGATATGCAAGCTAATGCTTTCAGTATATGGCAAATGAGAAGTAGAGGTTTGCATAGGATACTCCAGGAGCTCAGAGGAAGGGTATGCAGCCCAGATGGGATAACAGTGAAAGCTTGCAGGAGGAGACTGCTGAGCTATACCAAGGGCACATCATTGGCTTCATTTAAGAGACACAAAAGCTAAGCCACAAAAAGATCAAGCCAGTCACCCCATATTGCACAACTCTTTAAAGCCAAATCATCCTCCGACCAAAGGTAAGTGACTCCCAATTTAAGAAAGAACCCAAACTCTTGAACCTCAGTCTACAAGGTACGATGGAGCAAGGGTTTATTCGTGAAAGTTCCATATTGATGTGCCTTGCAGACACATGCATTAGAATATTAGAAAACTGAAGACACACCAAAATAACCCAAGCCTTCAAGGACAGCTAATTAACACCTATACCACAATCCTGGCAACCTTTAGATCTTTATTTTGTGGTTGCTGCAGCTTGCTACAGGAAGATGTATTGCATAAAAATGAGGCATCAGCTCAAACTTCTTCAGATACTGCCTTTAAAAGGCCTGAGTCATTCAAATCATTCCCTAAAGTCCTTCAACCACCAAAAGCAGCAAAACAAAAGTACTGCTAATTAAATGTGTAATTAGGGTTTATTATAACTAGCACATATTAGTTGTTGGTCTCATTCACCACTGCTTTGAAATGACTTTTTCCTGTTTTTATTTGTGCTTAATTGTCCTGTTTTATATGCATTTAATTTTGTAAGATACTTTATATTATCTCTGGACGCAGGCAGAGTACAAATTCTAAGTAAATAATAAATAATAGATTCAATTTATGTACAACTGGCCCTTTTATGTGCTTCCTGTACAGTTTACAGTACACTGGGGCCCCTCACAAAATCAATGTGTATGGTACATTTATGCCCATTTTATGGGACCTGGAACAATTTTGCTGCCTTAAGTGTTTATAGAAGCTTATAGTTATATTTCAGCTTTTACTGCATATTTTAGTTATATCTATAGTTTACTTTGGTGTGGTTTCCTTGCTCAGGACTACAATTCCCAGCAATAACGTGCCTACAAGCAAAGACAGTGTTATGACAACCCACTTTATGAGATGGTTTGCAACACGTTCTTGGGTAGGGGAATAGGAGAGAAGCTCTCAAGAATGGCCCTATTTCCAAGATGATATTATCTACTTTCTAGAATATTATAGGCCATTTTTTGTGGTACTAGGGATTGAACCCAGGGGCATTATATCTCTGAGCTACACTCCAGGCCTTTTTATTTTTCATTTTGAAACAGGGTCTAAGTTGCTGAGGCTGACCTTGAATTGGCAATCCTCCAGCTTTACCTTCCCAAGTACTGGGAGTATGGGCACAGGCCACCACACCCAGCTTATAGACCAAATTTTAAACTGTAAGGTGCTTCTTTTTCCTCTCCAATTTGCTCCTGTGTCATCAGCCTCCTTGCTAAAGCACCAGTAATAAGTGGGGTGTGCAAGCTCACTGTTCTATTAACCTAAAATAAATAATCAGGAAGGTAGTTTCAGTTACAAACCCATTTTAGTACAGAAGAGGACTAAGGAAACACTAATTGTTTTATGTTAAAATCAGGCTTCCATTTATGATTTCATTGAGAAAAACATAAGATTCTACTACTAAAAAGTTTTTTTTTTCTTTGAGGTACTGGGGATTGAACTCAGGGGCATTCTACCTCCGAGCTACACCCCCAGCCCTATTTTTTATTCTTTATTTTGAAACAGGGCCTCACTAAGTTGCAGAGTGCCTCACTAAGTAGCTGAGGCTGGCCGCAAACCCGGATCTTCCGGTCTCAGACTCCCAAATGCTGGGATTACAAGCGTGCGCCCGGTTCTAAAAAGGTTTTAAACACACCAGACTTGCTGATCATAAAGACCCTTTCCAGCACATTCTATGGTTCTATAATACTGAAGATAAAGGTTTAACTGGATTCCCATCATGGTTTCTTACTTTCACTATAGAAAACACTATGATATGGGATAGGAAAAATACAGAGAAAGTAGAACAGACTTACAAAAGTGAAATGTGGGTCAAAGAAGGCCTGAAACTGTAGAAAAAAAGGACACTAGATAATATAATTATTTCTTCCATGGTTAGCTTTCATTGATTAAAATGGCATACAAAGAAATTGAAAGATAGTTTTAAAATTATATGCCCCATTAGTAAACCCTCCACTTGAGCCATGTTATACTCATTGATAGCTCTCTAGTGATTACATATCATCAGTGATATGCAAAAATTTTGTCAGTTGCCTTCAAAGTTTCAGTAGGACTTGGCCCATCAAATTGATTTTCCAAAATATTTCAATCTATACTCTAAGATTCAAAGTGGCCCTTTTAGTAACTCTGTATATCAGAATTTCACTCTTCTATCTCCAGGTCCTAGCCCCACCTGCTCCATTCAAGCATAACCTCACTTCTCACATTTTATATGGTCACTGCTTAAATTAATACTTGTTTTCAAGATAGGTATGGTGGTAAAAGCCTGTAATCCCAGCACTTGGGAGGCTGAGACAGGAGGATCGCAAGTTCAATCACAGGTTCAGCAACTCAGTGGGACCCTGTTTCAAAATAAGAAACAGAAACAAATGATTGGCAGTGTAGCTCAGAGGTAAAATATCCCTGGGTTCAAATCTTCACTACTACTACTACTACTAGTAATAATAATAATAATAATAATAATAATAATAATAATAATAATAGTAGTTTCCTCCCTAGATTTTAGGAGGATATGTCATTCCCACTTACCTCAAACAATGTCTTCATATTTTTTTCCTAACATTCTCATATCAAAGTGAATTTTTTAAATCAGGAAATTCCCAGTATCTGAACCTAATATGTCCCTGAAAACTTGTTACATAGTGAATTTTGGAAACTGACAACCTTCATCCCATTATTTAAGTTGGGAAAACAATAATGCATTCTTATTCCATCTAAAAGCCCAAACCAGCTGGGTGTGGTGGCACACGCTTGTAATCCCAGTACTTGGGAGGCTGAGACAGGAGGACTGCCAGTTTATGGCCAGGCTCAGCAACCTTGTGAGGTCCTCTGCAACTTAGTGAGACCCTGTAATAAATAAAATAGGGCTGGGGTAGAGCTTGCAGGCAGAATTTCCCTGAGCTCAGTCCTGAGTACCACACACCAAATAAGTAAATAAATACATATATACATACATATATACATACATAAATATTCAAACCAAAAATTTTCAAATATCACTAAAACACTCTTAAATATCCATAGAACAATCCTCCAAATATGTGTCATATTATGTTGCATTTAAAACACCAATTATTTAATTATTGAAAATTTTAGGATTTAATGAGCAGATATATGTGCATGAAGTTTACAATGATGTAGTATTACACTGGATACAAATGACCTACCCCATGTAATCTTTCATTCAATCTAGAAACATCTACCTTTGTTTTCCATCATCAAAAGAAAGGATGGAGGAATTCTTGAAATGTCAAGTGCTCATGGGAGGTGCTGGAAATGCAAAGGAATTTTCAGGGATTTTTAGAAGATTCAGTAACAAGAAGCAATATAAGAAATCCACAAAGAGAACCATGGAGTGCTTTTATTCCATGTGAAACTAAAGTGAATCTGCCACTACAAAAGTCCTGGAAATTTTGCCACCTAATTGAATAAATTAAAACAGAAGAGACCATGGCAATGTCAGAATAATCATTTTAATTAGTTTTAACAGTCACGCAGAGAAAATAATTTGCTGCTTGAGGTTAAGGAGAGAAGAAAGAGCAATATCCAAAATTTGGGGGTAAGAAAAGTTTTGTTCTACTCAAGCCTGACAGGAGGGAAGTTGTTGTATTAAGTGTCAATTGAGGTTAATAAGAAGAGTACCAACTTGTTAATTTTCTGAAATCAAGAATCTTGTTCTGTAGTTTCATTTACTTTCCTTTTTACTGTTTATGCTTAGCTGTTTTAACAAAGCTGCATCACATTTTGTTTTAGAGTGCAAGGGACATGCATAGTGATGTAAATAAACCGTGAAATAATATGTTAAAGGTACATAGTAGATGCAAATGACACTTATTGAAGGAAATTTTACTATAAAGGAAAATTTAATTATTTGTGAAATAATTACAGAATGGGACTTGGAGAATACTGTTGGAGTTGGGGTTCAGAGAATGGTACCCGATGGCAGTCAACTTCAGGAAAGTGAGGACTCAACTGACAGAGCTCAGGGTTAATGAAAAGGTGCCTAGGGTTTCAAGTCTCTCTATTCATAGCCAAGGAGCTTAACAAATTTTGCTCAGTGGGTACTTTTCATTTCCTGTCTCAATCTGCAAAATGCCAGAAGAGAACAGGTAGAGACTTTAGCTGGAGGGGAAGGCAAATGAATGAACACTCAGGACTGGGTCATTGTGGGACTTCCAACCCTCTCTTATTCCTGTAAGCAGAGGCCTGGCTCAATCTCCCCACTTTATTTTTAGGTACTGGGGATTGAATCCAGGGACATTCTATCTCAGAAGTATACCAACCCCAGCCCTTTTTTATTTTGAAACAGGGTCTCGCTAGGTTGGTGAGTCTCACTATTGGCTGAGGCTGGCCTTCAATCTGCAAACTTCCAGTCTCAAGTAGTAGAATTACAAGCGTAAACCACCATGCCACAGCTCTCACTCTTTTTTTTTCAGAATTCTGGAAATTTCTTGGCAGGGAGCATTAAGCCTATCTCACAGAATCCTACAGTACTGATTAGGATCCTCTAATCCTGGGTCCTTTACTTGAGGAAAAGGAGGTGGGGAATCCCAGTCCTCAGGGGCCGATATCTCTTTTACAAGATCTTCAAAGCAAGAGGCTTAAGCAGTAAATGCCTATAATGCTTTGGAAGATGAAAATCTCTAAGTGCTATAGACAAAGCTGAAGAGTCTGATCTTACTCAATAATGCATTACATTTGCCTTTTAAAATCTACCTATTCAACCTTGGCTGGATTGTATACAGTTTATTAACTCTCAATTGCCTACCACACTTGGTTAATGAAAGCTGGATGAATTGAATAGTCTATCTCCTTATAATTATTGGTAATGTCCTCACACATAAGTATCTGCTTTCCTAGTAGGAGGTAGGTACCCAGATGAGCAGGATATAGGAACTTTGTATTAGAGATAAAGCCATCAGTGATTTTTTTCCTTATGGTTAAATGTGGCCTAATACAATTTCAGAAACTTAAATTTTGCTTTTGGGAATTTAACACGGGGAGATGGTGGATTTTGTTTCAGATCCCCTTTTCCAAGGCCAAGTCACAAAAGCTATCTGGACAAGTGAAATCTGGATAGCCAAGAAATTGCAGTAAGTAAATATGAAATCAGATTGCCATTTTATATAGAAACATCCTCAATTGCGTCTTCACAGAATATATAATCTTACTGTTTTGCACAGCAAATGCGTGCCTGCATAATTGCATTTCAAGCACACCTTTATCAATCAGATAGTACAAGAGTTTTACTAGATAAAGTTTAAGCTAAAATTAGTGTTTCCTATAAACAATGTAGAACAATGAGCATTATCTAATAATTGTGTGTGTGTGTGTGTGTGTGTGTGTGTGTGTGTGTGTGTGTGTTGGGGGATAACTGGAGCACAGGGAAGACTGAGGCAAAATTGTACATTCTCTGAAATCTTACTATGTAGACCAAAATTCAGATGAAATAAACAGAAAAATATAGCAAGATATTAACAGTCATTATCTCTCAGTGGTGGAGTGCTGAAAGATTTTTACTTACTTTTTGGAAGTTTTCTTGATCTTCCACATTCTCTGAAATTAGCACACCTTCCTTTATTACACTGAATTTTTGTTTGAAAAGAGATATGCTGAGAGAATTCCCAATTAATAGTGAATATCTTGGCAAAGCATTTAGAAAAAAATCACCACCTGTATCTCTGGTTTAGTCACTGGGTCTCTCATTTACCAGTTTCACTTAAGGAAGTCCTCATCTGTGTGACTTTGTTCACAGTAGGAATCCTCAGTGCTTAGCACAATGCTAAGCTCATAGCATTGGGAATGAGTGTTCACTTTTTGTTTTTTTGTTTTTGTTTTTGCGGTACTAGAGACTGAACTTAGGGCTGCCCTACCTCCGAGCTATACCCCAACCTTTTTTATTTTTTATTTTGAAACAGGGTCTTGCTAAGTTGCAAAGGGTCTTCCTAAGTTACCAATCTAGCCTCAAACTTGCAATCCTACTGTCTCAGCCTCCTGAGTAGCTGGGATTATAGGCGTACACCACTGGTTGTGTTCAATTGAATTTTTAAAGAAATAAATGAGTTTTTAAATTTAGAAGACATTTATTGAGTCTTATTCTTTGTATAAATATGGCTTGCAGATTTTACGGATTTTCAAAAACCAAGCCTATTACCAGACTATGGGAATAGATAGTGAAGTCAGGATATCCTGAAACAACCACAGTAAGATGGTATGTTGCCATCATGATGAAATAGGGAGAGGGTCCTTGTTTGTTAGGTAGGGCTATGTATCTCATTGGAAGTTAATAGCAAGAGTGTCACAGTTTTAGTTTATTATCCTTTTGTATATGTGTATGTGGGGGGGGGGATTAAACCCAGGGGCATTCTACCTCCAAGCTATGCCTCCAGTTCTTTTTTCTTTTTTTTCTATTATGCACACAACACTTATTTAGCCCTCCCCCAGTTCTCACCCTATTCTCTCTCCTTCCCTTCTTCCCGTGCTCAGAATAGTGATTGACTTTGGCACATTTATGTATGTGCATCATGTCCATTGAGGTGTTTCTTTCTTCTTCTTTCCTGTCTCCCTCAGTTAGGTCAGTTAAGTTTGCCTTCTACACTCATCTAAGGTTTCTCCTTTGTCTGGAGTCCCTCTTATGTCCCATTTTTCCCTAGCTTCCACATATTAGGGAGAGCATCTGACTTTTCACTTTTATTACAAAACTATGGGATATGTACACAATAGAATTCTACTCAGCCATAAAGAAGAACAAAATTACATCATTTGTAGGGAAATGGATGGAACTGTAGAACATTATTTGTTGTTGTTGTTTTGAAACAGGGTCTTACAAGGTTGCTGAGAGTCTTGCTGTGTTTCTGGTTTTGTTCTCAAAACTGCAATCCTCCTATCTCAGTCTCCCAAGTACTGGGACTACAGGTGTGCACCACCATGTTCAGTTTTACTATCCATTCTTGATTCTCTATAGTATTAGAGGAAACAATGAAGCAGCTCATCCTCAAATCATTTTTGTTTCATTTAGAAAAGAGTTATATGGCTTTTGCCTTCATTATAATTATAATAGTTATTATTAATTTTGTGGTACTAGGGATTGAACCCAGGGTCATTCTACCTCTGAGCTACACCCCTAGCCCCCCTTTAAAATTTTTTGATTGAAAATAGGATCTTGCTAGTTGCTGAGGCTGGCCATTTTGAGAAATGGAAATCTTCCTGTCTCAGCCTCCTAAATACTGGAATTACAGGCATGCACCACCATGCCTGGCTCTTCCTAATACTTTTTCCTTAAACGAGGTTTGCTTTTCCTGAGTGTCCAGTTTACCTAGCTATGGGAAAGATAACCAGAAATGAGCTGGGGCAGAGGAAAGCCAGCCTAGGATTAAATATATGCATCCCTTCAGCCTTAGATACTGAATTTGAGGTTCACTGTTATCTTTCAAAATAGATATTTACTATGTTTTCTTTGTATAATATTTCTGAGTCTGTGGAGGTGTTTTGTGGAGGTGGGTGCTTTTTAGAAGACAAGTTTTTTTTTTTCTTACTCTTTTTGTTGCTTTGAAAAAATTTCTTTAGGGAAAAAAAGTTCAATGGTGTTGGTAAGATTATGGCCAACTTACCTTTGGGTAGGAGGATTTCTCTCTTCTAATTTTTTTTTTATCCAGGTGTGGTGGTGCATTCCTGTAATCCCAGTACTTGGGAGGCTGAAACAGGAGGATCGAAGGTTTGAGGCCAGCCTCAGCAATATAGTGAGGCCCTTAGCAACTTAGTGATACCCTATTTCAAAATAAAACAATAAAAAAGGGCTGTAGTTCAGAGGTATTGAACTCCTTGGTTCAATCCCTAGTACCAAAATATTTTTTTTCTGTTGGGGGTGGAGAGAAGTAAGGTTCCTTAATTTCAGTGATGTTAAAGGTATCTCCTCTTAGGATACAAATATTTTTCTTTTAAAAAAATCTCTTGCTTTCAATTGGATTGAGGGAACATTCCTTTTTAGGTTTAGAGAAATCCCATTAAAAATAGGTTTGTGGAGAGGAGCTACAAGGGCCACTGGTTTTAGTGAAGTTGGGGAGCCCTCTCTAGGAGGATTGTTCTCTTTCTTTTTAGTTAAAATAAATAATTTATTTGGAAGACATTAGATTTGGCACAGCTTTTAAGATTTTTTTTCCTTTAAAAAATAAACAGTGAAAGCCGGAAAATAAGCAAGGTCCTTGTGATTGGGTTAGATTTGTTGGTTTCCCTCTTGTAGAAGCTATAGAAGATTTTGTGGTGTTTCCTTCTTATTGTGGGGTGGGGTGGGTTTATCATCAGGAATAATATGTTTTATCCTCAAGAAAGTGTGGATGCATCTTCCATGAAAACTCCTTCCTTTTAACCTTTGAAAAAAGTATACGTAGCAGGGCCTGGTGGCTTATACCTGTAATCCCAGTACTTGGGAGGCTGAGATAGGAGTATTATGTGTGTATGTATGTATGAATGTTTTTTTTCCTGGTGCTAGGGATGGAACCCAGGTCCTTGTGGACACTAGATGAGCTACACCTCCATCCCTTTTTATTTTCTTTTTCTTGTCTTTCCCTCCCTCCTTCCATACCTCCTCCACTAGTCTTTCCTTTCCTTCTCTTCTCCTCTGTCTTTTCCCCCCTTCTTTCTCTTTCCATGTTTCCCCAAATCTCTTCCTCTCTTTCTCAATTCCTTCCCCATCTCCTTTCTCCAATTTCCCCTTCTCTTTCTCTTTCCCTCTTTCTCGCTCACTCTCTCCCCTCATCCCACTCTTTCCAGTCTCCCTTTTTCCCTCTCTCTCCATCTTCCCCTCTCCCTTTCTCCCTTTCCTTCTCTAACTCTGCCCTTTCTTTCCCTCCATTAATTGCCCACCCCTTCCTACCCCTCTCCCTCTCTGGTTCTCTCTCACTCTCTTCTTCCTTCTTCCTTTCTGCACCTTGCCCTCTTCTCTCCCTCTCTCCTTTAGCTCACTCTCTTTCTCTTTAGTTTTGAAGAAACTATTTCAGGAATTTGGTGAGTTTGGGATCATCTCTATTTCCTAAAAATTGAAATTTAAAAATTCTCTTCATGTTCTTCCTTCTTTTTTTCTCTCTAATTCTAAATGTATTTGCTTATTTTGACCAAACCAAAAAAAAAAAAAAAAAAAGGAGGGGAGGAGGGGAGTTTCATTGGGGATGTTCTTGGCTTTGTTTCTGTTTCTCCTGCATCTTTACTATTTATCCTCCAATTTAAAAAAATCCTATGTTAAGAATAAAGCTTTTGAGTTTGCATGAATTTAGATAAACTCTCATTGGAAGTATTTTATTTTTTCCTCTTTAATATAATTATATTTGTTTATGTTGTTTTTTGACAAAAGAGTTCACAGATCTTTGAGAGGCTGGAGTACTTCTCCTTAAGAAGAGTTTGTTTTCATGTCATTAATTACATTCCCTCCACCAACACACACATTGCATTATTATTATTATTATTATTATTATTATTATTATTATTACCATTATTATTATTATTACTTATAGCTTGAAAATGTACTTTGAGAATAAGGCTCATGTGCTTTGGTAATCTAGGAGTTTATTTCTTTTGTATCTTTTTTCTCTTTCTGGGAATTAAAAAAAAGAGCAAGGATCCTGTCTTTTAAGATTTATTTATTTATTTATTCATTTATTTTTGCTGTACTGGGGATTGAACCCAGGGGCCTCCTGCCTCTGAGCTACAATTCTAACCCTTTTTATTTATTTATTTATTTATTTATTTATTTATTTATTTATTTATTTATTTATTTTCATTGCCTTACTGGGGACTGAACCCAGGGACATTCTACCTCCAAGCTACACCTCCAGCCTTATTTTTTATTCTTCATAAGGGTCTCACTAAGTTGCAGAGGGCCTCACTAGGTAGCTGAGGCTGACCATGAACCTGTGATCCTCCTGTCTCAGCCTCCCAAGTACTGGGATTAAAAGCATGTGCCACCATGCCTAGCTAAGTTTTATTTTTTAATTAAAATGCATGTATGGAGGAACAATTAATACATTTCATTGACTCTGATTACTCTGTCCTTAAGATTTATCTTTTCATTTGTTTGCCTTTAAAAACTTAAAAACTGGGTAGGGTGGTGAATAGAGGTTATTTTCTTTGGTGGGGGGGAACTGTCTTTAAGAGTATTTCTTTTCATTCCTATTTTAAAATTCTCTTTTTCAATGTATGTGTTTATTTGTTTGTTTGTAGGAATATAGTAGGTTCATCATCTTGAGGCTGGAGGATCGTTTCATTTTAGTGTGTACAATTCTGTGGGTGTTAGTGCATTCAGAAGGTTGTGCAGCCACTAGCATTATTTAATTCTAGAACATTCGTATCCCCTCAAAAGCCCTGAACCCCTTAGCCATCATTCTGTCTTCCCTTTTCCTACCCTCAGTCCCTAAGAAACCACTCACCCCCTTTCTGTCTCTAAGAATTTGCCTGTTCTGGACATTTCATATAATTAGAAGAAACAATGTTAGGGAGCTTTGATGAAGTTGGTGAGCCTCGCCTTTAAAAGAATTATTTTTCCCCATAATTTTCACCAGAGATTAGGCATGGGCCATCTAGTTCATACAAAGTTTAAAAAAATTATGAATATTTGAAAATAAGAAGTACTGTTTAATACTATTTCTCTTTCTTTTCATTTCTTAATTTTTCTTTGGAGGACAGAAGCTTCATGAGCTTTGGTGAGGGTGAAGGATGAGGATCCTCTAGGCCACAGAAAGCCATATATTGGATATCCAAAAAAATCCACAATATTCAATATCCATTCTGAAAATAGATTAACTGCATTTTCTTAAGGACTATTTTATCTTTAGAATTAATTTCTGTTTTGCTTGCTTTCCTTTTCTTTCTCCTAATTTTTGGAGGAGGGATAAGATTCATTATCTGTAGTGACTGTCCCATTATTTTCCTTACAAAACTTCATAAATTTGTTTTTCTATTCTGAGAATAGGTTTATTTGCTTTGGTGAGGGTGTGGCATCTCCCTCTAGGAATGACTGATTTCTTTCTTTCTTTTTTTAATCCTTGAAATTATTTTTTCCACTGAGGGAATTATAATCATCAGGTTTTTAGAAAGGTTGAACACCCTAGCCTTAGCAGGATTTCTATTTATTTTCTTTTTTAAAAAAAGTCTTCTTTGTGGGTAATAGGCTCAAGGGCTTGCGCGTCTCTTTCCTTCTCAGGTTCCTGTTTTACGCTGGCCCCCTCTGGGAGCATCAAAAGTAGAGCAGTGATCACTGCTTTGGGAAAAAAATCAGAACTGATGAAATGTCAGCTAAAAGACTGTTCTTAGACAAATGAGGATCCTGTGTGCCACAGAAAGCTATATATTGCATATTTAAAAATCTACAATATATAAATTAATCATTGCATCCTATATGCTATCAAATTTTATCTTTATCTTCTTCTATCCTGCTGCCTTCTTCAGTGAAATACAAGGGTTAATAATGCAGAGAAAATCATCCTGTAAACTGTAAAGTGCCACACTAGTAGTAAAGATTACAGAATACTTCTTACAACATCCTTGAATGGCCTCTATGGATTTTCTTTTTCCTAAGAGGCACTTTGGGTAAAGGCTTAATCTTTCTTTTTGGGCTACAGATCTGCAGAAGCTCCAATTGGAGATTTTGATAAACATAAGAATTGTACTCTCAGAAGAAAAGATCCACTGACCAAAGACCTCATTGTCTTTTCTAGAACACCCTGTAAGGAAATGTTCAGGAGCTCTCAGAATATATCAAATCAATTAGAAGGGATCACCAAAGCTCGCCAAAGGTGGGAAGGGAGAACCTCAGAGGAAAGAAATTCATTTCATCCTGACCTTCAACAGGTTAAGCATCTGGATCGCTAATCCAAAATCTGGTTATAGTTACTGCAGATATTCTGTTCACTGAGGAAAAATCGTTGTTACCCCTAAAGGCAGCATCATTGTCGGTAATCTGCTGCTGTTGCTGTTGCTGCTGCTGCTACTGCTACTGCATGGTATAAGAACACTCTACTAGTCATATTTTTTTTAATTGTTAGCAATTTGCTTCTTAATTACAATTCCAATATCCATTCTGAAAATGGAAAGATTGACTGCATTTCCTTAAGGACTATATATTTCAGGCTATTTAAATAGACATTTACTTCTTACTCTGAAACCAATAAAAATGCATTTTTATTTATTCACAGCGGCACCCTCTACATTGCTGGAAATGGAATTGATAGGTTTCAAGCTTCAGCAAGTGTTTATTGAGGAAAACCAGGAAGGAATACATTATAGCAGGCACCAAGAAAGACAGTCCCTACTTCTGAGAAGCTGAGAAATAGGTAAGGTAATAAAATATTCAAATAAGGATTGTCAGACATCATCTAAACACATGCTTGCTATTTTATAAAAATGTGTATGCCCAAATACTGGTTTTTGTGTGCAAAACTTCTGTTATGATTTGAGGGTAATGGCACAGAGCCCTCCCTCTCCAAGTAAAAGTCATGAAGTGTTCTCCCCAGATTTTCATTAGTTGCTTGTGTGGTATGATTATAATTTCATAGCCAGTCAAAATCAAGTGAATAAAAATATAAATTGTCTTTCTTCATTCACAGCTGAGGAGATATAAACAAATCTGGTCCACTTCATATAAGCCCCACTCCCCCCAAGAGAGTTATAGGGTTGTTAAGGAACCAATTCACACATCTTTACTTACACTTGCTGCCACCAGGTGGGAGACCATCACTCATTTCCTGGGAATCAAAACATTTTAGAAAGCAAAGAATAGACAGGTTTGGTTCATAGACTGTGTTACCTTGATAGTTATCTGGAAAGAAAACATGAGCCCCCTTTTCTCAGTCTCTACCCTAATGCTTGGCATAAAGTTGCAACCAGCAAGTCCCAAAACCTTACTGAAACCCCCAAGGAGAACAGACTACAAGCAAGAAAAAAATTTTTTTTATTGCAGTACCAGTGGGCAAAATGACTGGGAGAAGCTTGCATTGTATTCAAACACTTGGTTTTGCTCATCTCTTGTTTTGTTATCTGAAGTATGTGTGTGTGTGTGTATGTGTGTGTGTGTGTGTGTGTGTGTGTGTGTGTGTGTGTGTGGTTGTGTGTATGTGTGGTTGTCCTTCCCCAAGCTTTCCTCAAGGAGGCAGTGTTTAAGAACAATGTCACCCCAGCTAAGATGGCAACCTGTTCACATTGAATTGTTAAGATGCAAGTCAGCTGGTTGCAGGTGCTACTTGATTGAGGAGGATGCAGAAGAGAATGGTCCTATCACTGAAGATCAGATGCCCCTAGCTTCCCAGAGAACAACACCATCGTAACATAGAGCATATTGGAAAAGCGTTCAGATCCTAGATTTTTTCCAATCCTTCAAAATCCATCAGAGCCATTAATGAATTAATTGACATGGCTTTCCTGATGGATGGTCAGAGTTCTTAACTCCATTCTACAGACAAGCAATTCAAAAAATGCCTGGCTCTTTCAAGAATAGAGTCACCCCCTCCTTGAGTCGTGATCTACCAGTGCTGACAAATGTCTATGTGCTTAGCCCTGCCTTTGAATGGGTACTGTGTAGAGGAAGCAAACCTGATTCTCTTTACCTTGATCCTCCCTATCTGTTTGGCAACAGACATTTTTCTGTCAAGCTGGTAGGAGGGCTTTCACACTGGTAGATGATTTTCATTCAGGGATAGGGAAGAGGCTCCTGGTCTCCAGTCAGCTTTCCAGTGGCCAAGGAGATCTATTCACTGCCCATCTTTGCAATTAAGCCCCTAGGTGTCATCTAGGCCAGTTTCCCAAAATTTCACTTAAGATGGCCACAGGTCAGGTGATTTTTGCTTGCCTCCCTCCCACCAGCTTAATGCAAACTCTTCCATAAAGACAAGAGAAATCCTCAGGGTTAGGGTGACCTACTAAGTCTAATTGCCCCACCTTCTCTCAATAAGGAAGGGTATCTGCTGGAAGGGGACAGAACAACCCCTGTGAAAACAGGGTGCTGAATTTAAAAAAAATGTCTGAGTCCTCTACAGTACCATTTTACTTGTTTATTTTTTAAACCTCTGCACTTTTAAAAAACATCTTCTATGAAACTTTTCGCTTTATCCTCTCTCCTTTTCAGTCCTTTATCACTGCGGATATTTTGCAAACTCAGGCCTTCCTACTCAGAACTCAGGAAGCAAGCAGCGCTTCCATTTCGTGATGCGATCTGCTCCCCCTCCCCCTTCCCTGCATTCTACATTCTACAAGTGTTTGGTGCCCTGCAGAAGGATTCCGGAGCTGGGTCTCTATGCCCTGCCAAGCAGTAGAATGCATCGTTGGTGTGTTGTTTGCTTGCTTTTCTGTGTTTTTCTTCAGGGGCAGCTAAGTTGAAGTGTACGTGTGCATTATCGTGATTTTCAATTTTGTGGACCGAAGTTTAGAGGAAAGAAAGAGTAGGGAGGGAATAGAAAAAGCAAGAAACAGACTTCTGCTGAAAAGCAGACAGAAGAGGTTTCAGGGGTCCAAGGTAAACACCAAAAACCTTTCTCCCTCCTCCCGCCTGGGCAGGTGGCTGAGGACCCTCCATTCATCCCCCTCTTACCCTCTTCCCCCCTCCCGCTAAGTGCCACGTTTTAGAAGGCATCAATGTAGACTTGGTAGAGACAAGGGTTCCCATTCACACGCTTTTAAATTTCAACTCTTGTTTTTGTGGCTCTAAACAAGGACTCCTGTACCATTTCAGCTGGCCCTGGTGTGGGATTCCAGTTGCCCGCTTGTGACGCGGCACAACACTGGATCACTGCGTTAGTGTCTACCTGCTGGGAAATCCTGCAGACAGATGGAATGGTGGCTTCGACACACGCATGCTCTCCCCCTCCTCCCTTCGAAC
This sequence comes from Graphiurus murinus, assembly GCA_004027655.1. NCBI lineage: Eukaryota > Metazoa > Chordata > Mammalia > Rodentia > Gliridae > Graphiurus > Graphiurus murinus. The sequence goes on along the minus strand of PVLC010000358.1, from coordinate 190,655 downwards.
CCTGCCCTTCCCCTGCAGTGCGCGTGGGCGCCGCCCATCTCCTCGTGCCCACCAGGAGTACCAGCGCCCAGCAGCCGGCAGAGGCGCCGGGCACCTCCCTGGAGCTTTGCCAGTCGTGCCTCAGCTGAGGCGCCCCCTCCTCAGTGGCAGGGAGGGGGCCCAGCAGGAGGCGGCTCCGCAGCTTGGGCCTCTGCGGCAGTGACCATGGCTAAGAAGTGTGTCCCATTGCCCCTCTTCAGCCCCATCTGCTCTGCACATAGGACCTGCAGGTCTTTTGCGCTCCCCGAGGGCGCCTTACACCTCTTTTTCAAGACGTAGGTGCTCACCGGACACTGTCACTTCTCCCCAAGAGGAAAACTGCTGGGACTCTCACCCCAGCTGTCACCCTCATTCCTAGCCTCATACGGCCCACTTTGCTTCCCACATGTTGCTTCCCGCCTCCCGACCGCTTGCTTCCCACTCCTCTGGACTCCCCCATTCCCGCATCTTTCCATGCATCTTGGTGTATCTGTGGGATGCAAGGGATACTAGGAGTCCCGCGAGATCCGTATCTATGGGACCTCTCCTGGCTTCTTTCCTCCACCCCAGGGGATCTTATCCTTACCTTTATTCTGGACCACGTCACAGGCGTCCGGGGAGATGGCAATGGCGAGGTCTTTAGACCCCTCTCTCGAGGGACCTCCGGACATTGCAATAGGCATGGTGCTGGACTCGGCTTCGGACACCACTTCGGAGCCGGCTCTGGTGCGGGATCTGGGGCCGGCTCTGGGTCTAACTCTGGTACCGGATCTGGGGCCGGCTCTGGGTCTAGTTCTGGTGTCGGCTCTGGGGCCAGCTTTGGGTCTAGTTCGGGTGCCGGATCTGGGGCCGGCTCTGGGTCTAGTTCTGGGGCCGGCTCTGGGGCCGGCTCTGGGTCTAGTTCTGGGGCCGGCTCTAGGGCCGGTTCTGGGTCTAGTTCTGGGGCCGGCTCCGGGGCCGGCTCTGGGTCTAGTTCTGGGGCCGGCTCCGGGGCCGGCTCTGGGACAGGTTCGGGGGCCGGCTCTGGGGCCGGCTCTGTAGCTGGTTCTGGGTTCGGTTCTGTGTCTAGTTCTGTAGCTGGTTCGGGGGTCGCCTCCGGACAGGGTCCCGGAGCAGTCTCAGGACAGTACTCTGGTGCTGGTTCTGGCGAAGGCTCGGGGAGCGGTGGGGGAGCTGGCGGCGGCGGAGCCGGCGGCGGCGGAGCGGGTGGAGGAGCCGGAGGCGGCGGCGGCCACGGCGGCGGCGGTTCAGGAGACTCCGCAGGCTGCTCTCCATCCTGAGGCGGGGCAGTGCCCTGGGCCGCGGCAGCTTCGCGGTCCATGGCTGCACACCGCCTCAGGTCCGGGCAGTTTGAGCCCTTGAGCTTGGAGGGCTAATGAGCCCTGGGGCGTCCTTCCCACCCGAGTCTGACATCCCCATGCAGGGAGCCAAACTTTCCCCAGCCGCGCTCCATGGCTGGCTGGGCTCTGAGGTCTAACCCGGGGGCGCTCAGCATCTCTCGGTGCAGGAACACGCCCCTCGGTGTGCGCACACCTCTTCGTCAGCAGCCACTGGTCCGATGGGCGGGAAACAGAGGGGCTTGCGAACGCGGACTGGGCAAAGCGCTTGATGACCTCCTAGCGACGCGCGGGAGGGGAGGGGGGAGACCAGTAGGGGAGGGGGAGCGGAGCGGCTTAGGAGGAGGGTTTGGAACTGGGCCGCGTTTAACCCTTTAGTAATGAGAATAGGAGGGGTGGGGGGAAGCGGGCGAAGTTGAGGGTCTTTTCAATCCCCCCTAACTACTCAGCCGTGAGCTGCAGCTCACAACAGCATCCATCCTCTGGCTGCTCTTTCACCTCAGCAGCAGGTGAGCCTAGCCTCGGATCAACCTCTTGTCCCCATCTTCAAGCCTCTCAGTGGGCAAGTAATCCTTTTTATTAAACCCGGGAAAAGCCATTAACCTGCGGTGTGTGTGTGTGTGTGTGTGTGTGTGTGTGTGTGTGTGTGTTTGGTGGAGCGGGGGGGGGGTCCATCTCCTTTAGATCGAAGTAAAATTTGTCCCTCCACCCCTGCCTCAGTTTTTGCATTTCTGTGTTTTACCAGTTCCTAGGGATTTACCGTTTTGCATTTTGGTGCCGGGTTTGGGGTGCTTCAGGAAAGGAGTGATAAAGGGGGACCGGAGCCCGGGTTTCCGCAACCTGCAGATGTAGCCCGGAGAGCAAGACGAGAGTGCCCTGGCGGTAGCCGCTGCTGGACTGCGCGCTCGGTAGCTGAAGCTACTCTGAGCTCCGTGGCTATCCAGGCATCACTGTGCTTTGCCCTAGGCAGTCGGTTGCCTTTAGCTTTTAGCTGGACTTCCCAGGCATCGGCAGGACTTTTTACCGAACTTGTTAATGTGTGAGCCTGTGTATGTGTGTGCCTTGGGCTGGGATCAATTCTCTGCAACACCCACACCTTTTTCACCTCCCGAAGCGCTTGACATCAGGGATGGGAGATTTTGTAGCAAAAAGAAAGGCGCGTAGCTGCTGCAGCACTCTTCCCAACACACCAGGGGACTTTAGAAGCTCTCTGGGCTGTTAGTCACGTACAGACAGTCATCTTACCGGGACCTAGACTTTAGATATCCATATGCTGCCAATCACAATTAAAATTTGAGAAGAGTTCCGATCAAGCTATTGTTGGGTGGGGGCTGGGGAGACGGATACCTATAAACCTAATTTGAAATATGACAAGTGAATTTATCTCCCATGCACATAATGCCGCAGTTGTGGATGGCAGCCCTCCATCTGCAGTCCCTCCCCTCACTGTCTCCTCCCAGACCATACCCCCACTAGTCCCTGTTCTTTTGCCAACCAACAGTGAGTGACCCGCCCGGAATTTTCTAGAACATTCAGCATTTTTTTTTCCTGTTCCCTACACAGCGTCCCAGCAGTAAATAGTACTGCAGAACACAGTCTCACCTAGCCCCCTCCAACAACCAGAATCTCTGATTAAGTCTGCATTTCCCAGATTCTTGCTACAGCTTTGCAGCCTAAGCCCACCCTTCCCGATGCATGATGCTGCTTAGCAGCTACTGAGCTTAGGCAGGGACCATCTCTAACCTCTGGGAAAGGAGAAATCCAGGAGAAGTGAGCCCTGTCACATCCCTCAGGTGGCAGCTCTCCTTCCAGTAAATCCGCACTAGGTATCCACCCTCTTCAACCTGCTTGGGTTTTTTCTCCTTTCCTACCCCCACCTCCAACAGCTAAACTGCCTTTAACCCTAAGAGTTCAGAACTGAAAGCTACAGGTACCAGATCAGAGCAGCTGATAAGCCCAGGCTTGGAGCTCACATCTCAGGCTTTCGCACCTTGGTGAAATCCTTGTCCTTAGAAGTGGCCAATATCTCACATGTAAATCTTGCTTTTCACTAAACCCCACCATGTAGTTAGAATTGCTGAGGGCTGAGCAGTCACAGAATAAGATGGCCTCTTGAGTTAGAGAGCAATGGGGTGGGGTTTGACATAGACAGCTTGTCCTCAAGCAGGACACCAGCAGGGGACAACTTGGAGCTATTGCTTTATGTCTGTTCCTTGAACCTCCTGTCTATAATTCTATGCTCAATCACAACGAGTTCAAAGTTATGGTGTAAACACTAGCTGCAAGGTCACTTCGAGGTTGTTTGTATGTGGCTTTTGCTCTACTAGGGTGGGTTACAGGAGATATATTGCCTGGATTGTAATAATGATTAAGTTAGAGACTTTTAAAAATTATTTCTCAGCACACCACAAGCTATCTTATAGCCTTCTCTCACAGAAAAGGATTTTTTGGGGTATCTTCTCAACCCAGCATTGAATATAATGTTTTACAATGCTGGGGGGGTGAGGAGGATCAGTACAGTCAATTAGTGCCAGATTTAGGCAAGCACCTTTACTGTAACTAGTATACACCTTCCTCTCTCCCAAAACCTGTTCTGCGATTTTTTTTTGAGAGGGGGGGGAGAGAGGCTTGCACATTTTTCTCAAAACCTAGCTGGGGCCATAGTAAGAATTAAGAATTCAGGAAATGTCTGTTAAATAGCTGATTCATTGCAGGTTACTGGTTACGGTGTCTTTTTTCTGCACAGCTTGTTAGCAGTATTTGATATTTTAGATGATTAATGTTCTCCTAAGTGGCTCTTTTCTAATTGAACAATAGTGATAAAAATGTCCAAGAGCTACAAAAGAATTTCTTCAATCTGGCATACCTGGAGTGGTCACCATTTCCACAGAAGTTTGGATATCTTCATTGAAACCTGGCTTTGGATGTCCTGGGGCAGACATGGTCCCTAAGCTGGTATGGTTGGGCATGATGTGTAAGTTACCTGATTGGGTTCAGTGAAAAATTGATCACTACAGTGACTCATAACTGTTGAATACACAATGTCATATTCTCCCCATCCCTAGCATTTACTCCAATTCTACCCTAAATAAAGTTTATCTAAGCCATCATGGAGATCCTTCTATTTCAGCCATGCTAGGAGTTCTGGACTGTCAAAGGAGAGAAAACCTGAGAAATGTACCATAATTAAAGCTCTTCTTCCTCCTTAAAAAAATTCTTTTCATTAGTGAATGAGAGAGTAGCACTGCAGTGCAGAGTAGAAGCCCCTTTTCCCTTGACCAATAGCATCAGATTCCCTATGTCCTCCCCTTTTAGAGCAATATGGGAAGAAATCAGTGCCTCCAGAGTCTTAGCATCTGCCAACCTCCCCCACTCCTGCCACCTCAGCAACGTGCAAAGCCGAAATAGCAACCTTTATAGCAATCTGCTAAATAAAATAAAGAGATGGAATGAAGAACAGCATTTACAGAGAAGGGAGAGGATTCAGACAATTAATTTAGATGGGATTAAATGCAAACCTGTTATCCCTCACTTGCTCTGGTCTCCCAGGATTTAATTGATATAGGTCTGGAGACTTAAAAAGTTAATACCCTGCATTCAGATAATGCCTTTTGATTTCCAAAGTACTTTCACATATATTATCTCACTTGAGCCTCACAACAAATGTGTGAGGGAAGTTAGACTGGATTTCCTTCGCACGCCCCCACCCCTTAACCTTTTTCAGAGGAGAAAACACCAGTCCAGTGAGATTAAGTGCCATGTCTTAGGTCACAGAGATAATTAGTGGTGGAACAGATATTTAGAACAGGTGTCACTCAGCTCCCAGCTGAGGGAGACCAGAGCACAGTGTTGAACTGGGGGTTGTGACACAGGGACTGTGTAAATCTTCTCTGTAGCAGAGCAGGAAACCCCTTTAATGTCCTTTCCCTTATCCAGCCTGCAAGAGGAGCAGTGACTCTTATGTTTTTACCTCTGGGTTTCTCAGCTTTCACTCTCTCTCTGGATGGTAGTTAATGATCTGTAACCAAGCTCACTATAGGAGATTCCTGTTTAGAAGAACCTTTGAATATGTATGGAATATAATAATCCACCCAGAGTGTACTTGTTCTATTGGTTCTGTTTTTGTATTTTCTTGAAATGAAGCACTCCATAGCTAAGATGCATTTACTGCCAGTTTGAAGGGTATAGCTCTGTTATAAGCCACCTGAAAGGAGAGGGGGCAGAGATATGTGACACAATCCTTTGATCTTTCTCACAAAACTCATTAGGATTCGATTATTGAGATAAGCCAAATATAAGTGACAAATACCCCAAACACAGATGCCAATTTATGATCATAACTCTACACTTAGTACTTTTCTGGTGGTTTAGGAGGGTGGGGACAAAGTGTGACAAAGTGGAAAGGAAAATGTAAAAGAATTATGAAATCAGATTAGGGTTCTATCATTAAACAAATATCAATATCTTATACTAATCATTTACTATCTTTGGGTCTCAGGATGTCTCACCTGAAAAATGAAGGTGGGGATAAAATTGAACTTAAGTAGCTAATTCTAGAGACTAGCATAATATCAGTGCCATTATGAGTGAATTGGGTTTCTTAGAAGAGGGCATATCTTTTTGTTGCAGTTGTTACTAGGGATTAACGCCAAGGGTGCTCTTCCTCTGAGCTACAACCTCAGACTTTTTTAATTTTTTATTTTGAATCAGGCTCTTGCTAAGTGCTGAGGCTAACCTTGAACCTGCCATCCTCCTGTCTCAGCCTCCCAAGTACTGGGGTAATAGGTGGGTGTCACCATGCTGGGCAGTAGGGGGCATATCTGGAAGCAGATCTTGAATAATACAGTTAATGTGGATTGATAAGAAGAAATTGAAAGGCACAAGGAGAAGGCAAAGACTGGAAACCTGGAGATGAGAATGCACTGAACTGGTTGAGGGAGAAGGTCCACACCACGGACTGAGAGATAAGGTTAGAGCAATGTGATGAAAGAGAGGGAGGAGTGGATATGGCTTTGAATGCCAAACCGAAGGCTTAGAAGATTTGGTTTTAAAGGTAATTGGGAGCCAGTGAAAGTTGTTTGAGAACACGGATGACATGGTAAAATCAACCAGTGAGAAAAATGAACAGTGTGCTTGGACAGTGCGCTTGGTTCTGGAAGTGACCACAAATCTGCTTTAAGCTGATATCTAGTTAATTTGGAGTCATTTGTAAAATCATGATTCCGTCTCGATTTTTGCTGCAACCTCTCATTTGGGGTCTGAACTGCCAAGGCTTAGTGCTGAGGCTGCTGGCTCCAGGGACCTGCTTAACCACCTGCCTATACATTTGGATTCAGTCCATAATGGGTCATTTGGCTTCCATGGACTCGAAATGCTAATGAAATTCCTAATTTGAAATTCTAAGTGATGATGAATGACCAGGGGATGAGAGAAAGGTCTTTGTAGGCAGGCAGGAGTAGGATGGCTGTGGATGTGAAAGCAGATGAGGAGATTGAGGACAGTTTGAAGGAGGATAAGAAAAAATGGATTTTTTTTTTTTGGCAGAATCACCAACTTACTATGGCTTCGATATTGAGAGAAAGAGGGTGAGAATCAGACTTCCAGTCCTGAACTGCCAAGGATCTAAACTGAATTTGGATTCATAAGAGGAAATGAATTGTTCTACTATCATAGAGAAACAAGTAGTAAGATTTGGTGTGCGAGGTCACAGGTGTGTGTGGGGCGCAAAGCTGATGGTGTCCCTGAGGTGATGCTGTTTAGAAAGAGTGGGGGAGATTCTGTTTTAGAAGTCTCATGGTGTCATGTTACTAATGGAAGAAGGCTAAATATTCACCCTCAACACGAGAGAGAGAGAGAGAGAGAGAGAGAGAGAGAGAGAGAGAGAGAGAGAGAGAGAGAGAGACCTTATCCAAAAAGGAAAAAGGTTCAGAGTTACAGAAACATACATGCACACAGTATGTGAGTCTCTCCTGGTCCCACCCCCCCACCCCATACATAATATTAAAATTGGCATTGATAACTTCATATATGAACATAGGATCATTTGAGCTATTTCCATTATTAAATTTCCCTTTCACTTCCTGTGGGCATATTTTAAAAATGTCTAAATGACACATTAAATACATGTGGAATATGTATGTACACAACTTACATGACATACTTAACCAGCATCTGGAATTTGCCCTAAATTTCCAGCCTCCCCCCCCCACCAAAAAAGGAAGGAAGGAAGAAAGAAAACCCAAATAAACAAAAATATTATTAAAATAAGAATAGCAAAATGTTGACATTGAAGTTGGTTGATGGCAAACTGTGATTCACTATGCTATTTTATGCTATTCTTTCTACTTTTGTGTATATTTGGAATTGTTTACAATAATATATATTTTTAAAGCTAGACATGGTGGTGCATGCCTGTAATCCCAGTACTTGGGAGGCTGAGAATGGAGGATCACAGGTTCGAGACCAGGCAACTTAGTGACACCCTCAGTAACTTAGTAAGACTCTATTTCAAAATAAAAAATAAAATAGGGGTGAGGGTGTAGCTCAGAGGTACAATGCCCCTGGATTTGACCCCCAGCACTAAAATAAATTTACTTTTATTTTTAAATGAAAAAGGTTCATTTTAGCAAGAATCTCTCTTGCAGAAAATTACGTTATTTCTCCACCTCTCTTCACAAACATTTCTTTATGACACCAACTCAAGGGGAGAAAGTCATAGAGGAGGGAGATGTGGGTAGGGAAAGGAATGTAAGCAAAAGAGGAGTTGACGGGCAGAACTGCCGTGAGAAAGGTAGTTTTCTTTTCCTGCAAAGAACCATTTGCTTCTTCCTGTCCCTTTTTCTCTTCCCCTGTAGTTCTCTCTTATTGAAGGTTAGCTCACAACTCACATTTCATTGATTCTTTGATAAGATGGAATCTTAGCATCTTTACACAATTGAAATGACTTAAGCCGGGCATGGTGGCGCACGCTTGTAATCCCAGCATTCAGGAGGCTGAGACCGGAGGATCTGGGTTCGCAGCCAGCCTCAGCTACTTAGTGAGGCCCTCCGCAACTTGGTGAGACTCGGTTTCAAAATAAAGAATAAAAAATAGGGCTGGGGGTATAGCTTAGAGGTAGAATGCCCCTGAGTTCAACCCCCAGTACCACAAAAAAAAAAAAAAAAAAAGAAATGACTTACAAGGGCAAGGTGTCACATAATTCAGTCGTCTTCCATGGAGATTAAAACATTAAACAGTCAGTTCCAGGGCCTCCCTGTCATTATTCACCTCTTAGTTTTAAGTCTCCATCCTCTAGTTATACAACCTTTGGGGTCACTACAATTTCTGGTAGCGTCTTATTCCCTTAAACCACACTTTATGTACCACCACAAGGTTGAGTTCAACCCTTTCTCTCTCAACCTCACAGGTCTCTGTAATAACAAAGCCCTTTACCAATTGGACCTCAGGGCCTTAACTGGAATGTAGGGGCAAAATTTCAGGATTCCTTGAGACTGCTTTATTCACTTATTCCACAAATAATAATTGAGTATCCACTACATGGTAGGCATTCATTTGAATGCTTGAGATTCACCAGTAAACATGACAGACACCATTACTGCTTAAGTAACATCTATGCCATAGAGGATGAGGCAATACTGACATTAAGTAGATAAGTAAATACATAAATGAAAAAAGTATTCCATAGTATTTCTGGGGGAATACTGGGATTGAACCTAGGGGCATTCTACCGCTGAGCTATACCCCAGGCCTTTTAATATATTTTTTTTGAGGCTGATCTGGAACCTGCAATCTTCTTGTCTCAGTCTCTCGGTACTGGACTCGAATCTGCAATCCTTCTATCTTAGTCTTCCAAACACTGGGACTACAGAACACCATGCTCTATTTAAAGTAAAGATTTGTTGTTGTTGTTTTTTTTTTCCAGTATTGGTAATTGAACCCAGGGCCTGTGCATGCTAGGCATGTGCTCTACCACTGAGCTACACCCCCAGCCTTACCCAGCTGTTCGTATTTTTTATTTTGAAATGGGGTTTTGCTAAGTTGTTGAGTGTGGCCTCACATCTGTGATCCTCCTGTCTCAGCTTCTCAATTACTGGGAATACAGGTATGTGCCACCATGCTTGACAAAAAAAAGTTTCATAAAGTGATAAATGTGAAGAAGAAAACAAAACAGGACGATATGATAGAAAGTACCACAAGGTCCATTCTTGTCAATTTATTTACTCATTTGCTCAATCCCATAGCACATCCAAAATAGTTTCGTATTCTCTTTCTCAATACTACTACCAATAACAAACCTGCTAAAGTTCAAATTTTTCTACTAACTGTTGTCTTGGAAAATTTCTGACCCTTCATAAAATTTGCAAGAATAATACAATGAACATTCTTGTACTCTTTACCAATACTCTCTAATCATTAACATTTTGCCATATTTATCTGCTGCATTCTCTTTCTCTTTTTGGCTGAGCCATTTAAAGTTAGCTACAGACATCAGGACACCCGTAAGTATTTTAGCAGGTATCTCACAAAGAGCAAGGACATTCTCCTGTATACGCAATACAATTAGCATACTCGTGAAAAATGGCTGCAATCTGGGGATCAAGTGGGAGAGAGGTATAAGGTGAAATAAGATAGTTATGCAGGATTCAGATCACAGTGAGCCATGTAAGTTTGGGAAAGAGATAGGAGTTTGTTTTAATTACAGTGATAAGCCACTAAGTGTTTTAAGCAATTTGGTAACATGATCTAATTTGAATTTTCTGTTAAAAGTAGTTTTTATTTTCTAAAAATTGTACTTTAACCTAGGTGTGGTGGAAAATGCCTGTAATCCCAGTACTTAGAAGGTTAAGGCAGGAGGATCACAGGTTCTAGGTCAGCCTCAGCAACTTAGTGAGACCCTATTTCTAAATTTAAAAAAAGGGGGCTGGGGTTGTAGATCAGAGATAGAATGTCCCTGGGTTCAATCCCCAGTACTGAAAAAAAGTACTTTATATACAGTTTAAAGAAACAAGTTATTTGTTATAGCTGTGACCCCCCACACACATTATCTACTCTCCAGAAGGAACTACATCAAACTCTTTTAGCTAAATAGTATGTTTATAAATCTAATTAATAGTTTTTCAGATTGTCTTCTATGGAATAAGAATGTTTGGATCATTATTACCTTCAGTCCCCATGCACACACAAACAAAAATTTCCCATTCCATCACTCCCCACCTATATCATAATTTTGATTAGGTCAATATTCATTGCTCATATTATGACTATGGAAGTCTTATTCGTAGCTGAGTTATGTAGCACACTATGATTACTTTTTCTTTCTTGTATATCTGCTCATTTCTAATGGAGCAGATAATTGTCTTGCCTATTCACTTGCTTATTTTTCTATATACTCAACATTAGTTCAGCCACAACCTATTCTTCAATTGACTAAATCTTCTCCCAATATGTGATGATGTAGTGACCCTTCTATCAGTTTCATCTTCTGGGAGACATTGCATTGAATTGCTCTAATCTAGCCTGATTTCTCTCTCTCTCTCTCTCTCTCTCTCTCTCTCTCTCTCTCTCTCTCTCTCTCTCTCTCTCTCTCTCGCCCTCCCCCTTCATAACTCTAATCATTCCAAAGGCATTTCATCGTTGTCTTCCAGCTTTGAACTTTTGAGAAGTCTTAAGTCATTCTGATTCCTGATCCCTTGTAATTTTTCTTCCATGGAAGCTACTAGGTTCTTTATTTTGCCCTTATTGTGCAATATCATATTGATGTACCCTGGTACTCTATTCTTTTCCATTTTGCTAAGCATTCTGTAGGCCCTTTTTTTATCTTAAACCTATCTGTCAGTTCTGGGAAATTTTCCTGAATTATTTATTTATTTGTCTTTCCAGACTTCCTGACCCCACCCCCCCAAACTCAGGTAATTAATTTTTTCTTCTAGCCTGGGGATTGAACCTGGGCCTTGCACATGGCTAGACAAGTGCTCTATCACTGAGGAACCCCCAGCTTAAACTCATGTAATTCTTATACTGGACTTCCTGTTTTGATCCTGCAATTTGCTTGCATTTTATCTTCTATTTTCCATCTCTTCATCTGTTTGTTGGTTTGCTGTATTTATGGGAGCTTTCCTTAGCTTTATCTTTCAACTCTTCTGAAATGGCATAATTCGGACACTAACTATCCAGAGTTAGCATGGACCCCACTGGTTTAGAGCACTGTCCCCAACAAGATCATATCAGTCATGGAGCTTCCATGTCCTTTCCCCATGGCATCAGGGAAGCTCACCCAAAAGCCTTTGTGTCCAGAGTTTTCATTGCATAGACATGATTGATTGAATAATTCACCATATGATGGAACCTAGTCTCCAATCCCACTTTCTCATCCCAGAGTTCAGTTTGAGTTGGTTCAAATCCCTAATCACATGCTTACTGTTTCCAGCATGGATAGCCCCCATCCTGAAAATATCCTGGGGCCCACCATGAGTCACCTTGCTGGCATGAATTCAGGCACAATCCCAGTGGCCCAGTATGAATAGCAAAGACACTTCTGCCACTCAAGGAATTTCAAGGGTTTAGAAGCTCTGTTTGAGGAGCCTGGGACAAAAGCTATAATTTTTCATTATACAATAAAGTATAATAAGAATTTCAAGAGCAGGGATTGTAAGAGCAATTTTCTGTTCTCTGAGTATCCTTTCTAATTTCATCTTGTTATTGTTTGATAGATACCATATCTTCTCTTATCTCTTTGAAGATGATAATGGTTGTTAATGTTCATCTGTTTCTTTTATGTGTTTGGTTTGTTTGTTGGGTTAGGTTTCTATATTTGCTATCAGAGGTTTGTCTCAGATACCTCCTCACACTTGACTACTTGATCACACTTATGAATATATTCCTAAAATCCTAGCTAGGAGGTCAGAATAGTTAGTGAGACTCATAGGTTATGAGTGTATTCTTTTTCTTTTTTTTTTTTTTTGTGGTACTGGAGATTGAACCCAGTGGCATTCTACCTCTGAGCTACACCCCCAGCCCTGTTTTTATTCGTTATTTTGAAACAGGTTCTCACTAAGTTGTGGAGGGTCTCACTAAGTATCTGAGGCTGGCTACAAACCAATGATCCTCCTGTCTCAGCCTCCCAAGTACTGGGATTACAAGCGTGCACCACCAAGCCTGGCCGAGTGTCTTCATTTTCTATAGTAGTGTAACAAATTACCACAAACTCAGGGAGTCAAAACAACACACATTAATAATCTCATGCTTCTATGCATCAGTACATCAGGCCTAGTATAGCTGGATCCTTTTGTCAGGGTCTCCATGTACTGCAATCAAGGTAGTTAAGGTGCAATGAAATCTGGAATTTTGAATGCTAAAGGATTTGCTTTCAAGATCATTCTGGTTGTTGCCAGAATTTATTCCCTGAGGCCATATGACTAATAACTTTGGCTTTTTGCTAGCTGTTGGCTGGAGGCCACCCTCAGGTCCTAGGGTCCACCCACATTTCTATAAGTCCACTGGCAGTTTGTGCCATGTAGATTTCTTCAACACAGCCTTTTATTTCATCAGGTCCACAAGATGAGACCTTGGCTTTACCCTGCTAAGGCAGAGCCTTATGTAATGTAACTTAGCACCTTTGCCATATTCTGTCAGCTTAGAAGCAGGTCACACGTCCCACCTGCATTCAAGGGGAGAGAATTACACAAAATCATGAACACCAGGAGGTATGAATCATTGGGGAACTCTTTAGGGTCTGTCTATCACAAGAGGTTTCACTGCAAGATGATGTGGCTAGATTATTTCACTGGATTACCCTTTAAATCAGCATCTTTGTTTTTTTGTTGTTGTTATTGTGGGGTTTTTTGGTTTTTGGTTTTTTTGGTACTAGAAATTAAACCCTGGATCATTCTACCATTGAGATACACCCCCTACACCTTTTTAATTTTTTAATTTTGAGACAGGATCTCACTCAGTTGCTCAAGCTGTCCTTGAACTTGTGATTTTCTTGCCTCAGACTCCCAAGTAACGGATTATAGGCATGCACCACTACACCCAGCAGCATCTTTATTTTTTTATGCTTTTTTTCTCATTCCACAAGAAGATTCCAATACCCTGCCTGGAGTTTGTAAACCTGACTGTCAGCAGTGAGTGGAATATAGTGTTAGAAGTCTCAATAATCAATATGTAAACTTAATTTTCCTGTCATCCATATGGTATCTCTTCCTCAACTGTATTCAATTTCTTTCTATTCCAGAGACCCTCTTTTTTATGCTCTCTAGAGAATAAACCTCACATCCAATGGGGATTGGGGACGTAGACAATCACTCAACAGTGTGAAGTAGTGTAGAAGATCTTGTGATCTAACTGCTTAATTAAATTTTCAAAGCCGGGCATAGTGGCACACACCTATAATCCTAGTACTTGGGAGGTTGAGACAGGAGAATCACAGGTTTGAGGCCACATCAACAACTTAGTGAGACCTTTAGCACCTTAGTGAGACCCTATTTCAAAAGAAAAAATAAAAAGGGCTAGGAGTGCAGCCCTTTGTGTGTGTGTGTTCAATCTCCAGTAACACACACACACACACACACACACACACACACACATACACACATATACACACACATACTTCAACCAATATTCTCTTTTTCAATTTCTTTTTTACTTCTATATCCAGAAATACTAATACCACCAATTTTTAAGCCTTTTGTGAACTGTGTTGCTTATCAACTTTCACTACTGCCAGTTTTGGATTCAATTTGTTTGGGTTGGCTAAGTCAGTTACCCTTGTATTTCTATTTTCTGGCTTCAAAAATTATATTGTTATCTTTTCTCCCCAAATTACTGTCATTTTAGTGAGGTTTGGCAAGAGTGGAGATAAATGCATATGCTCAAACTGTTATGGTCAATGGGATGTTCTAATTTACATGTTAAAAGATTACTCTGACTTCTTTTTTTTTTTTTTTGAAGAATAGACTATGAGGGAGTAGTAATAGTGGAATCTGGGAAAACAGGTAGCCCATCAAGACATATTTGAGAGGAGAAATATAGCTTGTTAGCATATTGAAAATAGGAGGGAGGGAGAGAGAGAGAGAGAGAGAGAGAGAGAGAGAGAGAGAGAGAGAGAGAGAGAGAAAGAGAGAGATTATTTATGACTCTAAGTTTTACTACAGGATAGACAGTACATTTCATCTATTTCTTGATTCATTGTTTTCATGTTATTTTCTAGGACTACCATCAACACACTTGTGCCCCTCGCTAGTACAATTGATGTCACCACAAAACCAACTCAGGGTGCACAAATCTCATATAATTAGTACTGAATGAATGTAATAAACACTGTATGCTCCCCATGCCCCCAATTCTCCCATCTACAAAAAGCTCAGGAAAACTCTTAAATTACATTGAAGTACATTGAATTACATTGGAGTCTTGTTTTTCCTATTTTTCCTCTTCTGGTCTATTGAACAATTCAAGACATTTCCATTCTTGGACTGTTTATCCTGAAATTCAGTTTCAGCTGCCATGATAAAGTACCACACATTGGGGGGCTTAAACAACAAAGGTGCTATGGTTTGGATTCAAAATGTTCCCCCAAACCTCATGTGTGGGCAATGCAGCCATGTTGATGTGGGGCATGTCTGAGGTGAATGACTGGGGGCATGGCTTTGGGGGCTCTATGTATGTCCCCTGCCTCCTCCTCTTACACTCTTTGATTCTTGACCATTTTGAGGTGAGTATGTGTTTTTCTGGTCCACTATGTCCTGAAGGACTGCTTTCACTGTTTCTTCCTTGGAGGTGACTGATCATGGACTGACCTCTGAAACCATGAGCCCCCAATAAACTTTTTTCTTCCTCTAAATTGGGCTTGTCAAGTATTTTGATACAGAGATGAAAATCTAACTAAAGCAGGTGATTATTTATCATAGTTTGGAGGCTGGAAGTCTGAGATAAGGATGTCAGGATGGTCAGGTTCTGGAAACAGCCCCTTTCCTGGCTTGCGGATAGCCATCTTTTTGCTGTGTCCTAATATGGCAGAGAGACAGGGCAGGGGGAGGAAGAGAGAGAGAGAGAGAGAGAGAGAGAGAGAGAGAGAGAGAGAGAGAGAGGGAGAGAAAGAGAGAGGGGGGGGAGGTTTCTGATGCCTTTTCTTTTAAGGGCACTAATCCCATTAGGAAGGCCTTATCCTCATGATCTCATCATGTATTTTGCCTTTCAAAGTATATCTCCAGTTACCAGCATGTTGGGGTTTCGGGCTTCAACATGAGTTTGGCGGAATGTGATTCAGTACATATAAGAGATTAAACTCAGCTCTGCCAGGCTCTCACTGAATATTCACCCTAATCTTAATCAATACAAATGAGAACATGGGAGATTGACAACCAAGTCCATCAGTGACCCTGGGTGAGATTTGCATGGACCCTTTTGCTTCCTTTGTGCCATTAGCTGTGGCACTTCCTGCAGAGCTGACATTCTTCGCCTCTCACCACTTTTGTTCTGCTGAGTTCTGGTTGGATTTTCACTCCCCTGTAAATCTCTTTCTTTTGTGTTATATTAAGCTTCATTAAGGCATACTTCTAGTATGATGATAAGAGATGTGGCTAGATTGACTTACTACATACTAAAATATCATTGACTTTCCTCCCCTGAGAGAAGGTTCTTTTTGTCTGCATGACAAGTGATGGGGGTGAGGGTAATTCAGAGAATCGAGTTCGGAAAAGAGGTTTGACTTCTTTGGAGACAAGAATGATGAGGGAAGATTTTGTAGTCTTGACGACATCAAAGGTGCACTCTCTCTTCCATGGAAACCAAAACGTGTGAATGAGACTGAAGGAGTCAGCTAATTCTTACTCCCTCCTCCACTCCCACCTCCACCTCAAGCCTAAGGGCCAGTGTTTTTCTTCTTTAGTGCCAAAAATGAGCATACTAAAGAATGGAAGGGGATATCACAGTGTCATAAGGAACTAAGTAACTTCGTTTCCTAGTTATCGTAGTTCTGGTTACTGCTATAGAAGTTTCCATTATTCCCTTAGTCATCTTCAGGATAGAGTCATATCGACATTTACCATTTACCATACTTGAGTTCCACACAGTCTATAGTCTCAATGCACACAACTCTGTTTTTATGTTGTTTTTGTTTGGACATGGGACAGATAGTGTCTTTCTAGGCAGTAAACCATATTCAACCTTTCACCAAACTCAGTTGGGCACTTACTGTGTGCCTAGAACTGTAGTAGGCACTGGAGATAGACACATAAGACAGAATTTCCTGCTCCTGATGCACTTACAGCTCCACACATAGATCTCTCTTCAAGGCAGAGACATACAGGAATTGCTGAGGTACAGTATAAGAAGTGTGGCGAATTGATGCATGGACAGAGTGATAACTCAGAAGAAGTGCAGTGCATCTGTGTGGCAGGAGGAACCCAGGGAGTGTTCATAGAGGAGGTTAACATTAGAGTTATGTTTCAAAGATGGAGAAGAAGGGAAAAGTCATTCTAGTCCTAAGGAATTCTACATGTGAACACACGGAAATATAAAGTAGCATGGGAAGTGCAAGGATCTACAAGAAATTCAGGTTGACTGGATCAATGTCCCATGATTTTGCTTGAAAAGGAGGCTAGAGAACTGGGCCTGGTGGCACAAAGGAAGATCACAGGTTTGAGAACAGCCTTGGCAATTTAGTGAGGCTCTCAGCAACCTAGCAAGAACCTATTTCAAAATAAAAAAGAAAAAGAGCTGGAAGTATAGCTTGGAGGAAGAATGCCTCTGGATTCAAGCCCCAGTACCACAAGAGAGAGGAGAAGGAGAGAGGAGAGAGAGAGGAGAGGGGGGGGGGAGAGAGAGAGAGAGAGAGAGAGAGAGAGAGAGAGAGAGAGAGAGAGAGAAAGAGAAGAGAAGAGAAGAGAAGAGAAGGGAAGAGAAGAGAAGAGAAGAGAGGAGAGAGAGAGCGAGAGAGAGAGGCATGAGTTAGAATGATTTTGCAGGGCAGGGCATTTTTTGTGCATGCACTTGGATTTAGCATTGAATATTCTGGGGCGGAGGCATGACATAGTATTATTAGCAATTTATAAAGTTCACTTCAGCTACTCCATGGAGGGCAGTTTGAATGGAAGCAGGAATGGATGCAGGGAGACTGATTAGAAGGTTGTTTCAAAGATCCAAGGGAGAGGTGTTAAGGTTTCAAACAAAGGCAGTGACAGTGGAAACAATCAGGAGGGAATATGATTAAGGGGCCATTCTGAAGCAGCTGTAATAGGACGTTGTGGCCAATTGAATGCGGTTACTGGGGAGAGGAAAAAGTTTTGTGTGACTCTCAGATTTCTAATTTAGGTGACTTGATATAAAACAATAGCATTAATAAAAATCAGTTGGAGAGATCCAGTAGATAGTTGAATATATGGGTCTGGAGTAGAGGAGTGATGTGCAGGTTGGAGATAAAATGTGTGTATCATTGACATGATAGGTGAAGCCATGGGAGTAGAGAAGATTCCCCTGGGTGAGTTTGCTGGGTGATATGAAAAAGTGTTGTGAATCAGGTCTCTAAAAACAGCAACATTAAGGAGTATGCATAGGCAGAAAAATCGAAGGAGAAGAGTGAGTGAATATTTAGTGATACAGGGAAAAGCCCAGAGAGAAGAAAGGTCTGGTTGACAAGATCAAATACTGCATACAGGTCTGCATATCCATGTTTATAGCAGCACAATTTACAACAGCCAAATTATGGAACCAGGCTTGGTGTCCATCAACAGATGAATGGATCACAAAACTGTGTTGTATACACACAATGGAATTTTATTCAGTCATAAAGAACAAAATTATGTCATTTGCAGGAAAATTGATGGAACTTGAGAATATTATGCTAATCAAGAGTAGCTAGTCTCAGAAAGTGAATAGTTGTATGTTTTCTCTCATATATGGAAGCTAGATAAAAATTGGTAAACAAAATAGACCTTAGAAAGAGGAGCAGAAATTACAGTGGAGTGGTAAAGGGGGTTAGGGGAGAGAAGAGGGGAGACAGAGACATAAAGAAGGTAACAATTTAAATAATGCTATGTATGTATATTAAATTACCAGTGCCAATCTCCATGACATGTATAAAAAAGGGGAGGGAGAAGGTGGGATCCAGAGGAAAGCACACCAACTGTTATGTGCATGTATATTCCAATCACTCTATATCTCAGTATGATGTATAATTACAATGCACTAATAAAAGTATATAAAAAAAGAAAGATTGTGACAGGATCAGGGCCCATTTGATTCAGCATGTGGGGTGTTAGTGACCCTAAAGAGAGCATATTCAGTAGAATGGTGCCTGAGGAAGCCATATCAAAGTGAAATGAGACACAAATTGGAGGGGAGGAAAGTAAAAACTGAGATGACAGACTACTCTTATTTATTTAACTTGGAAATATGGATTCATAAACATTCCAGTTACAATGAACCTTGCTCCAAGGGTCCCTTGTACACTGAGGTACACAGATAGAATTAGTAACATGATTTTTATCTATATCTAATGTTTAGTGCTTCTTTTTGTGTATTGTACCATGATTTATGTAATATATACAAATAAATTTACATGTTTTAGAGTGTCTTTTTGTTTCTGATAGGGTAATCTATTGATCACAGTTTCAGAGATCCCTTCTGGAAAGGAAGGTCTGCAGACCTGCTGTCTTCTTTCATTCTAGAGAAGCTCATGACTGCTTTAAAGGAGTCTCATTCCCAATGCAGGGAGAATGTTAGCATGCAGGGTGCCCAGCCCTCCTAGAAGCAGTTGTATTTACCCATGTTGGAAACATTGCTCTTCCCATGAGCCATTACTGGGCATGAAGAGTGAAAACAGAGACCAGGGAACACTCCTGAGACAATCAGAGTTCTTCATTGCAGTTATGAGGACTAAATTATGAAATCTACACAGGCAGTGATGCTCAACCATTTTGTCATTCTAACATACCTGAGATTCTGATTTGTACTCCTGGTAATAGTTATTCATTGATAGTAAACCAGAAGGTGAAATAATAATGAGGACCACATAATAGGGCCTGGCGTCACACACCTGGAATCCCAGTACTCAGGAGGCTGAGACAGAAGGATTATAGATCTAAGGTTAGCCTCAGCAGCTTAACCAGATCCTCAACAACTTAGCCAGCCCCTGTTTCAAAATAAGAAATAAAAACAATCTAGGGGTGTAGATCAGTGATAGAATACCCTATGGGTTCAATCCTCAGTACCAAAAAATAAATAATAATAATGATGATCACTTTAATTAAATAACCAGATACTTTTCACATTATTTAACATCAATTAAATAAATCGCCATGTCCCTAGGATACAGGTGTGGAAACTAAGTCAGACAGGTGCTGTTTGGATCTTAAATGTTCCCCCCAGAGACCCATGTGATAAAACTTGGTCCTCATTTTGGAGCTATTGGAAGATGGTGGAAACTTTAAGAGGTGGGGCCTAGTAGAAGGTCTTCAGGTCACTGGGGGTGTTTTATTGAAGGGAATCATGGGGCTCTGGCTCCTTCTTTCTCCTTTTTGATCTCTGGTCAACAGATGAATGAATTAAGAAAATATATACATACACACACACACACACACACACACACACACACACACACATATATATATATATATATATATATATATATATATACACACACACAATTAAGTTTTACTCAACCATAAAGAAGAACAAAATTACGTAATCTGCAGGAAAGTGGATGGAACTAGAGAACATTATGCTAAGTGAGATCAGTTAGTCTCAGAAAGTGAAAGGTCATGTTTTCTCTCACATGTGGAAGCTAGAGGGAAAATATGAAGCAAAAGGAACTTTCAGACAAATGAAGAGAGAGACCAGTAGAATAGTAGAAGGAGATTGGGGAAAGGAAGGGGGAGGGGAAATGGAGACTTGATGTAGGAAACAGTTCAAATAATGCTGTCAATATATTAAGGCATCACTACCAATCCAATCTCAATAACATGTATGGGGAGGAGGGAGGGGTGGGGTGGGATACAGAAGGAATAACATCAAGTGCTTTGTGCATGTTCGTTTGAATCACTCTGAACACCACTATGTTATATAATTACAATGCACCAATAGAAGTATATTTTAAAAAGAAAGTAAAAGGAACCGGTATAGAGAACACAGATCTAGTTTACCATTCAACTGTACTTTTATCTGAAGCATAACCTCTTCTCTAGTGAGGATGCAGGCTGTGTGCCTGGTCCTGTGTTGGGGCAGCACTAGGTCAGGATAGGAAGTGAAAATAGCATGCTCCCAACTTTTAGGTCCATATGACCTATTTGTCTAGGTTTGTTGTTATTTCTCAAGAAATAAACATATGGAAATACAAAATAATAGATTTTGCTTTTTATTATAATTTTTAATTGATGTATTATAATTGTACGTGATAGTGAGATTCATAGTGATACATTCATATATACACATGATCTTATTTGGTCTGTTCCCTTTGCCAACCCCTTCCCTTTCTCTCCCTTCCCATCTCCCTTGATCTCCTTTCACTACTCTTTTGGTCTATCTCCTCTTTTTCATGAGGTCCCTTTTCTTTTTTCTCCCTAGTTTCAATATGAGAGAAAACATGTGGCCCTTGATTTTCTGAGTCTGGCCAATTTCATTTAGCATGATGTTCTCCAGTTCCACCTATTTTCCTACAAAGGACACAATTTCATGTTTCTTTATGGCTAAGTAAAACTCTGTTGTGTGTATAAACCACATTTTCTTTATCCATTTATCTGTTGACAGACACCTAAGCTAGTTCCATAACTTAGTGATTGTGAATTGTGCTACTATAGACATTGGTATCCATGTATCACTGTAGTAATTTGACTTTAATTATTTTGGAAAGATACCTAAGAATGGTATAATTGGATCATCCATACTGATAAATGTTGCTTTTAAAGCCTGGATTTTAAGGTAGTAGCTTGGAACTCGAAATTCTTTTAATGTGGGGAGCTTGCTAAAGATGTGTACCTTTATAGGTGCATCATAAATCTAATTTGTTATGTGACCTAGCTAAAATGCTATATATTTGGTATGAAAAGTAGCATGAAATAATGTTGTTGTGGTATTCATAATTAAGCAAAATGAACTATCAAGTTGCATAACACATGGGTTTTAAATGCTAGTACTTGAAGAGAAATTGGCTTAATTGGGGATGGAATAAAATAGAGGAATAATTTTGTGGAGATTCCAAACAGGACATTTGGCACTTTCAAGAGCTTGAAGGATGCTCCTCAGGTTCATTTCTTTTCTTGCTTTCTTCCTTTTCTTTCCCTCCCTCCCTTTCTCCCTCCCTCCCTCTCTTCCTTCCTTCCTTCATACACCTCCAGCCCTTTTTATTTTTTATTTTGATACCTAATCTCGCTAAGTTGCTGAAGGCTTCGCTTGAGACTGATCTTGAACCTATAATCCTGTCTCAGTCTCCCAAGTACTAGGATTACAGGTATACACCATCACACTCGGCTGCGCAGGTTCTTTCCCATGTTTAATTTCACTTTAAAGCATATGACTATTTCTAATTTTTTGCATCATCACTGCTCTTAAATTCACCAACTGCAATTAGAGCTTTTGGCTGAAACATGAATGGAACAAAGAAGAAAATGTTAAGACCACCATAGATTTGTGTCTACCTAGGGGTGGTCACCTCTTCAACTCCTAAAAGCTTAGCCCTTAAATTCCATCCAGTCTGTTTTCTCAATACAAGTTAAGATAAGAAACACTAGCTGTTGTAATAAGCAATCCTAAAATCTCTGTGACAACACAATCAAGCTATATTGCTTGCTCACTTGACAGTCTAGTGTGGTCATTGAGGAAAGGGATCCTCTGATTCTCATAGTCTTTCAAAAATCCTGTTTTCCTTGTCTTGTCATACTGTCATCTTCCAAAATTATCCACCTGTGACTTCTTATGTCTTCAGAAGGAAATTAGAGTGGTTTTCAGGACATATAGCAATGTTTCTTCCACAATGTCAATCAATAGGAAGTAGCTAAATAAACTATGAATGTCTTTTCTATGAGATGCTATTCTATTCAATATTTAACAAAGAATGAAATGTCTTTATATGGACTGGCATAGAAAGATTTGAGGGATATTTTAATGATCAAATAGAAACAATTTGAATGATACATTGCAATATGAAAATATTGAGATTTTTTAAAAGAACAAACCAATGCCCTGTGCTTTCCATAAATACATATTTTATTTCTTTATATGCATGTGTAGAAAAAGGACTAGAAGGATACCAAACCCCAAACTCTCAACGATAGTTATTTTTGAGGCAAAGGGGAATGAACATTGATTATTGATGCTATGTGAAATTGACCTTATATGTAACTTTCAACATTTCTTTTTTTGTGTGTGGTACTGGGGATGGAACCAAGGGGCATTCTACCTCTGAGCTATACCCCCAGCCCTATTTGTATTTTTATTTAGCCTCACTAAGTAGCTGAGGCTATCCTCAACCCTCGATTCTCCTGTCTCATCCTCCCAAGTACTGGGATTACAAGTGTGTGCCACTATGCCTGGATCAAAACTTACAACATTTCTACAAAGAAAACAAATTCATGTGTTATATGAATAACTAAAGCATTAAATTTAAATAATTTAAATTTAAACTAAGGTATTAAGTATTTAATTTTATATGAATAATACTATTTGGAGATATGTATATTTTCTTTTTGTTTTCACAAAGGACCTAATGTAGCCGGGCGTGGTGGCGCACGCTTGTAATCCCAGCATTTGGGAGGCTGAGACAGGAGGATCCAGGTTCGAGGCCAGCCTCAGCTACCTAGTGAGGCACTCCACAACTTAGCGAGACCCGGTTTCAAAATAAAGAATAAAAAATAGGGCTGGGGGTATAGCTCAGAGGTAGAACGCCCCTGAGTTCAATCTCCAGTACCGCAAAAAAAAAAAAAAAAAAAAAAACCCAAAGGACCTAATGTGGGAGCTTTGTTTTTGACTTGTTGAGTTTAAGGAGCTAGTGGAATATCTGGTTTGATCTGGTGATGGACGGGGCCTAGCAGGGAGCTAGAGATGTAGGTATAGAGTTCTGGGGAGAAGCTGAAGTTAGAGATGTATATTTGAGCAAACGTTCTTTGAATAGGGGTGGATACTGAAGCTGAAAGAATATAAGGGAACTTGAAGATGATGCTCCTCAAAGTACCAAGGCCATGAGAAGAGGTGAGAATTGTGGCAGATGGAAATCAATGCACTGCTTCCTTCACTGGAAAAACTTTGTCTTCCAGTAAGGAACCTCACTATGATGTAAAATTACAATGTACTAGTAAAAGTATTAAAAATACAAGAGAAGCTCATCTATGTGCTCAGCAATAGGGGGCAATTTACATTATAGACATGCCTGTATCTCATTGTGAATCAGTAAATGACAGTTTGCTGATGGGCAATGGTACATGGACTACAGTTTGAGTAGCAGTGCTCTGTGAACAAATATAAAGAAAAAAAAAGAGATTTCTAGAAAAGAGAAGAGAACCTTGGGATGTGACATTTGGAGAGGGTAATGGGAGAAATAGCTATGAAAAGAGAAAGAAGTAATGAGATATTGCAGTGATGTATAGCATTCTCAGAGTCAGGTTAGAGAAATTTCCAAGTGTGTGTGTGTGTGTGTGTGTGTGTGTGTGTGTGTGTGTGTGTGCATGTACATGTACACATGTGAATACATGAAGGCTTGCCTGTGTTTGGGCACACCAATGATGTTATTGAACATTTATTCTGTGTCAGAAGCTGTGCTGTGTGCTCTACAAGTATTACCTCATTTCATGGACTTATTGATCAAATAAAAGAGTAGAAGAGAGTGATGGGGATAGAAGCCAGAGTGCTGGAGGTTAAGGACCTGCGAGTGGGTGGATATAGGCAGTTGTTGCAGAGAAGACAAATGATGCAAAGAAGGAAAGGGAATATTCAGTAGAATTGTAAGGAGGAGGGGAGTCTAGGGAGCTCACTTAGGATGACTTTGATTTCAATAAGGTGGGAGGCAAGACTGAGTGGAGGAGGCTTGAATGAGCAGAGAAGGTATGTGACATGCTGCGGGGAATATGATGAGGGAACCAAAAGAAATATGCCTAACATGATTTAAGGATCATTTCACAACTTCTATCAAGGCTCAGAAGGGCAGAAATGGCTAATGCAGAAGGCAGTGGCTAATGCAGAAGGCAAGGGTGAGGCAGTCGAGAAATTAGTGCTACCAACCCCCTTGCTACTTTTCATTAATCTTGAATTTACCATAGCTTGATTTCTCTCAGGATCCTATTTCTTTCTTTTTTGGTGTGGTTTTTTTTTTATTGGCGCATAACAATTATCCAGAATAATAGGTTTCATTGTGCATATTCGTACAGGCACATAACATAATTTGATCAATTTCAATCCCCAGTACCTCCCCTCAGACAATTGTGACAGCTAAAAAATCCCTCCTCTAGATTGAGATGTCATTGATGTGCTGGCAGAAAAAGCTTTCAAGGCTTCTAGCTCCCTCCTCCCCTCAAGAAATCTGAAAGTAAAACTAAAACATGTGAGGAGGTCCATGAGATCATGGTCTCTGCCCTTCTTTAAGTGGCTTTAATACAGAAAGGATGGCCAGAAGCCTGTCTGACCTGCAAAGAGGCAGAAGGCTGGGTAGGATTTGGTGTGGGATGATACTGTTACATGATGCAGCCTGAGACTGGGGACAGTTCAAGATTATACTAGAGAATGAAGGACCAAGCCTGGGTGATTAATAGCAATACAAAGATGACAGCCACTGAGCTCAGGGATCATAAAATCCCCGATAGTGTTTGCAGCGTGACTCTCAAATAATTTCTGTGCAGGTTCTGTCCAGCTAGTGAGTACTGGGAAATTGAGACCTTCCCAAGTTCTTAGCCCCATGTAAGTCCTTGAATAATTTGAAATTCACTGTGCTTTTTGTTCTCTCTCTGTTTTTCCTCCTTTCTCCTTTATTCTTTCTTTCTTTTTTGTGTGGTACTGGAGATTGAACCCAGGGGTGTTTTACCTCTGAGTTATACCCCCAGCTCCATTTTATGTCTTTATTTTGAAACAAGGTCTCACCAAGTTGCTGAGGCTGGCCCCAAACCTTTGGTCCCCCTACCTCAGCCTCCCAAGTACTGGAATTACAAGTGTGCGCCACCATGCTAGGCTCTCCCTTCTCTCTGTGTCCTTTGTCCTTTTTTTTTTTTTTTTTTTTTGCAGTACTGAGGATGGAACCTGAGGGCATTCTACCTCTGAGATACAGCCCCAGCCCTATTTTTTATTCTTTATTTTGAAACAGGGTCTCACTAAGTTGCAGAGGGCCTCACTAAGCAGCTGAGGCTGGCTGTGAAACCAGATCCTCCTGTCTCAGCCTCCCAAATGCTGGGATTACAAGTGTGTGCCACCACACCCGGCTTATTCTTTATTTTTGAAACAGGGTCTCACTAAGTTGTGGAGGGCCTCACTAAGGCTGGCCTTGAACCTGTTATCCTCCTGTCTCAGCCTCCCAAGTACTGGGATTACAAGCATGCACCACCACGCCCGGCTCTGTGTCCTTTCTTGAATAGCTTTTGCTGAGTACCTTTAAGTTTGTAAGCCACTCAGAGAAAGAGTAGTTGCAGACAACTTAATGAGCATAGATAATGAATTGACTCTTTTTAGATTGGACTAGGGAGTGAGCTCTGCCAACACCTTGCTGTGTTGTCTTGGACAAGTCCCTTTGCTCTCTACGAGATCCATTAACATTTATTTATTTATTTATTTATTTATTTATTTACTTATTTATTTATTTAGTACTGAGGATTGAACTCAGGGGAGTTCTACCTCTGAGCTACACTCCCAGCCCTATTTTATTTTTTTATTTTGAAACAGGGTCTCACTAAGTTCACAGGGCCTCACTAAGTTGCTGAAGCTGGCCTTGAACCTACGATCTTCCTGTCCCAGCTTCCCAAGTACTGGGATCACAGACATGCACCACTGCACCTGGCTCTAGTTCCATAGCTTTAACTGGGTTTGGACTAGATGAACTAATAGTATGCATTATAAACAATAGGAGGTACACCCTTGAGAGTCTGGCTGCTCAGGCTCCCTAGATATAGTATAGTCTCACTAGATGTGGCATAGGGCCCAGGTGACTGTAGTTTTATAAAGTGGCTTAATAAATTCTGATGCATGCCTCTAATTGAGAAGCACTGGCTATAGATGATTGTTAAGGGATCTCCTGCTATAAGATTAGTGGAGAGAGGGATACACACACACACACACACACACACAGTTTCACCCATTGGAAATAAAATTCTATTGTTCACACAATTAAAAATTGGCATGAAGACCTGAGACAATCATATTGATAATGTACAGATGTGTTTTGGAAGACTTAGTAGATAATTTACATGGACATTCAATTGTCTTTCCCAAAGACGTAACAAAATATTTAAAGAAGGCTAGACATGGTGATGCAAGCCTGTAATCCCAGTAATTGGGAAGCTGAGGCAGGAGGATCACAGATTCAGGGCCAGGGGGCGGTAACTTAGTGAAACTCTGTCTCAAAATAAAAAATATAAAGGGCTGGGGGTATAGCTCAAAGGGATAACAACCTTGGATTTAATACCCAGCAGCACACAAAAAGAGAAAAAGAAACAGGGCAGAATAAGAGCAAGACCTTATTAATATTTTATTGATATAATTATTAATATTATTTGAACTGTTTCCTTCATCAAATGTCTCTTTTCACCTCCCCAAATCCCCTTCCACTATTCTACTGGTCTCTCTCCTCTTTTATCTGAAGTCCCGTTTTGTTCCCCAATTTCTCTCTAGCTTCCACAAATGAAAAAAAAACATAGGACCCTTTACTTTCTGATACTGGCTAATCTCATGTAGCATAATATTTTCTAGTTAAATCCCTTTTCCTGCAAATGACATAGTTTTGTCCTTCTTTATGGCTGAGAAAAATTCCATCATGTATATATACCTCAGTTTCATAAAAGTAATGGGAAATTGACATGAATAGACACTTCTCAAATGAGGAAATTCAAATGGCCAATAAATTTGAAAAATGTTTAATGTCATTAGTAATCAGAAAAATGCAAATCAAAATGACACTGAGATTCCATCTAACGCCCATTAGAATGGCAATCATCAAGAATACAAACAATAATAAATGCTGGTGAGGATGTGTGGAAATAGGAACCTTTATACACAATTGGTGGGATTGCAAATTAATACAACCACTATGAACATCAATATGGAGGTTCCTCAAAAGACTAGGAATGCAACCACCATATATATGACCAAGCCATACCACTCCTGGGTATCTTTCCAAATGAATTGAAGTCAGAATATTATAGTGATACATGCATATCAATGTTTATAGCAGCACAATTCACAATAGCCAAATTATGAAACCAGACTTACTGTGTTTTGATATGATTTGTGCCAGGGTGATTTGCATTTTGAGAAGTGTTTCTGTAAGCATTCTCACTGCTGTAACCCAAAATCTGATGACACAACATAGAGGAAGGAAGATTTATTTTGCTCAGTTATGGAGATTTCAGGGGATCAGTCCATGTTGGGCTAGGTGAAGTCTGCAGAGCTCAGAGCATGGCGGCGAGAAGAAGAGAGAGAGAGAGAGAGAGAGAGAGAGAGAGAGAGAGAGAGAGAGAGAGAGAGAGAGAGAGAGAGAGAGGTCTACTCTCACATTGCAGATACTGGAAGCGAAAAAGAATTTAAAAGAGGGGGTCATGGACACAGGCACCAACCCCAAGGTCACACCCCCAATAACCCACCTCCTCCAGCCACATCTCACCCAGTAAATCCATTACAATGGATTTATCCACTGACAAGATTAGAACCTTCATAATTCAAACATGTCACCTTTGAATATCAATACCTGAGCTCTTTCAGGGGATACCATTCTACATCAAAAACATTAACAAAGATCCTATGTCAAAGTTCTGCATTTCAAACCACTGCTCATGGAGGAAACTTGAGGGAAGACTGCTTACCAGTAGGTGTGGTTTTTGGATGCCCATGATGGTGTCAACTGATAATTGAGAATCTATAGTGGAAATGGATGCCTGTGATGGGCATTAAGATAGGGTAGAAGAAGCTAGGTTCAATGACACATGCCCATAATCCCAGTACTTGGGAGGCTGAGACAAGGATTGCGGGTTCAAGGTCAGCCTCAGCAATTTAGCAAGACCCTGTTTCAAAATAAAATATAAATTGAGGCTGGGGATGAAGCTCAGTTGTAGAATGCCCATGGGTTCAATATTCAGTAACACACACACACACACACACACACACACATACACCAGCCTGTAACTTGTGTTTTCACAAGTGTTCTAGATCATTCTGATGCAGTGTAAGGTTTGAAAATGTCTTGCATAAAGGAAGGAATTTGGACTTTGAGGCCACATAGGCCTGGGTTTGAATCTGGTTTCCATACTACATAGGTAAACTTAGATAATGACAACAGCTTATATTCATTGAGCAGTGTGCTATTTACCAGATATTGTTCTAAACATTTTTAAGGGATTATCATGTATGCATTTATGTGTGAATTGTTCCTATGGAATTAGATATTATTTTTATCCTCATTTTTGAGATGAGGAAGCTGAGGATAAATGTTAAGTGATAGAAAAGCACCATCAATGTTGTAGGTTCTACTTTCTCTTTTAAATATGCTTTTATTGGTGCATTGTAATTATAAATCACATTGAGGTTCAGATTGATAGAACTGTAATGTTGAGTAGCCCAAGTTGCTGCAGTGATGGAGCTCATCTCAGGTAATCTGGCTCCAGAGTCTGAGTGCTTCTTCTGTGGTACTGGGATCTAACCCAGGGGCACTCTACCTCTGACCTAGCCCTTTTTAAATTTTGGAACAGAATTTGCTAAATTACCATGCACTGGCCTCAAACCTGTGATCCTCTTGCCTTAGCCTCCCAAGTACTGGGATTACAGGCTTGTGCTATCTTACCCAGCTGAGTATGAGCTTTTAAACTTCTACTCAATCTGAGTCTCAGTTTCCTTATTTGTAAAATGGGGTTAGTATTATCCTACTATGGAGAGTTTTGAGGAGCATTGATAATATGTTTTAGGACCAATTCTTTATAGGTAGTCCAGAGCTGGTGTTTTCTATAAATTTTTTGGTACTGGGAATCAAACCCAGGGTACTTTACCACTCAGCTACACTTCCAGCCTTTTTTATATACATTTATTGGTGTGTTGTAGTGGTAGTGACCTACATGCACCCAGCACTTGGTGAGCTTCCCCTGGCTTCCTTCCCATTCCCTCCCCTTCCCCACACATGATATTGATATTGACATTGGTATTTTCACATAACATCAGTTAAGCGTTTCCTTCATTAATTGTCCCTCCTCCCCTCTCCCCTAGATCCCCTCACTTGCTTCTCTGGGGTTTCTCCTCCATTATCTAAAGTCCGTCTCGTATCCCAATTACTACTCCCCAGCTTCAGCATGCAAGAGAAAACATATGATCTTTCACTTTCTGTGACTGGCTAAAAATATGGAACACTTCATGACTGCATGTCATCTTTGTTCAGGAGCCATGTTAATCTTCTCTGTGTTGTTCCAATTTTAGTATATGTGCTACAGATGCAAGCACCTTTTTTTTTTTTTTTTTTTTTTTTTTTTTGCGGTACTGGGGATTGAACTCAGGGGCATTCTACCTCCGAGCTATACCCCCAGCCCTATTTTTTATTCTTTATTTTGAAACCGAGTCTCACTAAGTTGCGGAGTGCCTCACTAGGTAGCTGAGGCTGGCCGCGAACCCGGATCCTCCGGTCTCAGCCTCCCGAATGCT